>CM035160.1:27468088-27642557 GCA_020205615.1 Panax quinquefolius | reverse complement strand
ACATTACGATCCCAAGGAAGCTCTTCTCGATACACTACGATCCTTCTTCGTTTCCCTGGCGGTCTACGAACTCAAGATCTACTATCTTGCATACTCCTATTCCTTTCGATAGCTCCAGAGTTAACCTTGACTCACCTCGGCGGATTCACGACTTACAGTGCGATGCTCGATCGATCGACTAGCATATCTATTACATCATAAGATCAACCTAACATGCTTGATCTTTCTATCTTTATAGTCCTTGCACATCTTTTCTTTTTAAGGACTTTACAAAGCTGTATTTCTTATATAGGATCAACCTAACATATTTGATCAATTCATTCTAAGTCCTTGTACATATATTTCTATTATCTATCAAGGGACTTTACAGCTTTTCTTAATGTAAGCATACTTGCATATTATTCATTCATATATATATATATATATATATATATATATATCATAATCAAATCATATATAAATAGGAATAGCATTCACATGCTTATTCCCATAATCACCCCTATTTGATTATGATGAAAAACAATAAGTGCATATGCATGTTATGAATGAATCTTATATACAAGTGAGCAAATTGTATTTCTAAAACAGTTAATCATGAATGTTATTTATATTGATATGACAATTTATACATTAAGACATTCTACATCCTAGATCCAGAACATTCCTGACTGATTAGAGATGTACCTCCTTGGCTCCATGTGTGTTTCCAGGATGCTTGTTGATCAGCTACTCATCTTTTTCTGCTTCTTGCTCTTGCTCCCCCTCAGATGATGACCTTCTATCTTTGTTTGGCTCCCCTTCATCACCTTTCTGATCTGGCTCCTTCAGCTTC
The DNA here is from genome assembly GCA_020205615.1 of Panax quinquefolius. Classification (NCBI taxonomy): domain Eukaryota; kingdom Viridiplantae; phylum Streptophyta; class Magnoliopsida; order Apiales; family Araliaceae; genus Panax; species Panax quinquefolius. The sequence goes on along the minus strand of CM035160.1, from coordinate 27,641,725 downwards.
TGCGATTTTGGTATCATCATCTTCAGGCTCCCCCTCAGATGATGACTATTTATCTGCATCTTGTTTCTTCTTCTTTGACTTCTTCTCCCTGAGCCCTTTGCTCTTTCTTGAATGTCACTTGCTCCTCTTCTTTCTATGCCTCTTTTTCTCCCCTTTTTTATCATCAATCATTTGAGAGAGCTACTCCATGTTGGACTTAAGCTGCTCCATCAGGTAGGAGGTGTTGGCAACTTCAAACTTGAGTTCCTGCTGGCCTAGCTCAAGTTGCTTGCAGAAGGACTGCTTTGAGGATCATCAATCTTGTCAGAGAGGGCTTCGATCTGCTTTGCATTGGCTTCCTGAACTTGTAGAGCTTCAGCCTTCTGATCTTGTATGGCCTTCTGATAGATGTTATCTCTCTCTTGGAGTTTGAGAGATACATTAGCCAAGATAGCTTGAAGCTTGTGCTGTAAATAATCATCTCATGCTGCTGTCTGCTTCTGTGATTCTTTAGTGAGCATAGATATTTTCTTGTTTAGATCATCAGAGCTCTTCAGTAGTTCCTGCTCCAAAGCAGTTTGATCCTCTTGATTGGCAGCTTCAGGTTGAGCAATGGATTGAACTTTACTATCATCATCTTTGGACAGATTTTCAAAGGTTTGGATAATCTGAACAATCGTGGAGTACCAATTGCTTGCAGAGGATGATGGAGTGTCTGATACTAGTGCTGGATTATAAGGAGGTTTCTGGTTTTGGATTTGAACATCATCAGCAGTAGAGTGATCAGACTCTACGATCAGCTTCTTGGTTATAGCTCTTCTTCCTTCAGAATCCACTCTACAATCGTAGGGGATGTAGAGATTTCTAGCATGTCGATAGACCTTGAAGTGGGGCTGGTTTATGATCAGCTTGGTGGCAAACTTCTTCACTTTTGGAATGTTCTGAGCCACCAGTTCCATGCTTGAAACCGCCAGATCACCCAATCAAGAAGTAGCTTCCATCTTTTTCAATAAAGGCCTTTAGCCATGGCATCCACTGGAAGAACCATCTCATCAGCAGATCATCAGGGTTATAGAGAATTGTTGAGCAGTCTAGCTCCATATTGTTCCAGTTCTTGACTAAGTCAGAAGTACTTATTCTTACTACTCTGAGTTGCTCGTCTCCATAGTTTACCCATCTGTCAGGAGGAGTCTCTGATGGTTCATTGGGAACTTCTACCACTATTCTCCTGATAAATCTTGCAGGTGAGAGAACAAGGTGAAGTTACGAAGTTTTGATTCCTGGTCTTGAGTTGGAATCATTTCCGCTTTCTTCCTTCTCGTAACCGTAACCTTTTAGATTAGCTTCAGGTAGAGAGTCTTCTTCTTGCATTTCATGTTCGAACCTTCTTGATCATCTTCAACAGAAAATCCTTCTTGCTGAGTTTCATTATCAGAACCTTCTTCAGCAAGTATTTCCTCAGATTTTTCTTCTTCACTGCTGGCTTCATCTTCAGCACTTTCTCCTGGGGATACAGACTCATCATCACTCAACTCAATGATGGCATTTGATTGGCCACTGTTCCTTTTGGAGGCAAACTGGGTTTGCAGCCTGTAGCTCTTCCTTCTTCATAGAGGTTCAACTATTGGAGACACATATTCTTCTTCTTCTTCAGGCTCTAACTCCTCTTGCTCAACATACATACTTCTTTGGAGTTCAGCGCTTGCAGGGGTAGATTCTTCTTTCTTGGACTCATCACTTTTTGAGCCATCATGAGAGCTTTCTGGATTTGAGGGGACATTATCTTCTTCTTCTTGAACAGCATTTTCTGACCCATTTTCTGGGCTAGTTGGGGCAGTGGCATTTGGGGATGCGCTTTGGTCACTTTGACTTTCTTTTTCATCATCAGATTGGCTTCTCTGAGAATTGGCCATGGGGCTTGAGCATTCTTCTTTGTCGCTGATTTACGCACTTTCTTTCATTACATCGACTTCATTCTCATTCTTGGATCTTGATGTGGGGACCGGACCACATCTTCTGTTTCTTCCTCTTCTGCGACTCTCGTCCCTTTCTTGTGAGATGTATTGATTTGAAGAAGCAATTGGTGGTTTGTCTTCCATCTTAGCTTTCTTCGACCGACCCTTGAAGCAACCTCGCTTCTTCTTCTTTTTTTGTGGTTTCAGTGGTTTGGGCCTTTTCTTCTTTATCCTTGTTCATGGAGGAAACTCTCCTTGGTGGGGCTGGGCTTTCTTAGCATTACCACTTTCTTCACCACTTTTGATTTCTTCCTAATCGGGCGTTATTTCAATTTGCTTGAGTCACCGGACTCGAGCTCTCTGTCTTTCTTGTATTCAGATTCTTTCTTTGCAGAGGCTCTCTTCTTTGCTCCAAATTGTCGACCTTTTGTTTTCCTTGGGGTTCTTCTTCCAGTTCTCAAATAACTGTGGAGACATCACCTTGTGCACATTCAAGGCTTCTACCTCATCATCCTTTATTTTCCCTCCTAGTTTCTTCTTCAGAATGATACTCAGCAACCTCCCATGAAATACCTTGGTCAGTGGCTTCTTCTCAGCCTTCTCTACCCACTTAGATATTTGATCAATCAAAATGGCTCCAAAGTTAATTTGTTTCTTCAGAACTATAGCTGACATTATCTTCAGTTGTTGATCAATCACCGTATCATGTGCAGTGTTTTTATACAGTATGCACTTTCCTATAATTTCAGCAAGGAACTCATATTCTTCAGGGAACTCCTTCTTCTTCATGTCTTTGAAGCTAGGGTTTCTTTGGTATCCCATCAACTCCTTCGCTTGCTCAATGTTGACATCTTCAAAGTTCTTGACCCTTCGGCTGAGAAACCTAGGCATTGATTAAGGTCAGAAGATTTCAGCTTCAAAATCTGACCTTTAACCTTGGTAGATAGAGTTCCAGAGTTTATGGAGACGTTTGAGTAGAACTCCTTAACCAGGTCAATTTATACACGAGTACTTGCCTCGAGACATTCTGAAAACCCAGCTTCCTTTACGAGTCTAAGTATGTCCCTGAACTTTTTCTCAGATTTCTCAAACGATTTGGTTCCAAGCTGAATGTCGGTGATAACTTGCCAGTTTTCCATTTGAATCGTTCGAAGACTGTGGGTGTTTGATTTAGAGAGATTTATGCGAGATGGATGACTGAGATTTGGTAAGGCTCTGGAGGGTTAACTGATTTTGCTCTTGAAAAGCTTTCTAGGGTTTTGAAAATGGGAGGGAGAAAGGTTCGATATCTTTTGGTAACTGTCTGCAGATTTGAAATCGTCTTTATGGCAGTTCCTTCTAACTCTGCATACTCAGTGATGTGTCAACTGTCCATTGGTTGCACGTTGCCCAGTAATGAGCTGTAACTCTCCACAACTTTTCAGTTATTTGAAGAGTGGACATTTAATTGACGTGGCTTTGACCGTTGACCTTTTGATTCGTAGAGTGACATGATGAGGCAGCTATATACTCTACGATTTCCTTTGTTGACTCAACGATCAACTTCTAAGAGATGCTGTAGTGGATGACTTTGTCTTCCTCCTTACTTCGATGAGAACTTATCTCCTCAACTTTAATGGCTTAGCAGATGTCTCATTCTTCCGGTTCCTTATGAACTGGTGTACCCTTTGATAGGACTACGATCGTTGAGTTGTCTTCTTCTGTCGCTGAGGTTGTACTACGATCGTTTAGATAGCATTACGATCATTGAGTTTGTACCACAATCGTTTAGTCCTCTTCAAGTTCAACTCTACGATCGTTGATTGACTTGGTTCTTTTGAGATGAACTAGATCAAGCATTCCTTCTGGGATAAGGTAGCTCAGAAAGGGCCAACCTCTTAGAGTTAGCTAAGGGTCAGGTTTGTCCCTGAGGCATTTTCCAGATGAAATACTAAGACAGTGATTTTCAATGACATCTCATTAGACCTTTTCTGATGGGGAGGTCTTTCTATCAGCTCTGGATATCTGCATTGCTGAAATCGTGGTGTCTTTCTGCTCTTACACTACGATTATGTGTTTGATCGTAGGAACTTCATGATTATGGATTGGGTGGCTGAAGGGTTATCAGTAGTACGTTTTGAGACGTTCCTACTGACTATGGATCTTCATTTGGTTCATCATCCACAAAGTTTTGGGACTCTGTAGCTGGTACATCTCTTCCAGGTTTAATAGTGCAGTTATTCCTTAACAGATCACTGCTCCCCCATTGTTGATGTTGTCTTCTCAGATAGATGTGATTCCTTCTTCATGTTCATTTGAAGGTCACCCGACATTTCTCCTTGGATTGGAATCATCATCGTTGCTTAGTTTTCCTTGTATCGTAGAGATGAGTATTTTCAGGATTGATCACTCTACGATCATTCGACAGCACTACGAACATAGTCTTCTTTAATAGTCCTTTGTTTTGAGAAGTTCTGCTTCGTCAAGAACTCCTTTTGTCTTAAGCTCAATGATATTTTGTTGTGATCTTCCGTTGAGGATCCTTTTCATAAAGCATATCTTTCTTGATATGGGCACATAGAATCCTCTTTATCTTCTGTTTCATGGCATGCTCCCATATACAGATTTGCAGCCATGTGAGCTCCATTCCGGTTAGCTCAGAGGGTCTTCAAGGACAGGCTTGGACATATAGGAACCTTATCAGACTCATCTCTGAACAGTCCTTAGCCTTCTACTGGTTGAATCCTATTGAATGAAGTCTTCTACTTCAGCATTCCTTAGTGTGGTCAGACTGACCAAGTACCTGCAGGTTTAAGTATATTTCTACTTTTGGTCCCCATTGTTGAATGGGTCCTGCTAAGTTAGTTTTCTAAACCCCTATTCCTTTTAACTGGATAATCATCATGTTTATCACCAACAGACATATTCATGCATGCAACTATCTTGAGATAATACATTTTTGAAATGCATGATGGTGAGTGTGTGTAGGATTTGACAATTAATGACACACTCTTTATCTATGATGGTTTCATCATTTACTGGGTTATGTTCACAATGTTTAAGTGTTCACAGAGTGTGAATCAACTCTACGATTTATGAGTATCTAGTTGATTTATGGATGTGATCAGTTTCTACAAATCAGCAAGATCCTCTTGTAGAACTGATCATTCTCTGTGTGTTGTCAAACACTTAGAACATAGGCTTGTACATACATACTAGAATATCAGCAATGATTACTTAACATAAAATTCATTTGGTCTGTGATACTCTTATGATCTATTTCAGATTTTCTTCAAGATGTCATCTTCAGCCTAAAACTTGGTTAAAGAGAAAGTTTGTAGACATTTGAATTTTTCATCTTCAGACTACTTTTTCTCTTCACATTTTTAGGTAGATTTTGACTTCTTGACAGAATACTATCATAGTTCATAAGATGGTGCAAATATGATGTATACATTAGTAATTGTGAGGAACCGTACCTTTTTACTGTCAGTTTCTTAACAGTCATTTACCTTAGATATACTGAGTTCGGGTATTGATGTGCATAGATTTTACTTTTGCTCCTTTCAGCTTAATGCTCTTGTTGGCCTTTCATCAATCAGTCGTGGTCTTGAAGATGTAGATCAAGAGAGTCGTAGCATTAAGATCTTTGACATCATTGAGTTTACAAAGATAGCACCCAGTTGTTGGTTGGTCACTCATAAGTTTGAGAAGATCTTCTTTCTCCTCTCGATCATCATTTCTTAGTACGCGTGACCTCTTCATCTTTCAGGCTGATGAATGTTTTACTCTTTGTAACTGATGTCTCTTGCTCTTTTTCTCTCGTCTGGTCTTCAGACTACAAGATTGACTGCAGGCTAGGATTGGTCTTGTTGATATAGCAATCGAGGATATGGACCAATTTGAGCAGCTACAGGTGTATACACATTTTTACCTATACACAATATTTCCAACGTGTGAGCTCTTCTGCATATAACAAGTTACTTACTACTAAACTAAGTTTAGAACAATGTTAGTGCCTGGGATCAGACTCAAAGCGATTAGCTTTTGAATATAGCATGAGAACCTGCTTTGATACCAATTGTTAGTTCCCAGAGGGCACAATAGATCTAGAAGGGGGGGTTGAATAGATCATTTTTATTTCAAATACTTTTCTGGTTAATGTGTATTGTTCATATTTAAGTATGACAAACATAAGAATCTTTTCAAGCACAGCGGAATAAGTAAAAGATTCCCCTTCATTGATATATTCATAATCATACATACATTGTTCGTAGGGTTAGTTTAGTTGTAAGCAGTTAGAACATACATAGCGATTATAGCGATTATAGACATAATGTAAATGACATAATGTAAATGACACAAGGGTTTTAAGTGGTTCGAGTCTCAAGCTCTAATCCACTCTTCTACTTTTAACTAGCAGAGATTTCCACTAAGGAAGGGCAAAGACCTCAATCTCTACGATTCCTTGAAGGCCAGCCTTTGGGACTTCGATTCACTAAGAACTCTTGAGGCGGCTGACCTTGGGACTCCTCTAGTTCCCTAGGAACTCTTCAAGCCCAGCAGGCTTGGAATTTCATTTAGTCCCTTTGGACAAGGACCCTTTGGCCCTGCTTTGTTTAGTCCCTCCGGACAAGGACCCTTTGGCCCTGCTTTGTTTAGTCCCTCTGGACAAGGACCCCTCAGGCCCTGGCTTTGTTGAGTTGTTTGTTTGTTGTTGTTGGAGTTTGGTCTTTGACTGAGTCTTAAAGATGTCTTCATGCTCTCAACATCTTCTATCCTTAGCAACTTGGCTAGATCATCCTTGAAGAAGCGGTTGAGTGTTGCATGATGCTCTCACTTAGAGGGTTGCTCAACTACTCCTGGATGACCCTTGATGAACCTGCTTGAAGATCATTCTCCTTGGTACTTGATGGTCGCATACAAGAGGCTTCTAAGATGACCATAAGCTCTTCCGTAAGTGTACTTAGAAGTTTTCTCATGCTTGACACCATGATGGCTTTTGTGATCTCCCTTCTTGCTACTCGATGCCTTCTCATGATGGACTTGCTAAGATGACTGTAGGCTCTTCTCTATTGTACTTAGAGTCTTCCCATAATGGACATCCAGTTGGTGTAAGACCCCGAATTTTATGAAATAAAAGTATTCAATTTTTCTTATAATTAATATTTAGTAAATGGTTAAATTGATAAAAGTTAAAGTTAAGGGTGATATATGATTTTTTTTTTCAAAATACGCAAGTGGTTATAAAATATTCATTGTTGTCGGGGAATATTTGTTTGGTCGTGGAATATTCTTTTCAGCTTGAGAATATTCGTAAATGCGGCCAACCAGACCATTTGTGGGTCACCAAATTTTGTTCAAAATTTTGTTCAAAGATGGCTGGTGGCTGAGCTTGGTCAAGAGCATGCGTAGGAATAAGGAAATAAAATAATATTAATTTATTTTTTAGTCTCCTTTGGTGTTCTAGCATTTTCCTATAAATAGGTGCTTATGTTAGAATTAAAAATCACACTAGAAACAAGTTTTCTTTCTCTCTATATTATCAAGCATATTTTTGAGAGTATTTAGATAATTTGAGAGTTGCTATTTAGTAGAAGTTTCCTTCGATTTTTCATCCGATATTCCAGTCAGAAGTACTGCTATTTTGAGGTAGGGGATTTTAAGGGTTGTTATGTTTTTCAGTTTCGTAATTTTTATGACATTCAAAAATTCTGGAAAAATTTGAAATGATAATTTGATGAGTTTTCTAGATTGTGTCCAAAAATGGCGATTTTTGGATGCATAGATTAAGAGTTATGAATTTTACGGGAAAAGACTATTTTAAAAGTAACCGCTTATAACTCCTTGTGGTTAACTCCAAAATTGATGAAATTTTTATTGGAAGTATATCTATATAATATCAGTGTACTCTGTTAATTTCGGAATTTTTGGATAAAATTACAATTTATGATAAATGTCTAAATATTCGGCGGTTTTGGCCATATGAAAAATAGTAAATGAATTTTAAAAATTCTGAGAAAAATATATGTTCAATATGGGACTATATTCTGCTAAATCCCAGAAAAGAAATATGTTTAGAACTGATTTGGTATTTTTCATGAAAATAGACTAATTATGAGTAAATGAATTAAATATGTTATGTGAAGTAAGAAAATTGGAAAATATGATTTTATGGCTTGAGAATCCTATATGAGGTATATGCAGATTTTTGATGAGGGTTTTGGTTATTTGGTGATTAAATCTTATGAGTTTGGCATTTTAAGATGATTAAATATATTATTTAGTCAAGTGTAAACAATTAAAATAAATTGTTTATAAGTTTAAGAAATGTTATTTCAATATCATTATACCGAAATATTGGTATGGGTTTTATTGTGGAATTTCTACCTTTTTGTGTCGGGTTTACTATTCATGAGTTACTATTCACAAGTTACTATTCATGGGTTACTATTCACAAGTTACTATTCATGACAAAATTGGTTTCTTTTTCTGACCAAATTATAGTTAATTTATGAATATTACTCTTGAGATTAAATCTAGATGTTTTGATTATATTGATTTTACTATTATATATAACATTTTTATAACCCTGATGTTGAATTTCTCTTTCACTTGAGTGTAAAGATGGGTAAATTATTGGTATGATCGTGGCTGAGGAATATCTTTGGCCTGTAGTGCAAAGATGAATTGTTAACTGGTATGATCATGACCATTGAATTTATAATTGAATATCTTTAGCTTAAGTGTAAAGATGAATTGATTAACATGGTTATAATTATTGTTTATATAAATTCGAAATGATTATATATTTCTTTGAGATATGAATATATTTGGCCATAGTCTGCAAATATGAATCTGTTGAGGAATATCTTTGGCACAATGCAAAAGATGAATTATTGATAAATATCTTTGGCCCAGAGTGCAAAGATTACTCTGTTATTGAATATCTTTGGCACGTAGTGCAAAGATGACATGTTGTTGAATATCTTTGGCCGTAGTACAAAGATGAAGTTATTAGTACGATTATGAACAGGAAATGTGATTTGGTGTAACCATGATCTTTGATGTTTCAGGTAAAGATATGTGATGAAAATTATATTCGTCCTGGATGAGAAGAGGAATTTAGAACTACAATTATGATTATGAGTTATTCATATGATTGTGTACCAGAATTGTTGATTGATGTTACAGGGATAAAACATTGTTGGTGGATTTTTAATGTGGAGAAGATAGTAGACTTTATGGTCTATTTGACTCTTCTAATGGATTGCTCATTCCGCTGTAACTATGGTTGAAAAGTTTTATCATCTACCATATGTTCTAAATCTCTGATTTATTACTGATGAAGGCTATTGATAATTTAATTATCTTTAGTCATGATATTCTTTACTGAGCTAGTTGTGCTCACCCTTCATTTCAAAATTTCTTTCAGGTAATACGAGTGTAGCTGGGTCGAGCGGGGGTAACAGGGGAATAGAACGGTGGTCATCATTTAGTAATTATATTTGATGAATCCAATAGGGTGAGAGCGAACCCAACGTTGGAAGGGTGTTTTGCCACTATCATACAAGATGTCTAATGTCATACAACCTCACGACATTATAAGATGTGGTCAGGTACATCCACTTCTTGAGAGTATATTTACTGAGCACTACCTATATAATCTTGGTGTTTGTTTGAAGTATAATTCACGATTAGAGACAATGGAGATAATGATATGTCAAGAGAAGACTCACCATTGAAAAGAATATGATAGTAATCTTCTTGTTTTTCTTTGGGCTCTATTAGGTCAACCAAGGATAATTCTGTGGACATATGATATCTATCATAACTTGGAAGCATGGCCTCCCATGTACGAAGGTTTCCTTGAGCACTTCCCAAAGATTCTAATTTCTAAAACAGTTTTTGACTATACCTTTATGTAAGGTGTCATTGTGACGTGTTATCCAAGGTTGGGATGAGTGTCACAGTTGGTATATATTTGTATCCAAACTCACATCATATGTGTTGTTGTATTTTGCACGACAATTGTTGTAATAAAGTTGTAGTTGTTTTCTGTACTATGTATTTGGCGACTCAGAATGGGTTAGATGGAATGGACCTATTTTGGGGTTGTCACATTTGGTATCAGAGCTATAAGTAAAGAGCCCCGAGCCTCTCGCTGGTGACTTCTTGTTGATGGGGGATGCACCGAAGCCAGACTCTCCGTAGGGGACGCCGTTCTGCGGTGGCAAACTGATAGGTATCAATGTGAGGTGCTGACACAAGTTGGTGTCCAAAGTTACATTTGGTATCAGAGCTATAAGTAAAGAGCCCCGAGCCTCTCGCTGGTGACTTCCTGTTGATGGGGGATGCACCGAAGCCAGACTCTCCGTAGGGACGCCGTTCTGCGGTGGCAAACTGATAGGTACCAATGTGAGATGTTGTCCACTGATGGGACATTTGTCACATTTGGTATCAGAGTTTAGGGATATGATCTCTGGCGGAGATCCGGGATTAGAAATAGGAAGGGAGAGATGAGTAATATCCTTCGCTAGTGTGTGTCCTACCTAAGCTGAATTTTCTTACTTAAGATGACAAATTGTGATATGTCAATTAACCTTTGTTTTAAAGCTGTATTCTAGAATGATATCTGAAATACATGAGATGGGCAATGGAGAAATCATGATGACATGGAAGATGGAATCTGAAATGAAAGCAAGGTATTCTCAACTCTTTGAAATACCAGGTACGTAAATTTCTGAGGGACGAAATTTCATAAGGAGGGAGATTGTAAGACCCCCTAATTTTATGAAATAAAAGTATTCAATTTTTCTTATAATTACTATTCAGTAAATGGTTAAATTGATAAAAGTTAAAGTTAAGGGTGATATATGAAATTTTTTTTCAAAATACGCAAGTTGTTATAAAATATTCATTGTTGTTTCAGAATATTCGTTTGGTCGTGGAATATTCTTTACGTTTAAATATTCGCATAACTAAGTGCTGCGGCCATTTGTGGGCTGCCAAATTTTGTTCAAAGATGGCTGGTGGCGGAGCTTGGTCAAGAGCATGCGTAGGCATAAGGAAATAAAATAATATTAATTTATTATTTAGTCTCCTTTGGTGTTCTAAAGATTTTCCTATAAATAAATAGGTGCTTATGTTAGAATTGAAAATCACACCGTAAACAAGTTTTATTTCTCTCTATATTATCAAGCATATTTTTGAGAGTATTTAGATACTTTGAGAGTTGCTATTTAGTAGAAGTTTCCTTCGATTTTTCATCCGATATTCCAAATCGAAGTCTTTTTTTTGAGGTGGGGATTTTAAGGGTTGTTATGTTTTTCAGTTTCGTAATTTTTGTGACATTCAAAAATTCTGGAAAAAATTAAAATGATAATTTGATGAGTTTTCTAGATTGTGTCCAAAAATGGCGATTTTTGGATGCATAGATTAAGAGTTATGAATTTTACGGGAAAATACTATTTTAAAAGTAACCGCTTATAACTCCTTGTGGTTAACTCCAAAATTGATGAAATTTTTATTGGAAATATATCTATATAATATCAGTGTACTCTGAGAATTTCGGAATTTTTGGATAAAAGTACAATTTATGATAAATGTCTAAATATTCGGCGGTTTTGGCCATATGAAAAATAGTAAATGAATTTTAAAAATTCTGAGAAAAATATATGTTCAATATGGGACTATATTCTGCTAAATCCCAGAAAAGAAATATTTTTGAAACTGATTTGGTATTTTTCATGAAAATAGACTAGTTATGAGTAAATGAATTAAATATGTTATGTGAAGTAAGAAAATTGGAAAATATGATTTTATGGCTTGAGAATCCTATATGAGGTATATGCAGATTTTTGATGAGGGTTTTGGTTATTTGGTGATTAAATCTTATGAGTTTGGCATTTTAAGATGATTAAATGTATTATTTAGTCAAGTGTAAACAATTAAAATAAATTGTTTATAAGTTTAAGAAATGTTATTTCAATATCATTATACCGAAATATTAGTATGGGTTTTATTGTGGAATTTCTACCTTTTTGTGTCGGGTTTACTATTCATGAGTTACTATTCACGAGTTCCTATTCATGGGTTACTATTCACGAGTTACTATTCATGACAAAATTGGTTTCTTTTTCTGACCAAATTATAGTTAATTTATGAATATTACTCTTGAGATTAAATCTAAATGTTTTGATTATATTAATTTTACTATTATATATAATATTTTTATAACCCTGATGTTGAATTTCTCTTTCACTTGAGTGTAAAGATGGGTAAATTATTGGTATGATCGTGACTGAGGAATATCTTTGGCTTCAGTGGCAAAGATGAATTGTTAATCTGTATGATCATGACCATTGAATTTATGATTGAATATCTTTAGCTTAAGTGTAAAGATGAATTGATTAACATGGTTATAATTATTGTTTATATAAATTCGAAATGATTATATATTTTTTTTGAGATATGAATATATTTGGCACAGTAGTGCAAATATGAACTGTTGAGGAATATCTTTGGCATGTAGTGCAAAGATGAATTATTGATAAATATCTTTGGCCCGTAGTGCAAAGATGACCTGTTGTTAAATATCTTTGGCCTGTAGTGCAAAGATGACATGTTGTCAGATATCTTTGGTAGTAGTAGTCACGAAGATGAAGTTATTAGTATGATTATGAGCGAAATGTGATTTGGTGTAACCATGATCTTTGATGTTTCGGTAAAGATAAGTGATGAAAATTATCTTCGTCCCCGGATGAGAAGAGAATTTAGAACTACAATTATGATTATGAAGTTATTCATATGATTGTGTACCAGAATTGTTGATTGATGTTACAGGAATAAAACATTGTTGGTGGATTTTTAATGTGGAGAAGATAGTAGACTTTATGGTCTATTTGACTCTTCTAATGGATTGCTCATTCTGCTGTAACTATGGTTGAAAAGTTTTATCATCTACCATATGTTCTAAATCTCTGATTTATTACTGATGAAGGCTATTGATAATTTAATTATCTTTAGTCATGATATTCTTTACTGAGCTAGTTGTGCTCACCCTTCTGTTTCAAAATTTCTTTCGTGTGTACTGAGTGTAGTTTGGGTCGAAGCGGGGTAACAGGGAATAGAATCGGTGGTCATCATTTAGTAATTATATTTGATGAATCCAATAGGGTGAGACGAACCCAACGTTGGAAGGGTGTTTTGCCACTATCATACAAGATGTCTAATGTCATACAAACTCGTGACATTATAAGACAGGGTTGTGCACATCCACTTGCTGAGTATATTTACGAGCACTACCTATATAATCTTGGTGTTTGTTTGAAGTATAATTCACGATTAGAGACAGTGGAGATAATGATATGTCAAGAGAAGACTCACCATTGAAAAAAATATGATAGTAATCTTCTTGTTTTTCTTTGGGGTCTATTAGGTCAAACAAGGATAATTCTGTGGACATATGATATCTATCATAACCTGGAAGCATGGCCTCCCATGTACGAAGGTTTCCTTGAGCACTTCCCAAAGATTCTAATTTCTAAAACAGTTTTTGACTAAACCTTTATGTAAGGTGTCATTGTGACGTGCTATCCAAGGTTGGGATGAGTGTCACAGTTGGTATATATTTGTATCCAAACTTATAGCATATGTGTTGTTGTATTTTGCACGACAATTGTTGTAATAAAGTTGTAGTTGTTTTCTGTACCATGTATTTGGCGACTCAGAATGGGTTGCATGGAATGGACCTATTTTGAGGTTATCACAGTTGGCATGATGCTCTTCTTTCTCTCGGCAGTTCATAACACTCTTCATGTAGTAGAACTCTCACTTCTACATCGTAGAACTCACACTTCTACTTCTTTCTTGATCTGACTTCTGAGTGTTCTTGGTGGATCGTAGAGTGAGCCTTCGGACTCACTATCACATGGTTTAGATCAGTCCACCTTCTCTCCAAACTCGACAAGCCCAGCAACCTTTGATCTTTGAAGCTCTTTCTCATTTATACTTCTTCTCAATCCTTCCATTGGAAAGTAACCGTTGAAGGCTATTCAAATATCTTCACAGATCTCAAGTTGCTTGATGTAGACTGTTTGATGTGACTTGTCATACTTTTTCTGACGCTGCAGTCTACTGTTTCACCTACCCTGTCAGATGTATCACTTTACTGTCTTGGGCAGTTTGAAGACTTTATTTCTTCTGATTTCTAGATCAGAGGTTGTCCTTTTGGATCGATGCTCTCAATAAGCACTTGTACGAATATTACCCTTCAGATTGAACCGTTGCCAATGCTTCAGCCTTCAGGTATTCGAACTCTACGATTCGATGCATCTCTTCAAGGACCTGATCATAGTGTCTTGTTGATTGTTGCTCGTTGACTAGTAGAGTTAACACTACGATCCGGAAGAGTGTTGATTGGATCTTTAATGTAGAACACCTCTTCCTTGTATTGTGTAGTGCTTGATACTTCGCTTTTTTCTTGTTGTTCTCAAATCTTCGATGGCCTAATTCCTTACTCTGGTCCCCTTCTGAACATCAAGACACTTCAAATTTGTGGCGCGTCCAAATTTCTTTCTCCTCATGATCTCCGCTCACTTATCATCAATGAACCGACCTCGCATGACTTAATCACTTTAGCCTTGCTCTTGGTGAGGTCGATAAAGATCTCGGTTCACCTTCCATCAGTTCCTTCTTTGTTTGGCGAAACACTACGATCTTGGTTGCTTCCAAGATCGTTGTCTTCTAGACACTTGATAGCTCTTTGCATATAGGTGACTTTCCTTGAGTCGACTTCAAAGTCTTCTTTGGATCTCCTTGTGGAAGACTTCATCACGAATGGCCTTACACCTCAATCTTAATCTTTGATTGAGTTTGTCTTTGAGATCTTCTGTTAGCCTACATGTCATTCGTTGAGTGCTCTCTCGGTTTCACTTCTTGTGGAATGCATCTTTGCAGTTACCAACCGGAAGGCTTCAGATCTTTGGATATTATGGGAGTGCTTATTCGCTGAGAACCGTGATCCGCTCTACGATTCTGACTTAGCATTGTGAGCACTTCTGTTGGAGTCATAGTTCTGCACTCTACGATTCAGCTTTTGCTGTGCAGACACTACGATCTCGAGATCAGATATTGACACTCTACGATTTCTGCATTGTGTCTGTTGTCTCCATCTGATCTTGCTCGACTACGATCTCTGCATATAATCAATAGACTCTACGAACTCAGAGTGTGATCTACGATCCTTGACTTGGCTTCTAGATCGCAGATGACTTCTACGACTCTGAGTGTAGTCTACGTTTCTGTCTTGGCTTCGGCATATTACCAGTCGGCTCGTAGGTAGGCTGTCTCTACGATTCTGAACATGACTTCCTCAGCACATTACGATCCCGAGGAAGCTCTTCTCGATACACTACGATCCTTCTTCGTTTCCCTCAAGCGATCTGAACTCCGAGATCTACTATCTTGTATACTCCTATTCTCGCCGATAGCTCCTGAGTTAACCTTGACTCACCAGCGACTACGACTTCAGTGCGGTGCTTCGACGATCGTATCTAAGATATCTATTACATCATAAGATCAACCTAACATACTTGATCTTTCTATCTTTATAGTCCTTGTACATCTTTTCTTTTTAAGGACTTTACAAAGCTGTCTTTCTTATGTAGGATCAACCTAACATATTTGATCAATTCATTCTAAGTTCTTGTACATATATTTCTATTATCTATCAAGGACTTTACAACTTTTCTTAATGCAAGCATACTTGCATATTATTCATTCATATATATATATATATATATATATATATATCATAATCAAATCATATATAAATAGGAATAGCATTCACATGCTTATTCCTGACAGAGTCCTCATTACATTTATTATCACACTATTTCACAGAATAGTGAGGACTACTAATGCACCATCTAGGACCATCACTCTGTTCCCCGACTAGTCCCAGCTACGTTCTCATTTCCTGAAGAGAACAGTGAAAGAAAGAATGAGCTCAACTAGCCCAGTAAGAAATATTATGACTAAGATAATGCAGAACAAATTATCATTAGCCTTTTACAATGTTAAACTGATAAAATACAATAGACATCAAGTTTAACTATAGCGGAATAAGCAATTCATTAGAAGAGTCAAGTAAGATATAAAATCTACTATCTTCTATGATTTAAAAAGTTTTTCATCAACTTTATCGCTGACTCAGCTTAATAAATAAAATCGAATCATCCTTGCTCCACGGCCAAGGATATTCATGTAATCATCAATGGTCATGACTATACCGAATAATTACTGGTCATAATCATACCAACAATTGTCCACCAATCAACTTCAGGCCAATGAGGACTTTTACCACATCATTCGTCACGTTACGGTCATGATTATACCGAATAATCCCTGGTCATAATGTGACGCCCCCAAAATTAGGTATACATCACCCATCTTGGGTAGTCAGATACATGGTACAGAATTTAAATACAACTTACTAATATAACTGTCGTGTACAATACGACATAAACTGTGAGTTTGAATACAAATATTGTCTACTAGATATTATACAAACTCAAAAGGAGTCCTCATTACAATTATTATCACACTATTTCACGAATAGTGAGGGACTACTAATGCTATCCTCTGGACCATTACTCCGCTCCTCGACTCGTCCCAAATTTATGTTCTCATTTCACGAGAAGGGAACAAAGAAAGAAAGGGTGAGCTCAACTAGCCCAAGAAGAAATATTATGACTAAGATAATGCGTAATAAATTATCAATAGCCTTTAACAAAGTGTTAAACCGATAAAATATAATAAACATCAAGTTTAATCTGCGGTGAACAAGCAATCCATTAAAAGAGTCAAGTAGAAAATAAAATCTACTATCTTTTATGATTTAAAAGGTTTTCATCATCTTTATATAAGTGAGACTCGACTTTAATAAATATTCCACATCATCGAATCACCCCGCACTACTACGCCGAGGATATTCTTTAGTATCACGACCACAATTATTCATGCACTACGGGCCAAGAATATTTGTGTATTCATTAATGGTCATGATCATGCCAACAACTCGTCCCATCAATGCACTACGGACCATCGAGGATTTTTACCACATCATTTGTAACATTATGGTCATGATTACAATCGAATAGTCTCTGGTCATAATCATACCAAGTCCATCTATACACTAAAGCCACGTTATGACTTTCAACATAATACAAACATGAGGATGATGACAATGATATAAGAATTCAATAAAACAAGTTCAAGAATTAATTTATCTAGGAACCAATAACATCCAAATCACAACATGATCTTCGCTTTGTAAAGTAAAATTCAAGAATCTTCGGAAGAATATTTCCATGAAAGGATCTTTGGATGAAGCGCAAATATCAAGGATATTCCACTAATTTCATGGAGTATAGAAGTCAAAGTTTTAACCAACCGGGTATAATAAAGAATGGAATAACAAAAGAAATCACCATGCATGCGATAGACCAACACAGTGAGTTATTCCAATGTAATAATAAATAATCGGAACCCGTGTCCGGCGTAAAACGCATGCATGCGGATGTTCAAATGAATAATAAAGAATGGAACCAGTCCGCGTAAAACACATGTACAGGATGTTCCAACGTAATAATAATAAAGACGGAACCAGTCCTGTGTAAAACACATAAACGAGGATGTTCCAACGAATAATAATAAAGACGGAACCAGTCCGTGTAAAACACATGATGTGGATGTTCCAACGTAATAATAATAAGAGCGGAACCCGTGTCCTGTAAAACACACAGACATGGATGTTCTAACGAATAATAGAAGAATGTCACCAAGTATAGGGTAGACTCGTATACAGCTTTATTCCAAATGAATAATAAGCAATGGAATAACAACAGTCTTCTTCGTGAATTAAGAAAGAATAACACCCTTACTTTTGGTAGGAGATTGAATCTGCGATAGTGTAGTAACAAAATACTCTTCTTCTTTCTCTCTTATTCTCTCTATACTTTCTCTCTCTAAAGCTTGAATGAATTAAGTGAAAAATAATGAAGCACTAGGCCTCTATTTATAGAAGATTTCTAGCTTAAGCACCTACCACGTGAAAAGGCAAAGAGTCTCATAATGCACTCTTTATATACATTAAGGATTGAATAAATATTACCACAAATCATTTTATTTTTAATCAACACATTTTTAATCTTTCAACAATTATTAATCATTTATAACTTGTCGTCTCAATTAATAATATAACATATTATACGGATGATACTTGTGACAATAATTGAATCAATAATATAAGAGATATGATGCAAACAATTCTTCGTAGTAATAATTGAGCATAAATGGTGACTTCTCACGTAAGCATCAATAATCAATACTGTGTGTCTACTTATGCAACCACGCCAGACATCGCATTTCTTTACCACCGGGTAGTTCAACGGTTTTAACGGTAACACCTCCGCCGTTATTTTTATAAAATATTTTTGTCGTTTTCTCAATCCGACAATAATTTACATTATGGGGTCCACCAATGATTGAGCCGTTATGCATTTAATATTCCCTAACAAAAAGAATATTCCCACCAAAACGAATATTTTATAACAACTTGCATACTTTGCAAAAATTTATAAATATTACCCACAACTATAACATTATATCAAATTTATTCCATAATATTCAAAAATAATATTTATAGAAAATTCATCTTTATTTATAATAGCTGGGGTCTTACACATAATCATACCAAGTTCATCTATGCACGTAAGCCAAAGATGACTTTTAACATAATATAAGCATGAAGATGATGACAATTCAATAAAACAAGTTCAAGAATAACTTTTAAAGATTTATAAGTTAATTTATCCTGAACTCAATAACGTTCAAATTGTCAACTTGATACTGCTTTGTGAAGTAAAATTCAAGAATGCTCAGAAGAATATTTCCATGAAAAGATACTGGATGAAGCGCAAATATCAAGGATATTCCACTAATTTCATGGAGTATAGAAGCCAAAGCTTTAACCAACTAAGTATAATAGAATATATGAAACTGCAAATGGATTTTCACCCACCATGTGGTAATCCACGTAGACAGATCATTTCCACAATTTAATAAGGAATGAATACGAAGGATCATTCACCATGCATGTGGTAATCCACATAGATAGGTTATTCTAACAGAATAATAAAGAATGGAATAACAGAAGGATTTACCATGCGTGCGATAGATCGCATGCATGCATTATTCCCAACGTAATAATAAATAATGGAACCAGTCCCACATAAACGCATGAGCGTGATATTCCGACAAAATAATAAATAATGGAACCAGTCCCAAGAAACACACGAGATATGTGATATTCGACGAAATAATAAATAATGGAATCAGTCCAAATAGAAACGCACGTATACGATATTTCGACGAAATAATAAAGAATGTAATATAAGAAGAACTTCACCATGTATGTGGTACTTGATAAACAAAGTTATTCCAATGTAATAAAAAGAATAGAATAATGTAAGAATTTCACCATGTATGCGGTACTTGATGTATAAAAGTTATTCCAATGAATAATAAGAGTAGAATAACAACAAAATTTCACCCATGTATGCGATTGATTAATGATGACGAGGTTATTCCAATAGAATAATAAGAATGGAATAACAATGAATTTCACCATGTATGCGGTTGCCAGCATGAGACAAGTTATTCCCACATAATAATAAAGAATGGAATAATGTGTTCTCTTCACGAATAAGAAAGAAATAATACCCCTTACGAGTACAACAAATAATATCCCCTACCTTAGAAAAAAACTGGATATTGGAGTAGTGAAGTAACAGAATACATTTCTTCTTTCTCTCTATAGTTTCTCTCTCTAGAGTTTCAGTGAATTCGTAAGAAATAATGAAAGAATGAGCTTCTATTTATAGGAGAATGGACTGAATAGTAATTAATTCATGAACGGTCCAGATTGATTTACTTTTAAACGGACGGTCCATATTGATTTACTATTAAAACTTAAAGCAACGGTCCATACTGATTTACTATTAAAACTTTAAATCAGCGATCCATATTGATTCACTATTATAATTTTCCACCAGCGGTCCATATTGATTTACTATTATATCTTCAACCAACGGTCTGAAAAATTATCACATCTCCTCATGGAATAATATTGTACCCAAAAATAATTTGGACCGAAAAGAAATATATTTTATGGGTGAATAGTACCCCATGAATAGTAACTCGTGAATAGTAACTCGTAAATAGTACTCCGACACGAAAAGTGCCCCGAATACCCGATTGAACAATATAACCTCCAGACATCAATTCTTATCGAAACAAATGTCGATTTCCACTAACACAAATAATTTCAACACAATGGAACTATAAAATTCATCTCTAATCAACACGAACTTATTTATCATTAATATCATAACTCACAATATTTAACAACCAGGTCGTTCCCAGGAAAGATGGGGCTTTTCGATAAGGATTTCTCCTTATTGGCGCGCAATCAGGTGACCAAACCTCTCCTTGAAAGAACTTCTAGACATTGTCAATATTGCAAATGATAATATGAATAACTTTGTCGTCTCAATTATTGATTTAATAATACATCATATTATGCAGATGATACTGTAACAATAATTGAATCAATAATATGAGAGATATGATGCAACAATTATCAGTAGCAATAATTGAGTATAACCGGTGACTTCTCACGTAAGCATCAATAATCAATACCGTGTGCTACTATGCAACCACGCGACATTCTTTGTACTTTTTTTACTAAGGGTAGTTCAACGGTTTTAACGGTAACACCTCCCGTTATTATTAGAAAGATAATTTTGTCGTTTTCTAACTACGACAATACTTCCGTTGTGGGGTCCACCAATGATTGTGCCGTCGTACAATATTCCCTGTTAAAACGAATATTCCCCAACCAATCGAATATTATATAACCACTTGCTTACTTTGCAAAATTTATAAATATTATCCACAACTATAACATTATATCAAATCCACACCATAATATTCACAAAATTATTTCGAGAAAATTAAATATTTATTCATAAAATCTGGGGTCTCACAATCTCCCCTCCTTATGGAATTTCTCCCTCGAAATTTACATACATACCTGGTATACTGAAGAGGTGAGGGTATCTTGACTTCATTTCATATTCTAACACTTGAGGTATAACCTTTGAGTGTCGAATATAATCCTTCTTATCCAAGATTTTAACACGTATCTCCTCAAACGTTAAATCATCCGCTATCTCGTCCGGTTCTAAATTAATAATGTGGTTCGGGTCGTCCCCATATTTACGTAACGTCGATACGTTAAAAACGTTATGAACACGCGACATACTTGGCGGTAAAACGAGTCTATAAGCCATAGTTCCTACTTCATCGAGGATTTCAAATGGGCCAATTAAATCGAGGGTTGAGATTTCATCTATTCGTCGATTCTTGCTTCTAGAATAACGCCCTCTTGAACCTTCTTCTTCACATTCATCAGCTCCGGGTGTGTAGCTTGAGTGGCTTTAACTTTATCGATTAAATTCGATTCTAATCGTATATTCGTTATCTTCACGTGGGTTCCTAGAGTCTTTAACTCTATTTTCATCATTTGTAAGTCGTATGAAATGGGTCTTTGTGTTAACAACATCCCGCTCGTAAACGCATACGATCTTCTACTCAACGCGTCAGCTACCACGTTCGTTTTCTCACGATGGTATTGAATGGTACAATCTTAATCTTCAATAGCTCGAGCCAACGTCTTTGGCGCATGTTACGTTCATTTTAGTTGAAGAAATATTTGAGGGTTTAAGAAATGGATTTTGTACTGGGGTAAATACAAATTCAATTTCACGCTCTAGGGGTAGGCTAAGAAGTCTTCAAGATACGTCAGGAAATTTATTAACAATAGAAATATCATTCAAAACTGTGACTCTCATCCAAGACTTGGATAACACATGTAATGAAGGTTTCTCCTAATAAAGTTTCAACCGATAAGTCAAAGTCTAATTTCTCCGGAGTCAAATTTAAACATTGAGCGCAAGTAGGAGAGATAAAAGAATGGATAGAACCGGTATCTAATAAGGTATAGACTTCACAAAAATTTATAATTAACTAATCCATGCTAACTTCGTTCGGGTTACTCACTTTTTGAGAAGTCACGAAAAACGCTCTTCCTGAAACCACCGACTTTGTTTTGTCCGTATCCGCCTTTGGTGCCAATTGTTCAAATGGACTTGACTTCACTATACGACAAAATCGAGCTAAATGACCTTCTCTTCTTGAAATTGCCACTTCTATTATCTTGGCCACTATTACCACCTAAGTGGTTACCATTCTTGGCATAATAATTTCCCCCACGATGGTTATCATTGTTCCGATGGCCGTTGCCACCGGTATGATTATTATCATGTTGTTGGTTATTACCTTTTAGTTGAGCTGACTCAACGGTCTCATCTGCTTCATTGCTTATCTCAGCATTTTCATATGTCATTTTCAAACACTGTCACGAAACAAGGGTTAATTAACATATCACACATTATCCCTATACTATGACCGACCAATTAAATACCAAATAAACTTAGGTAGGTCATACTAGCGAAGGAATTCCCCGTCTCTCCCCTCCTAGTTCTTGTCTCACATCTCAGCCAGGGATCATATCCCTAAGCTTTGATACCAACTGTGACGCCCCCAAAACAGGTATACATCACCCATCTTGGGTCTTCAGATACAAGGTACTGGATACAAATACAACTTAATTATATAACAGTCGTGTAAAATACGACAAAACATAGGCTGTGAGTTTTAATATAAATATTGTCATCTAGACAATATCCACACTCAATGGAGTCCTCATTATATTTATTATCACACTATTTCACAGAATAGTGAGGACTACTAATGCACCATCTAGGACCATCACTCTGTTCTCCGACTAGTCCCAGCTACGTTCTCATTTTCTAAAGAGAACAGTGAAAGAAAGGGTGAGCTCAACTAGCCCAGTAAGAAATATTATGACTAAGATAATGCAGAACAAATTATCATTAGTCTTTTACAATGTTAAACTGATAAAATACAATAGACATCAAAATTAACTGTAGCGGAATAAGTAATCCATTAGAAGAGTCAAGTAAGGTATACAATCTACTATCTTCTATGATTTAAAAAGTTTTTCATCAACTTTATCGCTGAGACTCAGTTTAATAAATAAAATCGAATCATCCCTGCTCCACAGCCAAGGATATTCATGTAATCATCAAGGGTCATGACTATACCGAATAATCCCTGGTCATAATCATACCAACAATTGTCCACCAATGAACTGCAGGCCAATGAGGACTTTTACCACATCATTCGTCACATTACGGTCATGATTATACCGAATAATCCCTGGAAATAATCATACCAAGTCCATCTATGCACGTAAGCCAAAGATGACTTTCAACATAATATAAGCATGAGGATGATGGCAATTCAATAAAACAAGTTCAAGAATAAATTTTAAAGATTTATAAGTTAATTTATCCTGAACTCAATAACGTCCAAATTGTCAACTTGATACTGCTTTGTGAAGTAAAATTCAAGAATGTTCAGAAGAATATTTCCATGAAAAGATACTGGATGAAGCGCAAATATCAAGGATATTCCACTAATTTCATGGAGTATAGAAGCCAAAGCTTTAACCAACTGAGAATAATAGAATATATGAAACTGCAAATGGATTTTCACCCGCCATGTGGTAATCCACGTAGACAGATCATTTCCATAATTTAATAAGGAATGAATACGAAGGATCATTCACTATGCATGTGGTAATCCACATGTAGCGTTGTTATTCAAATGTATAATAAAGAATGGAATAACGTAAGGATTCACCATGCGTGTGATAGACTACGCATGACGGTTATTCCCAATGTAATAATAAATAATGGAACCAGTCCCAAGTAAACGCACGCATGTGATATTCCGACAAAATAATAAATAATGGAACCAGTCCCACGTAAACACACGCAGATGTGATATTCCGGCGTAATAATAAATAATGGACCCGTGTCTTGCGTGAACGCACGCATGTGATATTCGACATAATAATAAAGAACGGAATATTAGAAGAACTTCACCATGTATGCGGTGCTTGGCATAAACAAAGTTATTCAAATGTAATAATAAGAATGGAATAACAGAAGAATTTCACCATGTATGCGGTACTTCGCATAGACAGGTTATTCCAACAGAATAATAAGAGTAGAATAACAACAGAATTTCACCATGTATGCGGTACTTCGCATAGACAGGTTATTCCAATAGAATAATAAGAATGGAATAACAACAGAATTTCACCATGTATGCGGTATTGGATGTATTAAGTTATTCCACATAATAATAAAGAATGGAATAACAGAAGTTCTCTTCACGAATAAGAAAGAAATAATACCCCTTACGAGTACAACAAATAATATCCCCTACCTTAGAAAAAAACTGGATATTGGAGTAGTGAAGTAATGTATACTTTTCTTCTTTCTCTCTATAGTTTCTCTCTCTAGAGTTTCAAAGTGAATTGTAAGAAATAATGAAAGAATGAGCTTCTATTTATAGGAGAATGGACCTGAATAAGAACTAATTCATGAACTATCCAGATTGATTTACTTTTAAACGGACGGTCCATATTGATTTACTATTAAAACTTAAAGCAACGGTCCATACTGATTTACTATTAAAACTTTAAATCAGCGATCCATATTGATTCACTATTATAACTTTCCACCAGCGGTCCATATTGATTTACTATTATATCTTCAACCAACGGTCTGAAAAATTATCACATCTCCTCATAGAATAATATTGTACCCAAAAATGATTTGGACCGAAAAGAAATATATTTTACGGGTGAATAGTACCCCGTGAATAGTAACTCATAAATAGTAACTCATAAATAGTAACTTGTGAATAGTAACTCATGATTAGTAACTCGTGAATAGTAACTCATGAATAGTACTCCGACACGAAAAGTGCCCCGAATACCCGGTTGAACAATATAACCTCCAGACATCAATTCTTATCGAAACAAATGTCGATTTCCACTAACACAAATAATTTCAACACAATGGAACTATAAAATTTATCTCTAATCAACACGAACTTATTCATCATTAATATTACAACTCACAATATTTAACAACCAGGTCATTCCCAGGAAAGAGGGGGCTTTCCGATAAGGATTTCTCCTTATTGGCGCGCAATTAGGTGACCAAACCTCTCATTGACAAAACTTCTAGACATTATCAATATTGCAAATGATAATATGAATAACTTTGCCGTCTCAATTATTGATTTAATAATATATCATATTATGCATATGATACTGTAACAATAATTGAATCAATAATATGAGAGATATGATGTAGCAATTACTCTAGCAATAATTGAGTATAACCGAGTGACTTCTCAATGTAAGCATAAATAATCAATACCATGTGCTACTATACAACCACGCCAGACATCGCATTTTTTTACTAATTAGTTCAATAGTTTTAACGGTAACACCTCCGTCGTTATTAAAAAGATAATTTTGTCGTTTTCTAACTACGACAATACTTCCGTTGTGGGGTAGTTCAACAGTTTTAATGGTAACACCTCCGTCGTTATTAGAAAGATAATTTTGTCATTTTCTAACTACGACAATACTTCCGTTGTGGGGTCCACCAATGATTGTGCCGTCGTACAATATTCCCTGTTAAAACGAATATTCTCCGACCAATCGAATATTATATAACCACTTGCTTACTTTGCAAAATTTATAAATACTATCCACAACTATAACATTATATCAAATCCACACCATAATATTCACAAAATTATTTCGAGAAAATTAAATATTTATTCATAAAATTTGGGGTCTCACAACTAATGCACCATCTAGGACCATCACTCTGTTCCCCGACTAGTCCCTGCTACGTTCTCATTTCCTGAAGAGAATAATGAAAGTAAAAGGGTGAGCTCAACTAGCCCAGTAAGAAATATTATGACTAAGATAATGCAGAATAAATTATCATTAGCCTTCAACAGTGTTAAACTGATAAAATATAACAAACATCAAGTTTAACTGCAGCAGAACAAGAAATCCATTAGAAGAGTCAAGTAGAGAATAAAATCTACTATCTTCACGAAGCTTTTGGAGTGTCAGCCTCAAGTGTTTCTCATGATCTTCATGGCTTTTGGAATAAATAAGGATGTCATCAATAAAGACGACCACAAAGTGATCCAACTATTCCTTGAATACTCGGTTCACCATATCCATGAAGGCGGGGAGAGCATTAGTCAATCCAAAAGACATGACTAGGAATTCATAATGCCCGCATCGGAGTTCTCGAAAGCCGCCTTTGAAGGTCATCGGTTCTAATCTTCAATTGGTGATATCCTGAACGAAGATCAATCTTTAAAAAGAATTTGGCTCCTTGCAACTGGTCAAACATGTCATCAATACGTGGCAATAGATACCTATTTTTGACGCGGTGACATGATTCAACTCGATAATCAATACAAAGTCGCATACTCCCATCTTTCTTCTTCACGAATAGAAGAACAGAGACACCCCAAGGAGAAGTACTAGGATGAATAAAGCCAATGTCTAACAATTCCTGCAGTTGGGTCTTTAACTCTCGAAGTTCAATAGAGCCATTCGATATGGGGCTTTGAAATGGGCTTTATCTGGGTTCAAGGTCGATACAAAATTCAATTTCACGCTCTGGGGTAGGCCGTGAAGTTCTTCGGAATATGTCGAAAATTCATTAACAATAGAAATATCATTCAAAACCCGGCGTATTTTTGTTTAGATCCGTGACATGAGCTAAGAAAGCTTGACATCCATTTTTCAATAAACGAATAGTTTTATGGCTTGAGATGACAGTGATTGATTTTAATGGTTTGGTTGCTTGAATTCGTATAATAGGTTGGTTAGGAATATGAAAGCTAACAACCTTACGAAAATAATCAATTTTTGTATGATGAGTAGTTAACCAATCAATCCCTAGAATCACGTCAAATGCAAGTATTTTCAATGAAATAAGATCTACAGGTAATGTGAGGGTACCGATTTGAACCAAACAAGACTTATAAACAGTGGATGTAATGAAGGTTTCTCCCAACGGAGTTTCCACAGATAAGTCAAAGTCTAATTTCTCTGGAGTCAAATTTAATCGATGAGCGCAAGTAGGAGAAATAAAAGAATGGGTAGAACCGGTATCAAATAAAGTATAGATTTCATTAGAGTTTATGATAAGTTTACCCGTGATGACCTCATTCGGGTTCCTTGCTTTTCTGGGAGGTCACAACAAACGCTCTCTCTTGCATTACCGATTTTAACTTTTCTGGGACGGCCTTTGGTGCCTCCATCCTAGCTGAATTTGTCTTTGGTGAACGACAAAATCGGGCTAAGTGACCTTCTCTTCCACAATTATAACATGCTTTGGACGACATCACGCAGTTTGGACTGATGTGCCCCTCCCCTCCGCATTTGAAACATATGATAGGTGGTCGTTCTCCTTCCTTAACGACAGGTGCTGGTGCTGACGTCTTTCCATCATTGTTGAATCTCCTCTTCTTGAAATGTCCATTCTTATTATTTTGGCCTTGATTACCACCGAAGTGGTTACCATTTCTGGCCTGTTGATTCCCTCCATGCTTGTTATCACCGCTTCGATGACTGCTCTCACTGGTATTATCATTTTTCCGGCTGCTCTCTTTTAGTTACGTTGACTCATTATCGCGCTCCACTAACTGAGCCCTATTTACAACATCTGAATATAAACACAATTTATGAGAAATAAGATGTTGACGTATCTCCCGCTTTCAACCCTCTTAAAACATCTCGTGGTTCTTCTCTTCATTATCCACCAAGTGGGACAAAAAGCGGGATAACTCCGCAAATTTAGCCTCGTATCATGACATTACACGGCCATATTATTTTGTTCCAACTTGATAAACTCCACCTCCTTCATGTGATGAATACTTTGGAAAGTATTTGTCGTTGAACGACTCTTGGAACTTCTCCCAAGACATCTTCAAGACGACGGAGTTAAGTCGCTTTTCGATTCCCACCAGTAATCTACCCCTCCGCGCAACATAAAGGTGGCAAAGGGAACCTTTTGCTCCTCGGAGCATCCCAAGACATCAAATATCTTGGGGATCTGCTTTATCC
Source organism: Panax quinquefolius (assembly GCA_020205615.1). Lineage (NCBI taxonomy): Eukaryota > Viridiplantae > Streptophyta > Magnoliopsida > Apiales > Araliaceae > Panax > Panax quinquefolius. The sequence continues at coordinate 27,613,576 of CM035160.1, read as the reverse complement.
ATGTTTCCGCCATAAGTGGTTTTGGCTCTCCCTTAAACTTTGGTGGTCCCAGCTTCTTGAACTGTTTAGCGGTGACCGCCCGAGAGTTTCGAGTGTTTCCACCTACATTTTGGACAGGAGCCACTCTCGCCTGCTGTTTCATGAATTGCATAAAGCCCCTGAACATTTGATCATTCATCATTTGGTCAGTGTTGTCGTTTGCATGAGGATTGTCGCCTTCCTGATGCACATTATCCTGATTATTGATATGTGGTGAATCAACGGTCGCGTGTGCTCCATTGCTATTCTCAAAATTCTCGGATGCTATTTTTAAACACTGCCACAAAACAAGGGTTAAATAACATATCACATATTATCCCTATACTCTGACCGACCAATTAAATACCAAATAAACTTAGGTAGGTCATACTAGCGAAAGAATTCCCTGTCTCTCCCCTCCTAGTTCTTGTCTCACATCTTAGCCAGAGATCATATCCCTAAGCTTTGATACCAACTGTGATGCCCCCAAAATTAGGTATACATCACCCATCTTGGGTCGTCAGATACATGGTACAAAATTCAAATACAACTTACTAATACAACTGTCGTGTACAATATGACAAAACATAACTGTGAGTTTGAATACAATTATTGTCTACTAGATATTATACAAACTCAAAAGGAGTCCTCATTACAATTATTAACACACTATTTTACAGAATAGTGAGGACTACTAATGCTATCCTCCTCGACCGGCCACACTGCTCTTCCCACTAGTCCTGCTCGCTATGTTCTCATTTCAAGAGAACAAAAAGAAAGGGTGAGCTCAACTAGCCCAAGAAGAAATATTATGACTAAGATAATGCGAATAAATTATCGTTAGTCTTCAACAATGTTAAACCGATAAAATATAACAACATCAAGTTTAACTGCACCGGAACAAGCAATCCATTAAAAGAGTCAAGTAAAGAATAAAATCTATTATCTTTTATGATTTAAAAATTTTTTCATCACTTTTATCACGAGACTCGACAATAAATAATCCACATCATCCCCCTTGACTACTACCAAGGATATTCATTAGTGGTCACGACCACAAATTCCATGCACTACGGGCCAGGATATTTGTGTATTCATCAAAGGTCATAATCATGCCAACAATTTCCCATCAACGCACTACGGGCCAACGAGGACTTTTACCACATCATTTGTAACATTACGGTCATGATTACATCGAATAATCCTCGTCATAATCATACCAAGTCCATCTACGCACTACAGTGCCACGTGTATGACTTTCAACATAATATAAACACGAGGATGATGACAATGATATAAGAATTCAATAAAACAAGTTCAAGAATTAATTTATCCAGAACTAATAATGTCCAAATTGTCAACAATCTAACGCTTTGTAGAGTAAAATTCAAGAATGATCGAAGAATATTTTCATGAAAAGATCTTTGGATGAAGCTTAAATATCAAGGATATTCTACTAATTTCATGGAGTATAAAGTCAAAACTTTAACCAACCGAGTATAATAAAGAATGGAATAACAAAAGAAATCACCATGAATGCGGTTGATTGCGATGTACAAAGTTATTCCAACAGAATAATAATAATGGAACCAGTCGTAAAACTTTGCACCGGCGTGATGTTCCAACGAGAATAATAAAGAAGGAACCAGTCCTGTAAAACATACATACAAGATGTTCCAACAGAATAATAATAAAGACTTTAACCAGTCCGATTGTAAAACACATAGACGTGATGTTCCAATGTAATAATAATAAAGATTTTAACCAGTCCCACAGAAAGCCGCATGCATGGATGTTCCAACGGATAATAAAGACGAATAATGAAGAATGTCACCAAGTATAGGGTATCCCACAGATACATGTTATTCCAATGTAATAATAAGAAATGGAATAATGTAAGTTCTCTTCATGAATACAAAAGAATAATATCCCTTACCGTAAAATAATACTTGATATTAGAGTAGTGAAGTAATGTAAAAACTTCTTCTATCTCTCTATAATTTCTCTCTCTAGAGTTCAAAGAATTCGTAAGAAAATAATGAAGGAATGAGCTTCTATTTATAGGAGAATCAAGGATACTATATTGATCATACAAGAGAATTGAGACGAAATCATTTGTTTGAGTCACAACAAGATCAAGAATCTTCTTTTTTTTCAAAGAGGTGCCAATGAAAAAAAACACATGTTACTTTAAAAGTTTTGACCAATTAAAGATGCTCCATAATTTACAAGTTGCCAACATTCTCGCAGGATTGAAAGAAATTTGGCGATAATGACCGAAGCTTGGAAAATTAATCCGAATCCTGCCAAAATCACACATCACCCACCCACATATTAAACATATAAATATATATACTATATACACACTAATATCACCATTAATCCCACCACCACAAATCATACACTACCCATCACTCACACACGTCACTGATACTAATTCCCCACCAAAACAATTATCATCATATAAAACAAAAATACTTCCCACTCCACTTCCCCCTCCCCACCCCCCATCCCCCATCCCCATCCCCCATCCCCATCCCCATATCTTGCATTCCCACTCAAATCAATATTTAATATATACATTTATATATATATATAACAATTACTATAGCAATAATTGAACAAAACTAAAGTGACTTCTCACGTAAGCATCAATAATCAATACCGGTATTACTACTTATGCAACCACGCCAGACATCTTGTATTTTATTACCGAAAGTAGCTCAACAATATTAATGGTAAAACTTCCGCCGTTATTTTTAATAAAATATTTTTGTCGTTTTCTCAATTCGACAATAATTACATTGTTAGGGGTCCACTAATGATTGTGCTTGCCGCATTTGCGAATATTCCCTGTTAAAACGAATATTCCCCGACCAATCGAATATTATATAACAACTTGCGTACTTTGCAAAATTTATAAATATTACCCACAACTATAACATTATATCATAATATTCAAAAATGATAATTATAGAAAATTCATCTTTATTCAAAAAGTTGGGGTCTTACACGGATTCATTACAAATACTCGCGGATGGCGAAAATGGTTTTTAAATCTAGTCCGTTATTAATTGTTTTGGATAATATAGATGTTATTTGGACGGTGAGATTTATTCCAAATTTTAGACGGGCCAGATGATTTATTGAGTGAGCGAGAAATTCAAAATCATTTGTATAGAATTAGATAGATAGATAAATGGATGGTGGAATTTATCCCAAACTTTGGACGGCTCAGATGATTTATTGAGTGAGCGGAAAATTTAAAATCATTTGTATTTTATTAAATATATACATATATATATAGTAGAATTAGAGAGAGGGAAGTTCAATTGAGTTTTAGAGAGAGAAAGTGAGGTAGATAGAGTAATTGAGAGAAAATAATTTATTTATTTTCTATGATAAAAAGGCTCGTAGTTTTCAATATTTTTATAAAGGATTTCTGAGATCTCTCCCCGTTAGCAATTGAGTTTTCTACATAAAATTCTTGGGTCATTTATTTTTGTATCTCATACTATATTATGTTGTGTAATCTCAATGTAAGTTTGAGTGCTTGATTTCGCAACAAAATTTAATAGTTACTCCCTCCGTCATGAATCTCTTTAATGTTAACTAATTTTATTATATTAGTGTTTAGTACATCTGTTATGGTAAAGTAATTTTATATTGTAGGGCGAAGGGTGTATATACTCTTACTTTGAAGCTGGAAAAGAACTTTAAAAGGGGTCTAAAGGTTGTATTAAAATTTTACGCTACTTTTAGCTTTAGTTTCATGGCCCTTGCCTTCTTCACTCACGCCATATTGCTAGATTGGACTTTCTCCCATTGCCCAAGATTCCATATTTTATTGTCGTAAGATGATACACACTGATTAACAGTCCATTTGGTGTTACATTATAGGCACATTGGTTGTAAGGCGTGAAAAAATTGTTATTCTTAACTTTTGGACTCAAGAATTTCTATCTAATTTAAAACTTAAAACTTAAAAGTTAAGTTTTGCAACGAGTGCAACCATCATGTTTAATTGTCATCTTTAAGTTTGGAACCCTAACTCGCTTTTCGACAGCGAAAATAAGGCCTTTTACGTCTTGATATAAACCAAATGTTGTTCTCGTAGACCGTAACGAATATCTACGATACCCTCTATAAATTATACTAATTCAACCCGCAGAAGCTCTTTAAATAAGTCGAGCTGATCAGATCTCTTGAATGAAAAAAAAAAGTAATTTTGTAAAAGAAAGCATGGTCATATCCCTGAACTGAACAATTTCATAAGCGTTTTTAGTTTTATTCCATGTATACTTTCTTAAAGTTGGCTCTAATAATGACCGACTTTGACATGAATTTGGAAAGATTGCTTCATGTAATACAATTAATTGTTGATAAAATTAGTCGACCGAACAATATATATCAAAGCCGTCTTAGCTCAGCTGGTGGAGCGCGTGGCTTTTAACCACGTGGTCGTGGGTTCGATTCCCACAGACGGCGTAATTATTTTTGATTTTTTTTTCCACTTCAACTCTTTTTCTGTATTGTGAACCTGGTAGACTCGTGACAAAGCAAGTGGCAAATAATAATTTATTGCACCACCCAACCAAAAGTCTATAACCAAAACAAAGTCGTCTGTCTCTCAGGTGAATCCCATAATAATAATAATAAGACTTTTCTTCAATTTATATATATTTTTTTTATTCAGTGAGACTAGTAATTTTTATTATTAATGTAGACATTTTTTTTCGAATTCTTACTTGAATATACGTCCATTTACTACTAATACGAGAAGAGTTTCTTAGAATAATCAAGGTTGTTGGGTCATGATATTTTCTCTATTAGGCCGAACGGATTGGGCCTATTCATTTAATTAGTCTATTGAATCTTTATTATTGAGTTTATAGTCATTAGGCTTAATATTTATATTACCTTTATTATATCCTCATAATGATGGGTTGGGTCAAAAGATTGATCCATTAAAGCTTTTTATATCTAAGCCTTTGACTTGTAATGATGAAAAAGGAGAGCAGTTGACCAAAAAATCTGCAGATCATTAATGTGGATGTGATTTTATCCAAATTATGGCGGCAGTACAATAGGAAAAAAAAGGTGACAACTTTGCATGCATCCTACCGAGACCATAGAGGAGTGCTTGTACGTGTCGGATCGGGTTGGTGGCACAAAAACCGAAAGCATGAGAAGTATAACCTAAAGAAGCGAGTCTTCTAACAAAAGGTACGCATACATTTTATCGCTTTAAATGCTAGACATTTTATATCCTCCATTGTTAACCCTTGTGATCACTTTGATCGACTCTCACGCCGGAGCTATCCCCGACAGTTCAAATTGCCGAAGCTTTGTGTGTTGATTGTGTTTATTGTGCGGGGATCGGACGTCTTACGTGATTGGGGCGTGTAAGATCTTGGCATTAACATTGGCGCTAGAAGGAGGTGAGTTCTAGTGTTCAAGAGTTGACAATCACAAATATTTATTTGTTCTACGTTTTCAAAGATGGGAAAAAGTAGAAGCGATATACACTGAAGGATGTACCGATGGTCATTAGTGAATCGACACCACGAATACCACGAGGAGCGTTTGGGACCTCTGATAAGTGTTCATGCCAAAGACAAATAGCGTCAAACGTTCGCATGAAGATTCTCGTCCAAGGGCTGTGGGCAAAGCTAAGAGAAAGCTAGTCTTTACAGCAGAGAAAGAGTCTGGTCACGGTCGGAAGCAAGTAGAAGGCACCTCACCTAAAACTCGATACCGAGATGACCAGGACGAAAAGGCCTTCCGGTTGGCTAAGATAGCAGACGAAGCGGATAGGGCCATGGAGGCACTTATGAAGCAATGGCAGGATATAGCTGAGCAGATGTCCCGGATGGAAGAGTTGAGAGATGAAGCGTCTAGTTACGTTCGATCCGAAGAGCGTGGGTATCGAAGTGGGAAGGAACCCGCTCATTCAGGACGTGAAACTCAAGGCCAACATCGAGAAAAAAGAAGATCGAGAAGCCCTACTCCTCGAAGATCGAAGGGAGCGCACCCTCATGTCGGTCCTAGGGAGCAGGGCCGAAGTGAACAAAGAAACCGATCCAGAGAACATACTCCCGAGAATACAAAGAGAGCGCTCGTTGTTGCGCATTCTCATCACAGCCACATAATCCAAAGACGAAGCAGATCTAGGGGCCGTACTCCAGAAAGTCTGCCGGGGGCACGCCGCTCTGTGGGCCACCATCATCGTAGAAGTCCCTCAAAAATTGGGGGTTCTATGGTAAAAGACCGATCCGTTCAAAAGAAGAAAGACTCCTCGGAGAAAGAAGCGTCATCTCAACCGGAAGGGATAGATTTTTTGGTTAAGGAGTTGAAAGAGCTCCGAAAGCAGTTGGCAGAGGTACAGCAGGTGAAGGACACCCCGGGGAAGAAAGCGTCTCCTTTTTCCTCGGACATTCTTAAGGAAAAGGCAGACATCACCAAGAAGCTGCCACACATGTAGAGTTACGATGGATCCGGGGATCCTTATGACCATAGTCAGGCGTTCGACCGGCTAATGGATTATTATGACTTTACCGATGCTGCCAAGTGTCACACGTTTGTCACAACACTAAAGAAAGATGCGAGGCAGTGGATGAGAACTTTACCGTCAGATTCAATTTCCTCTTGGACCGAGCTCTGTGACAAGTTCCATGCTCGTTTTGGGAGCAACCAAAGAAGAGGGAAGCTTCTGGGTTCTCTAGCACACAGTCGAGCGCTTCTCAACGAATCTTTAGGCGATGATGTGAAGAGGTTCGGAGAAGCGCTTGGTCGTGTCCGACCTCAATGATCTCCAGGCGGTAGGGCTGTTTCAGAATGGGCTAGATCTGGTGAGGTCTGAAAAGCTAGTGAAGAAATTGATGTTCCATCATCCGAAGAGTCTGGCAGAGGCTTTCGACAAGGCATAAGGTTATATTGTTGTGGAGGAAGCTATGAATAGCCTGAAGCGTCCTTCTTCGGACCAAATGAAGGAGGCAGATATTCCTAAGACCTGTAGCGTCGAGAGGAAGGCGGGGGGGTATAGTGATCGGCCATGGGCGGGCTTCAAGAAGTACAATAACTCATGGCGACAAGGAAGTAGTCGTCCACCTGCGTCAACCCCGAAGGTGAATAAGGTTTACACTAAACTGAATACTGATAGGTCGGTGATTTTGGACCAGATCAGAAACCAGCCATTCTTTGAGCCACCTCGTGATAATTATAGGACAGGGCAAGGCAACTCTCGAAAATATTATAGCTATCATCAAGCCGCGGGCCATGATACTAATGAGTGTTGCAATCTGAAGGATTTCGTGGAAAAGAAGATTCAAAGCGGTCTGCTGGTTCAGTATGTGGCCGGGAAGGACCAACAAGATCAGCAGAATGCCGACCGTACTGTTCAGACGGTTCAAATGGTTCCACCCGTCCAAAATGTTCCAATACCACCGCCGAGGCACGTCGTTGATGTTATAACCGGAGGGACAGCAGGGAAGTTAGTAGGGAAGAAGAGGAGAGGATATTTGGATTCGGTCATGTCCGTGGTGGGTGTTCCCCCGAAGGCCGACAAACCATTTCCAGGGACTGTTATATCCTTTACCGATGCAGATTATCCTTCGGAGCCCATCGAGCCACATGAAGGGGCGTTAGTGATCACTGCACAAGTGGGCTCGGTGGATGTGAAGCGTATGATGATAGACAACGGGTCTTCTGTGGATATTTTGTATACCCATGCTTATCAGAGGATGCATCTTGATGGGAGAAAGATGGAGGTCGAGCAAGAGGCTCCTTTATATGGCTTCAGCAACGATCCAGTCAAAGTTGATGGCACTATCGAACTCCCAGTGATCTTCGGCACAGCTCCTCAGCAGGTAGAAATAATATGTAAATTCTATGTTGTGCATGTAGATTCGGCTTACAACGCCATACTGGGGAGACCTACATTGACAGCTCTCCAAGCTGTGACTTCCATCCCTCACTTCAAAATTAAGTTCCCCACAAAGACACCTGAGTGGAGAGGTGGCGGGGGGACTTGGATCTAGCCCGACGTCATTATCGAATCTCATTATTTCCTCCGGAGTAGAGTCAAAGAAATGAAGCAAACCATGGCAATTGAGATCGAGCCCTTCACTAAAAGTAACTCAGAGCCATTGGTAATTCCCGCAGGAGAGACAGAAGAGATCGAGCTGGTCCTCAGAAAGGCAGATAAAACAGTAAAGATTGGTTCGGGTCTACCAGAGCCTCTTCTGACAAACCTTATGGAACTACTTCATTCTGCTATGCGAGACATTTTGCATAGGAACCTCAAGACATGCCAGGATTAAATTTAAGATTTCTAAAACACGATCGAAGTGGATCCATCGAAGAAGCCTGTTCGGCAAAAAAGACGGATCTTTGCACCTGAACGTCAGAGGATCATTGACGAGGAGATTGCCAAGCTGATGGCTGCTGATTTTATTTTTGAGATCGACTACCCACAGTGGATGGCTAATGTAGTATTGGTGCAAAAGTAGAACGGGAAATGGCGAGTTTGCATCGACTACGCCGACCTGAATAAAGCTTGTCCGAAGGACTTTTATCCTTTGTCCCATATCGATCAGCTTATTGATGCCACTTCGGGGTATGCATTACTAAGCTTTATGGATGCTTTTTCAGGTTATCATCAAATTTCCATGTGCAAGGAGGACATCCCGAAGACAGCATTCATTACCCACCGTTCGATAAGAAGATGACCTTTGGCCTTATAAATGTTGGGGCCACTTACCAAAGAATGATGAATTTCATCTTCGATAGACAGCTGGGGAGGAACATGGAGGTATACGTGGATGATATGATCGTGAAAAGTATGCAAGTCCAGAAGCACTTGGATGATCTGGAGGAATGCTTTCAGACCGTCCGTCACCACAAGTTGAGGCTCAATTCGGCAAAGTGTACCTTCGGACTCGGTGCAGGGAAGTTCTTGGGGTATCTGGTCAGTCAGAGGGGCATTGAAGCCAATCCGGAGAAGATCCAGGCCATTCTTGACATGAAGACTCCTCAGTCGTTCAAAGACGTCCAACGTCTGACTGGAAGGATTGCAGCTCTGTGGAGGTTTATGTCGAAGTCTGCGGAGAGATGCTTGCCGTTCTTCGACACACTGAAGGGGCCGAAGAATGCGAAGACGTTCCAGTGGACTTCGGAGTGTGAAGACGCCTTCCAAGGCATAAATACATATCTGTCTTCTGCTCCTCTATTGGTGAAGCCTGCCCCAGCAGAGACCTTGTATTTGTACCTTGCAGCAAGTTCGTTGGCAGTTGGAGCAGTACTAGTTCGGGAGGTCAGTGGAAAGCAGCATCCAATCTATTATGTCAATCACGTCCTACAAGATGCTGAAACCAGGTATCCAAATATTGAAAAATTTGCCTTTGCTTTAATAATTGCTAGTCGAAAGCTTTGGTAATATTTTCAAGGCAGGTCCTAGTCGTCTACACGGATCAACCACTGAAGAAGGTAATGGGCAAGCCAGAGGTTTCGGGGAGATTGGCAGCATGGACTATGGAGTTGTCCCAATTTTTCATTGAATATCATCCCCGGACTGCTATCAAGGTTCAAGCCTTGGTCGATTTTATGGTGGAGTGTACATTCACCGGGCGAGATCTTGAAATGCCGAAGCGAGACGTCCGTCGAAAGCGATTGCAGCTTCTTCAACATGGTCAGAGTGCATGGACGTTGTATGTAGATGGGTCCTCTACGGTGAATGTTAGTGGGGCAGGGATTATCTTAACAAGTCCGGAGGGATTCAAGGTACAGCAAGCAATCAGATTTGGGTTTAAAGCAACAAACAACGAAGCCGAGTATGAAGCAGTGCTAGCAGGAGTTCGACTGGCGAAGAGTCTAGAAGTCCAGAAGCTAATCATTTACAGTGACTCTCAGTTGGTCATCAAACAATTGTCAAGAGATTATGAAGCTCATGGGACAAGGATGATCAAGTATTTGGCAGAGTTGAAAGATCGACTTCGATATTTTGTCTCTTATGATTTTTAAGGCATAGAACGTAACGACAATTCCATTGCCGATGCCTTATCGAAACTAGCCACTACGGATGTTGTCGTTTTCAATGGGTCAGTCTATTTGGAGGTTTTGCAGCAGCCGAGTATCCAGCATGAAGTGGTGATGTGTATCGAACGATCTGACTGCTGGATGACTCCCTACATCGAATATTTGGTAGATGGCGTCCTTCCTTCGGATCAGATGCTAGCAAAGAAGATCAAGTACAAGAGTGCCAACTTCGTTCTTATTGATGGGGATCTTTATCGAAGGGCATTTTCATCACCATTATTAAAGTGTTTGGTTCCGTCTGAAGCTGAGTATGCTCTTCGGGAAGTCCACAAGGGCATTTGTGGTGATCACATGGCTGCTAAGTCACTGGCATACAAAGTTCTTTGGCAGGGATACTACTGGCCAACGATCTTTAAGGAAGCTACGGAGTATGTGAAGAAGTGTGAGAAATGCCAGCTCAACAGTCCGATCCCACATCAGCCACCAGAAGAGCTATACTCAATTCTATCTCCTATACCCTTTCTTTGTCTAGGGGGGTTGATATCTTCGGGTCCGCTGTCTTAAAAGCTAAAGGACAGGTCAGTTTTGTCATAGTTGCTATTGATTACATGACCAAATGGATAGAGGCGAAGCCACTTCGGTTGATAACGGAACAAGAGTGTTTGAAGTTCATGAAAGAATCCTTAGTGTTTCGCTTCAGGATTCCTAAAGTGGTGATATCGGACAACGGGCGCCAACAGTGGGATCGAAATTTGAAGGATTTCGAAAGAGTGGGGGGTTCAACACCGAAAAAGACTTCATGGCTCATCCACGCGATCGAATGGGCGGTGTTGAGGTGACTAACGAACGCCGCTAAACCGGGATCAAGCACGATTGACGAAGCGAAAGGAAGATGGTCGGAAGAGTCGCTTTCGATGTATTGTGGGCTTACCGAACTACACCGAGGACTACGACAGGAGATTCACCTTTCAGATTGGCCTATGGTACTGATGCCTTAGTCCCAGTCGAGATTGGATCTCCAAGTCTTCGCGTTAGTCAGTTCAAAGAGATCTACAATGACGAAGGACTGAAGGCTAACTTGGATCTGTTAGAAGAAGTCAGAGAAGTGGCTTTGATCAAGTTAGCAGCCTACCAGAGGAGAGTTGCCAAGCATTACAACAAAAGGGTAAAGCTCCGTAGATTCGAAGTGGAGGACTTCGTCCTCAGAGAAGCTGAAGCATCTACGCCGCAGAACGTGGGGAAGCTGATGCCGAATTGGGAAGGACCTTATGAAGTAATCGAAGTACCAAAGCCAGGAACTTACCGATTGAAGGCATTGGATGGATCCGAGATTAAGAACACTTGGCACGCTGGCAGACTCCGAAAATACTTTCAGTAGAGATTGAGTCAGTTTACCAGAAGTCTGTACATGATTGATCACCATCAATAAAAAGTCACTTTTTCACAGCTGATCCTCTTCCTATTTGTCCTAAGATCACAATGGTGTAAAGAGGTATGGTAGGACTCGCTGGCCATTTGATGGCAGCCTAATTATTTGTTACCCCGTGTGGTAGACAAATCCTGTGATCCTTTTAATATTGATTTTACCAAGGGTGGTAAATCAATGGGCACCGAAGTAAAGAGGACGGGGTGGACTCGCTGACCATTCGATGGTAGCCTCTTCGGCAGGAGTGTCCTTATGGTTTTGTTATACCCTACGTGGTAGACAAATTCCACGATCCTCTTTTATATTATTTTTACTCCGAGTGGTGAATCAATGGGCACCGAAGTAAGGAGGTATGGTAGGACTCGCTGGCCATTCGATGGCAGCCTTATTGTCAAGAGTTTCCTTATGAATTTGTTACCCCGTGTGGTAGACAAATTCCATGGCCCTTATAAAATTGTTCTACCCCGAGTAGTAAACAAATGTCCTTATATACTTGTTCTACCCCGAGTGGTAAACAAGATCTTGATGGTGCAAGGAGGATCAGCCGAATTCACCTCACTCATGACATGTCTCTCACTTCGAAAATGATAAGTATACATTACTTTATGCAAGTGTTAAGTTCGGTTCAGTTCATTTCATTTCTTAACTTAACTGCTATACACCTTATCTGATTTGTAGTTTAAGTTAAGTTCATTCAAGATCATTGATGCTGAATTATTGATAAGAAACGAAGTAAACAGAAGTCATAGTAAAGAAAATTAAAATTTCATTAAACATTTAAACAAGTCCACTTAAATTGCTTTACAAAATTTTTGCACAAAATTCTAAAGATCAGAAGCAGTAAAATCCTATTTATACATCGTTTTCAAAATCGAGCAAAGCAGGATCTACTTGGGCTGCCACCAGCTTTTCCTTACATTGACCTCGGCGGTCTTTGTATCCTTCGTAGTATACTTTCATAATCTCTGCACCGAGCTCATCAGAAGTCTGATAGTCCTCCTGAATCTACCTGAGCAATTCTTCGGTCATGGGAGGATCCCGTTTCCAAAGTACCTTAATCTTACTACGAAGTTTACGGCGCTTAGCCCTGTGGGCCTTCCTATCATCCTGAGCCTTTGTACGAACTTCGCTAAGTTGTGTTGCCAGATCTCGATGTGCTGTAATGATCTCTTCATTCTTATTCTTCAGAGCTTCAGTCTCTACAATGAAGCGGACATTCATGTTAGTCAATTTCTGTTCGCTGGCTTTTGTCATCTTCAGTTCTTCCCTGACCGAGATCAACACATCATGAGTTTCCCTCAGATCATCTTTATTTTGGGCTAACTCCCTTTGAAGACCTTCATTAGCACGAAAAAGCGGACTCGTGTTCCTCTCTCTCTCGAGCCAACGTGGCCTTCAACATGTTGATCTCCCTTTTCATGGTCTCCTCATCAGACTCGGCATTTATGTGTTTGGGACGTAAACGCCCGAAGACTGCATTTGCCTGCACATATTTGACAGTATCCAGTCAAGTTCAGATATTTAAACAAGAAAAGAAACATTTAACCAAGAAAATTGTAACTTACCTTTTCCAGATAACTCATGCCTTCATCAAGAAAATTCCCGTTCGTATGGTCAAAAAATCGATGATCATCATTTTCCCGAACGAAGGCGTCAAAGAGTTGGAAGGGAAAATTGGCGTTATACCGAGGCCACAAGGTCGGCATTCCAGTAGCCTCATCATGGAATTTTTGTGATAAAGGCCTTGGGGGGGAAGGCCTTGGTTGGTCACGAACAGGAGAAGGATCCATGTATACATTTTCGGTGGAAGATGATTGAGTTGGGACAGGGTCGCGAACTGGTGAATGTACATGTGTTGAGCTTGGATGGTATCGCTGATGGCCGTTTTTCTTTCGAGATGGAGTTACGGCGGAGTTCGGGCCGCTCTTCTTTCATTAATAGTTCGAGTCTCCACCGGGATTATTTGGGAGAACACTCAAGAAGACACCTCAAGTCATCGGCGATCGAAGGAGTGACCTGAGTCTTTAACTTCTTAATTCAAAGGATCTGTCTACGATCGTCTGCAGACAGATCAAGTAAGCTCCTTCGAACTGTTGTAGATTTGACAACTGACGGTGTTGAGTCGTATTTGGTGGTGTTGGGAGACAATTGTTGATGTTGGAGAGTATTTGTTGTTGGTCGATGATCGGTGTGGTGGTAAGTCAACAGTTGGCGGTACCGATTCGGCGATAGGTGGGGGTATCAGATTGACATTTGGTTCAGATTCAGAAAAACCTTCGGAATCTGATGGTATGGAGATCTGTTTGGGCTTTCGGACACCCATCTTCCTTCGACGTAGTTTGAGTTGTATTTCTGGTAAAATGGGTTCTTCGGCTTCTGGCTCAATGGTCTGGGATTCAGCGTTGGCTTGAGGTGCTTCGGTAGGAGGTGTCTCGGTAGGTGGTTTGAATTGGGAAGAGGCTTCCCGTTGAGAAGGTTCAGAACCAACCTTTGTAGATTTTCCGACCACATTATCTTCGGACGGAATTTCCTGCTGGGAAGACTCGGCAATGACTTCTATGGATTTTCAAGCTAGAAAATCCTCCAACTCCTTCTCCTCTGAAGACGATGGTTTGATCAAAGTTACTGCAGAAGATTAACAATTTTACATCAAAATCTATACCACAGCAATTTTCAAAATATTGATAAAGTAAATCTATACTTACATTTATGGGAATACAACCATGCTTGCTTAGACATAAGTCCGTATTTCCATTCTTCCTTCGGAAAATTATCAAAGAGGTCTATCATGTCAACTATACGCTCTTCTGAAATATCCCCGAAGTTAGCAGAAATCTTCTCGTCAGTAGCCCAGTTCGGAATAGTAGCAATTTCGGGTCCCTTGACGTAAAACCATTTCTCATTCCATCCCTTGTTACTAGATGGGGTAGTTACCAGCGAACGCCTTTCGAATTTTTCACCCGTCTTCGACGCCTACTTACCTATAACTTTGAATACCTTTTCACGAGACTGACTAATCTTGTACACAGTGAAAAAGAAATCGAGAGTAGGTTCGACTCCGCCTTCATGGTAGAATGCAATGAAGGCTAGGATATGTATATAAGAGTTCGGCACCAATTGGGCAAACCCGACACCGACAAATCCTAGAATGGTCAGCAGAAATGGATGAAGAGGAAATCTGACCCCTTTCTCAAGAATAGTCGCAGCGACTGCCGTCCATCCCTCGGGTCTTTGACACATCCTCTCCTTAGCCCTAGGAACCCTCACCAAATGAGTATCCGGAATGTGGCATCGATCTCGAATACTCCTTAATTCCTTTTCAGTAATAGTCGATGGAGTATTGGCATGGGTAAAAAATTCCTTGCTCCTGAAAAATTCGGAAGGGGTAAGGCGAGGCCTAGAAGGCATTTTATCTTTATCTGGAGCAGCCGCCTGAGGGTTAGAACTCGAAGCCTCTTTACCGAGGTTTGGGTTAGGTGGGACGATCGTAATGGGAGTCGCCAGAATCAGAGATGTCTGGTTTGTATTGATGACCACCATTGTTGGCGATTTGCAGAGAAGAGAAAGAAAGCTCGGAAAGGAAGAAGAAAACTCAAAAGTCCAAAAATTCAAATTGGCAGGTAAAACTGTCATATTTGGTAAAGTTTATCTTTTATACTGACGGTTACACAGTAGTCGAGGGCGGCACATTAAATTAACAGTCATGATTACGAATTTAAAAAGTTGCGTTCGGTTTAAGTTTTAGATATTTAGCAGATTGGGCCTCCCATTAGACTTCCGGTCTTGATCCATCCTTCCAGTATCCTTGTTGTTCCCATCCTTCACCAGTTGGACCTTGGTAAGTTATACTTTGGGCCCATTTCAATCCTGTTGGATCTCATAATATCGTGGACCGCTTATAGTTTTCTATTAAATATCCTATTTAATAAAAAACTAGGGGGCAATGTTGGGTCATGATATTTCCTCTATTGGGCCGGACGGATTGGGCCTATCCATTTAATTAGCCTATTGGACCTTTATTATTGCGTTTATAGTCATTGGGCTTAATATTTATGTTACCTTTATTATATCCTCGTAATGATGGGTTGGGTCAAAAGATTGATCCATTAAAGCTTTTTATATCTAAGCCTTTGACTTGTAATGATGAAAAAGGAGAGCAGTTGACCAAAAAGTCTGCAGATCATTAATGTGGATGGGATTTTATCCAAATTAGTGGCAGTGCACATGGGAAAAAGGTGACAACCTGCATGCATCCGGCTGAGACCATAGAGGAGTGGGGGGCTGTGTCAGATCAGGGTTGGTGGCACAAAAAACCGAGCATGAGAGTATAACCTAGCAAGGAAGTCTTCTAACAAAAGGTACACATACATTTTTATCGCTTTCGGAATGCTAGACATTTTATATCCTCCATTGTTAACCTCATGATCACCAGATCTTGACTCTCACGCCGAGGCTATCCCCACTTCGGTTCAAATTATCAAGCTTTGTGTGTTGATCGTGTTTACTGTGCAGGATCGGAACGTCTTACGTGATTGGAACGTGACAGAAGATCTTGGTGTTAACAAAGGTGAAAATATCAATTATTTAAGAAATTCATTTGTACCCCAAATAATATTGTAGGGGTGTTCTCTTTTTTTTTATAAATAAAATAATAATAATAAATCTCCTCAGCGGTTGGAGGTTTAAACAGTTCATGGGCTTCACGTCTTCACCTCCTTGTTTGAATTTAATAGTGCAGGTGGGTTCAACTTCACCTTCTTCACTTGATGACCGTGCACATCAATCTCTCTCTCTCTCTCTCTCTCTCTCTCTATATATATATATATATATATATATATATCACATCATAAGCACACAAAATCAATCTCCTTCCAAAATTCTTTCCCCCCAACGTCCCCACCAACATATTTATATATTTTTTTTTGATAATGTGAAATTTTCCGGTCGCAGTCGAATTAATGTCCCTAGTTCGAACCAGTCTTTTCATACAGGTTTGCGCATACGTTTCCGTGGCTCCGTGAACTATTTCTGACCTTGACAAATTGTTGCGGGCGTGTTATTTGATCACAAAACGTTCGAGTTTACTGCTCGCCCTAACACCTTTTTTAAACCACTGCTACAATTGTCGGGGTTTCCCAACAAGATATACTCTCATACATTCACCTGTTATCTTTGTTTCTCACCATTATTTTTTTATGAAACTCAATATATATATATATATATATATATATATATATTATTAGTCTCTCTCTCAAAGTCTTTGCCGTAGTGGTATGTATACAGTATATATATACATGGTGGATGGTATAAGGTTTACCATAAGCAATGAAATTCGAAGACTTGTTGATGCAGCCAAGGGATCAGGAGAAGCAAAACAGAGTTGATCTCAAGGAGGAGGTACATATAGTTGTTCAAAAATTAGAAATACATTTCTCGTTTTAAATTAAAAATACATTTCTATTTTTACATTGATTTTGGTATGGATGTAGTATAATTATGAACTAACAGGAATTTAACATATTTATATATTAATAAAAACTTGAGAAAATTTCTCAATTTGTTTCTCTGCTTCCAAGACAGACTCACATTGTTTATGCTCTGCAAACAGGTTGATATATTGGAAGGAGAATTAGATAGGGAGCTGAAACTTAACAAGATCCTCCAATGTGCACTTCAAGGTCCCATTCATTCTTGCCCATGCCTCTCCTCTTTGCTTCCCCTTCAGGTTGGTAGTTCTGTTTCTTGTTTTATTGTATTACCCCCATCTACTATGAAATCCAAAGGCTTCATCTCAAAAACTCTATATCTATATTTTCATAGATATGTTTGGCAACTCAATTCCAAAACTTGAAATTGAAACTTGTTAGAATTTAAAGACTAATAATAGAACACGCACACATTATATTATATGAAAAATAGAAAAATAAGAACACACGATATACACAATTTATAAGATGACTCGTACGCTCTACAATAATTCACGCACCAAACAATATTTTATAGTAATTAGAAAATCCTAGCGGCTATAATATGAGCTCAAACCCATGAGGCTCAATATATTAGGGAAATCCAAGACCAAGTTACTGATAAATCACAAGCCCAATTTCACTTTGAGTTTGGCTTCCAGGGCCCTTACAACCCCGCCAACTCACTTGCGAGCTGGGCAACCGCTCGCTCACCAGTGAGTGAGAACCCCGACTACCTGTCGTAGTAATCATTAGTCAAACCCGCCTGAGCGCTAATTTTAACAAAATTTCAATTCTATAGAATTGTAAATGTGCTATCAATTCTGATTCTGAAGCTTAGAATTAGGTTGCCAAACCACATAAGATTACAAACTAAGACACCTACTTATGACATCTATTGACCCTTGTTTGAGTTCAGGTCCAGGAGCTTCTTACAGAACTGAATACAGTGGAAGAAGAGATTAGTTTGTTGGAGAGAAAAGTTAATGGGCTAAAATTGAGTTTGTACCAGGAGAAGAAACAAAACAAAGAATGCGAAGCACAGCAGCTAATAGTGCTGCAGCCACAATGGAGTCAGCATAAACAGAAACAGTTACTCCATAGACAGAGGAAAAGAATGGAATCCAGGAATCATGATTTACCTCACACATTACAAAGTTACGATGAATATAGAAACTACAGCAGCAATGTAAGAGAAAGAAGAGCGTCCTCCTTGGGATCATCTCCTGATATCCAAAGCATGTCTTTAGCAAGATCCAACGGTAATATTAATGCTGAAAATTCAAGACCAAACAAGCTATCTGAAGAACTTATCAAGTGCTTGATAGGCATATATCTCACCCTAAACCAGGCCTCAGTGAGTAACGGATTCACAATGGTTCCCAAGCATTCTTTCTCCTGCATGAACTCCAAAGGCTTCATCTCAAAAACTGCCTTCAATTGTACAGTACCTACATTTCCATTCGACGATAACACGTTAAACCTCCAGCCTTATGGCACATTACTAGATATTGATGGCCCATACAAGAATTTCATCCAAATAACAAGAAAATCACTGGCAACAAACTGCATTTCTGAATGTTTTCCAGCGATGAGAAAATTGAGGTTCTAAACATGCACATAGTTCAATATTTGTGCTTATATAGAGATTAGAGAGAGATACATGTATGTATGTATGTATGTATGTATGTATGTAAATACTTATATGCATTTGTTTCTTTCTTCCAGGCTTTTGATGCATAAACTGTGCAAGGTGGACTTAACTTTCTTGACATACAAGCAGAAGTTAGCATTCTGGATCAACATCTACAATGCCAGCATAATGCATGTACTGTAAGATATCTTAAGGATGATAAAATAATATGCATGTATACATATGTATATAATAGACAGATCTGAGAAATTAATGCCATCTATTGCAGGCATTTTTACAACATGGGTTGCCTTCAACACAGGAGAAACTCCTGGAACTCATGAATAAGGTAACATATGTTTACATCCAGCATATACAATACCCAATACATAGAATTAAACCTCTTAGATTAATAAACTGTAAATGTACGTACCTCTAATCAATTTCCTAACGTATGATATATCGATGATGCTTTTCTGACTCAGGCCGCGATAAATGTGGGAGGCATTGTACTAAATGCTTTGGCGATTGAACACTTTATTCTCCGGCATCCATCTGACTCCAACCATGTGAGTGATGATATATATATTGAAAACACTTTTACATGTGATATTGTTTGCTTTGAAGATCAAGGCAATTGCTGCAAAAGAATTTTGCAGAAAATTTAAGATAATATTCATGTAAGCTGACATTTTCTTGTATATTTTATATACAAGAAGAGCTCAACAGATGAGAAGGAAACGCTTGTACGACATGCCTATGGACTGGGTTACCCAGAACCCAATGTGACGTTTGCTCTTTGTTGAGGCAGCTGGTCTTCACCAGCAGTAAGTACATTACTAGCTATATACTGTAATTCATTTTATGGTTGGTTGTAATCCATGCGTGTGATTTTCCAGTTAAGGGTTTATACAGAGGATGAAGTTGTGAATGAATTAGGGAGAGCAAGATTGGAGTATCTAGAAGCTTGTGTAGGAGTTACAAGCAAGAAAAAGATTTTGGTGCCGAAGCTTCTGCAATGGCACATGAGAGATTTTGCAGATGACATGGAGTCACTTCTAGAATGGATTTATAGCCAATTGCCACTGTCTGGCTCAGTGAAAAGATTGGTAGGGGAATGCCTTAATGGTGAAACAAAATCTTCTCTAGCAAAAAAGGTTGAAATTCAGCCTTATGCCTCTGAATTCCGCTACTTGCTGCCCTTGTAACCAAATCAATTATACAAAACAAAGAACCACTCTATATATCCAAATTGATATTTTCCCATTAACTTAAAGACTTTCAAATTTTGTTGTATTTTAGAGTTTGAGGCAATATATGTCTGTTGGATACTGATAGAATATAAATTTATTTAAGTTAATTTTCATAATTATCTTTTAGATTGATTGACCATATCTTTTGTATAGTTGGCTCTCCTAATTTGTAGCAATTAATATCTTGTAATTGTAATTATCCTAGCCTAGAATTACGTTGATCATAGTTGTATATTAGGAACATTGTTCAAGGCAATAGATACGAACAGAATTCCTTTTACTTTCATGGTATCAAAGCCATAGAAAAGCAACCTCTCCTCCTTCCTCTTCCTCTTCTTTTTCTTCTTCTTCTTCTTCATCGTCATCTCTTCTTCTTCATCAATGGCTGAAAAGTTTCATCCCGCCACCACCATAACAAACATCAAAACAGTCATTCCCCTCACACTGGATTACGAGTCTGCCAAATACACTCATTGGAAGACTTTATTCACAATCCATGCTAAAGTCACGCTCACCTACGAGCACATCGTGTGCCACCACCGGTCACGATAAAGGCGATAACTCCAAATTTCTACAAAAATCGAGGTCGCACTTTTTGGCCGAAAAGGCTCATTGGGATCGCGTTGACAACATTGTTCGTCAATGGATTTATGGAACCATCTCCGGGATCTCCTTAACACCATAATTGATCCCGACGACACTACCGCCGATGCTCGGAACCGTTTGGCGGAATTGTTCTAGGATAATAAGATTTCTGCCATCCACCTCGAGACAGAGTTCGCAACCACTAATTTGCGTGACTTTCCGATGCACAGCGCTCACTCGCCGCCTCAAGGTGCCGGGCCGATCACCGCTAACGTTTGCGGCGCTTAAGTCTCTGACCAAAGAATGGTGCAGATCTTCTCACCGACTTGGACCGAGGCATATACGGTTTTGTGATTTGTGGTTCAAAACATGAAACCTCTACCGACGTTCATTTGAAATACGATCGATCGCTCGGATGAAATCACCAAGGCCGAACGAGCCAAGCTCGAATCGAGTTCGACCTCCGCTTTTTCATAAATTCCAAACCGATAATTTGAACAATAATGGATGACAACAGAGATGGTTCGAATAATGTGTTCACACAATAAGGGTAGGAAAAACAATGGCAAAAATCGCGGTGGAAACAACCAACGCAACCATCAGACCCGTGGTGGCCTTGGTGGCGACAATCGCAACCAAGAATGCCTCCACAAAGAAGCGAAAGAAGATGCCCGAATTTCCCACCTTGGTAGGGTGGGTCCTCAGTCGTGGGCCACCCCACCGTGTCCTTATCCCACCGCCCCTTGGGGTGTCCGTCCATCAATGGCGGCAAGGTAGTAGGGTGTCTTGGGTGCTCGCCCTTCTCAATCGTTCTACACCGCCACTTCGGTTCCAAGTGTTTATGCTCCAACTGACATTGATCAAGCCATGCACACTCTTTCTTTGAACCAGCCAGACGAAAATTGGTATATGGACACTGGAGCGACGTCTCACATGACCGCTAATCTAGGTATTCTCACGCCTTATTTTAATTTGAGCAAAACTAATGGAATAATTGTTGGTAACGTTAGTATGATTCCAATTCGTGGTTATGGTAATACCTCCCTTACCCAAACAGATCCACTATTCCACCTCAAAAATATTTTACATGCTCCTAACCTGATTAAAAACCTTATTTTGGTACGTAAATTTACTAACGATAATATGGTTTCCGTTGAATTTGACCCATTTGGATTTTCTGTGAAGGACCTACAGACGGGGAGCAAACTTCTGAGATGTGAGAGCACGGGAGAGCTCTACCCTTTCACCACCAAAAATCGGGCTATTTCATCTTCAGCACCTTCTGCTTTTTCAATCCTTTCTCCTAGTATTTGGCACTCCCGTCTAGGTTATCCGGGAGATGTAATTTTTAGTAATCTTCGCAAAAACAATTTTATTAGTTGTAATAAAGCCCGTAACATTCGTTGTTCATCTTGTCCCCTTGGGAAGTTTGTTAAATTGCCTTTTTATGATTCTTTATCTTTCACTACTATGCCTTTTGATATTATTCATAGCGATTTATGGACGTCACCTATTCTTAGCTCATCCTACCATCGTTATTATGCATTATTTCTTGATGATTATACTAATTTTTGTGGACTTTTCCTTTGTCTCAAAAATCACGTGTTCACAACATTTTTCTTTCTTTTCGAGCATTCATAAAAACTCAATTTGAAAGAGAAATAAAATCATTTCAAAGCAGATCATGGTCGTGAGTACGATAATGGCCCTTTTCATAAATTTTGTGAACAAATGGCATGTTATTCCGTTTTTTCGTGTCCTCACACTTCTCCTCAAAACGAAAAAGCGAATCTAAAATAAAATCCATAAATAATATTGTTCGTACTCTGCTTTCACATTCATCTATGCCTCTCTCCTTTTGGCACCACGCTCTACAAATGGCTACCTACCTTTTAAACATCCTCCCCACAAAGGTTTTAGGCTACAAATCTCCTACACAAATTCTTTATCAAACGCATCCTTCCTATTCTCATCTTCTAAGTTTTCGGTGTTTATGCTTCCCACTCTTTCCATCCACCAAAATTCATAAACTCCAAGCCCGTTCAACTCCGTGTGTCTTTTTAGGCTATCCTTCCAATCATAGGGGGTACAAGTGTTATGATTTGTCAGCTCGAAAAATTATCATTTCACGTCATGTGCATTTTGATGAAACTCAATTTCCATTTTCAACAATCCATACTCCAAATACTCATACATATGATTTTTTAAAGGATGGTTTGTCTCCATTCCAAATTCATAACTTGCATCAAAATGACGCCCAAAACCAACACAATCAACTCCCTCAATCTCCTTCTCCGGCCCAGTCTCTTGTGCTCACATTGTCTCCTTTGCAGGCTGCCCTTTCCCCACAAAGAACCCCCTCTTCTCCAAGCCCAGCAGTCCCCCCTCCGCAGCCCACACCTCACTACCAACCATCAACCCAGCGAATGACTACTCGTAGTCAACATAGCATCTTCACGCCAAACCGAAAATACCACCATGCCTTAAGTGTCGAAACTCCTAAAATCTCCCCTATCCCTCGAAACCCGGTGAGTGCACTTAATGACCCGAATTGGAAATCTGCTATGTAAGACCCCAGCTTTTATAAATAAAGATGAATTTTTTTATTAATATTATTTTTGAATATTATGGAATAAATTTGATATAATGTTATAGTTGTGGGTAATATTTATAAATTTTGCAAAGTAAGCAAGTTGTTATAAAATATTCGTTTGGTCTGGAATATTCTTTTTGTTTGGGAATATTCGCACAACTACTCAATCATTGGTGGACCCCATAATAACGGAAGTATTGTCGTAGTTAGAAAACGACAAAATTATTTTTCTATAAAAATAACTAAGCAGGGTGTTACCACTAAAACCGCTGAACTACCCAAAGAGTAAAAGTACGATACGCCGTAGTTTGTATAGTAGCACACGATATTGATTATTGATGCTTACGTGAGAAGTCACTCAGCTATGCTCAATTATTGCTACAGTAATTGCTGCATCATATCTCTTATATTATTGATTCAATTATTGTCACAGTATCATCTGTATAATATGTTATAGTATTAAATTATTAATTGAGACGACAAGTTATAAATGATTAATAATTGTTGAAAGATTAAATATGTGTTGATTAAAAATAAAATGATTTGTGGTAATATTTATTAAATCCTTGATGTATATAAAGAGTTTGTTATGAGACGTTTATGGTAAGTTTGATTATTTTATGGGGGGCCCATATGTCATCATCTAAGAGTCCTTCACAATAGTAATTACCTTTGTCAATAGTAATTACCTTCTTCAATAAGTAATTACCTTCGTCAATAGTAATTACCTTCGTGAATAATAATTACCCCTTCATGAAATAGTAGTTGTCTCTTCAATATTACCAAGAGTCATTTTTGACCCTTCGTTAAGACCAAGAGCCACCCTCGCTTTTTCTATAAATAGAAAGCTTCATTCCTTCATTATTTCTTACTTAATTCAATTTGAAACTCTGAGAGAGAGAAACTATAGAGAAAAGAAGAAAAGTATTTTCTACTTTTACTTTTCCAATATTCACTTCTTCTAAGGTAGGGAATATTATTTGTTGTACTCGTAAGGGGTGTTATTTTTTTTATTCATGAAGAGAACTTCATTATTCCATTCTTTATTATTCTGTTGAATAACTCCGTAAAAGTGGCATACCCTATACATGACTTTGTATATGCGGATATACCTATACTTGGTGAAATCCTTATATTATTCCATTCTTATTTATTCTCATTGGAATAACTCAGTATACGCTAATCCCCTATACTTGGTGACATTCTTCTATTATTTTATTATTCCGTTGGAACATCCTGCATCATGCTTTTACGCCTAACTTTGTTCCGCCTCTTTATTATTCTATCTTTATTATTCTATTGGAATATCCTCGCTCATGGTGTTTTACAATTTGACCGGTTCCGCCTTTTATTATTCTACCTCTTTATTATTATATTGAATATCCTGTCATGTGTTTTACACCTACACGGTTCCGCTTTTATTATTCTCAGTATTTATTATTTTGTTGAATAACTCCGCTCATGCCAAGTACCGCATGCACGGGTGATTTCTTTTGTTATTTCATTCGCTATTATACTCAAATGGTTAAAATTTTGACTTCTATACTCCATGAATTTAGTGGAATATCCTTGATATTTACGCTTCATCCAAAGATTTTTAATGAAAATATTTTTCTCGAGCATTCTTGAATTTTACTCTACAAAGCAAAGATCATGTTGACAATTTAGACGTTATTAGTTCCCTGAATAAATTAATTCGTGAACTTGTTTTATTGAATTATTATGTCATTGTCATCATCCTCATGTTATATTATGTTATCTTTGGCTTACGTGCATAGATGAACTTAGTATGATTATGACCGGGGATCATTCGGTATAATCATGGCTTTATATAAATGATGTGACAAAAGTCCTCGGTGGCTTTGTAAATGCGATGATGGATAACTTTTGGTATGATTATGACCGGGGTGATTCGGTATAGTCATGACCATTGATAATTTGATGAAAATCCTTGGCCAGTAGTACGAGGATGATTAGATATTGTGGTTTATTCATTAAACTAAGTTTTTGTGATAAAATTGATGAAAACCTTTTAAAACCTAAAAGATAGTAGACTTTATTTTCTACTTGACTCTTTTAATGGATTAGATATTCATTGCCGCAGCTTAAACCGGTTGTCTATTGTATTTTATCGCTTTAACATTGTTGAAGACTATTGATAATTTATTCGCATTATCTTAGTTATAATATTTCTTCTTTGGGCTAGTTGAGCTCACCCTTTCTTTCAACCGTTCTCTTCGTGAAATGAGAATATAGTTGGGACGAGTCGGGGAAAAGAGTGATGGTCCCAAAGATAGCATTAGTAGTCCTCACTATTCATTAAATAGTGTGACAATAAATGTAATGAGGACTCTCGAGTATGGATATTGTCTAAATGACAATATTCCTATTAGAACTCTCGGTTTATGTATTTTCGTATGTTACACTGACGGATGTATAATTAAGTTTGTATTTGAATTTATGTACCATGTAAGTGGCGACCCAAGATGGGTGACGTATACCTAATTTTGGGGGTGTCACGGTTGGTATCGAGCTTAGGGATATGATCCCCGCTAAGATGCAAGATAAGAACTAGGAGGGAGAGACGAGAATTCCTTCGCTAGTATGACCTACCTAAGTTTATTTGTTATTTAATTGGTCACGGTCGAGTATAGGGATAATATTTGATATATTAATTAACCTCAGTGTTGTGGCGGTGTTTGGAAATGGCGGCTAAAAATATTCACAATGGAGTGAATGTGACCGTTGTGTCACCTTTAATCACTAATCGTGTTAATGCAATTATCAAACGAGGAACAAATTAGAGATATCCACGTAGTGAATGAAGAACTAATTGTTGCACTTTTAGCTAGCTTGCAGAGGTAGCAAATTTGAGAGTGAGGAAGAAGAGGAAGAAGAGAACCCGAGGAGAATTGGTTAGAAGAAATTTATGATCAAAACTTAGAATTACAAAATCGTGTTCGTGAGCTAGAAGAACAGTCAAGAACGGCAAACTGGTCGTGGAACAAAGGGATACAACAATTCAAAATTGGGTTACCCGATATGTGATTCTCGAACAAAATCACGATTTGGCAGGGTGTAAGATATTAAAGTTGGAATCTGAGAATTTAAAAATCAAAGATCAGCTGAAAGAAGAAACAATTGAACGAAGGAGAATAGACGATGCATGGGTAAAAGCTACACAACGCGTTGATAGTGTAGAAAAAACGTCCGATCCAATAAAGCCAAAATAGATGAAATGGACTTTGCTTTTTGACAAAGAATTGGGAGAACCCAACATCGAATTGAATTACCTCGTGCATAGCGGTCCAACCCGAATTCGATATGGATCGAGAATAATGATTCAAATCATGGATCAGAATGTGAAGAAGCACTTAAGGGTGGAATGTACCCTATAAGTAAAGTCAAACTTCGGTAATTTAAGCGAGAGCGTTTGTCGAGAAACCCGACGAAGTTATTAAGGGTAAATTAATTATAAATTATTGCGAAGTCTATACTTTATTCAATACAAGTTCTACCCACTCTTTTATTCTCGCTAGTTGTGTTCAATGTTTAAATTTAACTCCTAAAAATTAGACTTTGATTTATCTATTGAAACTTCGTTGGGAGAAACCTTCGTTACCTCCAATCGCTTATTAATCTTGTTGTTTCAAATAAACACTTTCACGATCTTATCTCTTTGAAAATACTTGCCTTTGAGGTAATTTTTGAAAATGATTGATTAACTACTTATTATTCTTTTTGTAAGGTTGTTAGCTTTCATATTCCTAACCAACCTCATTATACTGAATTCAAAGTAACCAAACCCTAAAAGTTAATCACCATTATATCAAGCCATAAGTAAAGAGCCCCGATCCTTTCGTTGTTGACTTCCTTGTGTGGAATGCAATCAAGCCGGACTTTCTCAGTAGGCGACGCCGTGAATGACGATGACAAGTTGATAGGTATCATTGTGAGGTCTTATCTAGGTTAAAGGATGTAAGTCACGGTTGGTATCAATGTAACGTCTTATCCAAGTCTTGGATAAGAGTAGCGATTTTGAATGATATTTCTATCATTAATAAATTTCTTGACGTATTCTTGAAGATTTCCTAGCCTACCCTAGAGCGTGAAATCGAATTTTGTATCGACCCCCAAAGATAAAAACCCATTTCTTAAACCCTCAAATATTTCTTCACTAAAAGGATCTGCATTTACGAGGATTATGATGAAAGTCATAATAAAAGCATTGGACTAATGAAAATCATGGGTATATGAAGTATTAGTAAGTGTTATGATGAGTTATGTGGTTATTATGTGAAAACATGAAAGTTTCTTAGAAATCACAAAGGGTTGAAAAATCGATTTTGGTAAAAACGTAACATGAAATTCAATTGACCATATCTCCTATTATATTTTGAATTTTGAGTGTGGTCAAGTCCTAGAGTTAGATCTATGAGTTTTGTAGCCTATCTAAGTGGAATCATTTGGAAAAGGTCTTCAGATTTTCGTGTGGACCTGAATTTAGCAAAAGAGTCCAAAGCTGCAAATTACAAAAACGCATACTTGCCCGTAAACTTTAAGTGGTCAAGTTTCGCCACTAAATTTATGTGAAAAATTCTGGCCTTTTGGGACATGAAAATATATGTTATAAAGTACCTCCTGTCCAAAAATGAGCTCATTCTCGACTTAAAATGAACAAGTTATAACCATTTCAATATTTAGGTTTTTTGACGAAAAATGTTATAACCGGAGTTCTATAACTCCGATGACCATGAAATTTAAATCGGAGGCTCACATTAACATGTGTAAGGTCCTGCCAAGATTTGGGAATTTTTGGAGTTAAACTTGAGGTAGCTAATTTCTTAAGGAATTAATTAGAAATTGATTTTTGAAAAATAGTAAATGAATTTTAAAAATTCCAAGAAAATATATTTTCATTATGGGACTATATTATGCTAAATCCCAGAAAAAAAATATTTTGGGACTGATTTGGTATTATTCATGAAAATAGTTTAGTTACTGAACATATGAGTTAAATATGTTATGTGAAGTAACAAAGTTGAAAATAGGATTTTATGGCTAGAGATTCCTATATAGAGTATATATGCATATTTTTTTGATGAGGATTTGATAATTGGTGATGATATCTTATGAGTATGGCATTTTGAATGATTAAATGCATTATATGGTAAAGCGTAAACAATTGAGATAAATTGTTTATAAATTTAAGAAGTGATTAAAATATTGTTATAATATTAATGATATTAGATTATGAGATTATTAAGTGATTGATAACATGGGGATATTCTTGAATCCTGGATAAATTATATTATAAATGTTTAATATTTATCCTTTATCTCATTTGATTGATTCTTTATATCATTATCCTCATGCTTATATTGTGTTGAAAGTCATCTGTGGCTTACGTGAATAGATGGACTTGGTATGATTATGACCAAGGATTGTTCGGTATAATCATAACCGTAATTGAAAACACGATTATCTTTGGTCGTAGTGCATGGATAATTTGTGGTCGTGATACTAATGAATACACGATTATCTTTGGCCGTAATGCATTGATAGACTTGGTATTATTATGACCAAGGATTATTCGGTATAATCATGACCGTAATTGAAAACACGAATATCCATGGCCTAGTGCATGAATAATTAAATGTCGTGATACTATTAAACTGCGTCTCAAAGATTATTGGTTTTACAGATTTGTATATCTTTGGCTGTGAAGTGCAAAGATGAATTGTTAATGAATATCTTTGGTAGGATTGCGAAGATGAATTTAATATTTTTAACGATAAAGGTATTCAAGGTATCCTCACCTCTTTATCATATTAGTGCGTACATTCTAATTTTGAGGAGAAATTTCATAAGAAGGGGAGGTTGTAAGACCCCAAATTTTTATAAATAAAGATGAATTTTTTATAAATATTATTTTTGAATATTATGGAATAAATTTGATATAATGTTATAGTTGTGGGTAATATTTATAAATTTTGCAAAGTAAGCAAGTTGTTATAAAATATTCGTTTGGTCTGGGAATATTCTTTTTGTCGGAAATATTCGCACGACGGCACAATCATTAGTGGACCCCTGAAACCAAGTATTGTCGTAGTTAGAAAACGACAAAATTATTTTTCTATAAAAAATAACGGCAGAGAGGTGTTATCAAAAAACCGCTGAACTACCCTAGTAAAAGTACGATGTCTGCCAGAAGTTGTATAGTAGCACCACGATATTGATTATTGATGCTTACGTGAGAAGTCACTCACCTATGCTCAATTATTACTACAATAAATTGGTGCATCATATCTCTTATATTATTGATTCAATTATTATCACAATATCATCTCGTATAATATGCTATAGTATTAAATTATTAATTGAGACGACAAGTTATAAATGATTAATAATTGTTGAAAGATTAAATATGTGTTGATAAAAATAAAATGATTTGTGGTAATATTTATCCAATCTTGATGTATATAAAGAGTCCATTATGAGACGTTTGTGGTAAGTTTGATTATTTTATGGGGGCCATATGTCATCATCTAAAAGTCCTTCATCGATAAGTAATTACCTTTGTGAATAGTAATTACCTTTGTGAATAGTAATTACCTTCGTCGATAGTATTTACCTTCGTCGATAGTAATTACCTTTGTGAATAAGAATTACCTTTGTGAATAGTAATTACCTTCGTCCAATAGTATTTACCTTCGTCAATAGTAATTACCTTCTTCAATAGTAATTACCTTCGTCGATAGTAATTACCTTCGTCGATAGTAATTACCCCTTCATGAAATAGTAGTTGTCTCTTCAATATTATCAAGAGTCATTTTGACCCTTCGTTAAGACCAAGAGCCACCCTCGCTTTTTCTATAAATAGAAAGCTCATTCCTTCATTATTTCTTACTTA
This sequence comes from Panax quinquefolius, assembly GCA_020205615.1. Taxonomy (NCBI): domain Eukaryota; kingdom Viridiplantae; phylum Streptophyta; class Magnoliopsida; order Apiales; family Araliaceae; genus Panax; species Panax quinquefolius. Next base: position 27,583,655 of record CM035160.1, on the reverse strand, counting down.
ATTCAACTGAAACTCTGAGAGAGAAACTATAGAGAGAAAGAAGAAAAGTATTTTCTTACTTCACTTTTCCAATATTCACTTTTCTAAGGTAGGGAATATTATTTGTTGTACTGTCGTAAAGGGTGTTATTTTTTTTTATTCATGAAGAGAACTTCATTATTCCATTCTTTATTATTCATTGGAATAACTTTTAAAAAGTGGCATACCCTATACACGACTGTATATGCTGAATACCCTATACTTGGTGAAATCCTTATATTATTCCATTCTTATTTATTCTCATTGGAATAACTCAGTATATGCGAATCCCCTATACTTGGTGACATTCTTCTATTATTTTATTATTCCGTTGGAACATCCTCGTCATGCTTTTCGCCTTACTCCGGTTCCGTCTTTATTATTCTCGTCTTTATTGTTCTATTGGAATATCCTCATGCGTGTTTTTACAATTTACCGGTTCCGCTTTTATTATTATGTATTTATTATTCATTGGAATAACTCGCCTATGCTGGCACTGCGCATGCATGGTGATTTCTTTTGTTATTTCATTCGTTATTATACTCAAATTGTTAAAATTTTGACTTATACTCCATGAATTTAGTGGAATATCCTTGATATTTAAGGCTTCATCCAAATTTTAATGAAAATATTTTTCCGAGCATTCTTGAATTTTACTCTACAAAGCGATTATTATGTTGACAATTTGGATGTTATTAGTTCCTGAATAAATTAATTCGTGAACTTGTTTTATTGAATTATTATGTCATTGTCATCATCCTCATATTATATTATGTTATCTTTTGGCTTACGTGCATAGATGAACTTAGTATGATTATGACCGAGGATCATTCGGTATAATCATGGCTTGATATAAATGATGTGACAAAAGTCCTCGGTGGCTCATAATGCGTTGATGGATAGTTTTGGTATGATTATGACCATGGGTGATTCTATAGTCATGACCATTGATAATTTGATGAAAATCATTGACCGTGGTACGAGGATGATTAGATATTGTGGTTTATTCATTAAACCGAGTCTTAGTGATAAAATTGATGAAAACCTTTTAAAACCTAAAAGATAGTAGACTTTATTTTCTACTTGACTCTTTTAATGGATCAGCATATTCACTGCGCAGATTAAACCGGTTGTCTATTGTATTTTATCGGTTTAACATTGTTGAAGACTATTGATAATTTATTACGCATTATCTTAGTTATAATATTTCTTCTTGGGCTAGTTGAGCTCACCCTTTCTTTCAATTTATTCTCTTGAGAAATGAGAATATAGGTTTTGGGGACGAGTCGGGAAAAGAGTGATGGTCCCAAGATAGCATTAGTAGTCCTCACTATTCATTAAATAAAGTGACAATAAATGTAATGAGGACTCTTTGAGTATGGATATTGTCTAAATGACAATATTCTATTAGAACTCTCGGTTTATGTATTGTCGTATATTACACGACAGATGTATAATTAAGTTTGTATTTGAATTTATGTACCATGTAAGTGGCGACCCAAGATGGGTGACTTATACCTAATTTTGGGGGCGTCACATGCTATGTTAGATGAATATAATGCTCTAATTAAAAATAAGACGTGGGACTTAGTACCTCGTCCATCTCATGTGAATATAATTCGGTCCATGTGGATTTTTCGTCATAAAAGAAATCGATTGTTCTTTTGAGAGGCATAAAGCCCGTCTTGTAGGTGATGGCCTAATCAAGAACGAGAAGGGATTGACTGTGAAGAGACATTTAGCCCATATAAAACCCAAGAACTATTCAATGATTCTTAGCATTGTATTGTCCAAATCTTGCCTATTCATCGACTAGATGTTAAGAATGCATTTTTGCACGGGAACTTAAATGAGACTATTTACATGCACCAACCTATGGGGTTTAAAGACACCACTCGTCCTGATCATGTTTGCCTGTTACGTAAATCCCTTTATGGTCTTAAACAAGCTCCCCGTGCCTGGTATCAACGGTTTGCTGATTTTGTTGCCACTATTGGTTTTACTCACAGTAAATCAGATCACTCACTTTTCATTTATTATCGTGGGACTGACATTGCATATATTTTATTATATGTTGATGACATTATACTCACAGCTTCTTCAGATGCTCTTCGATGTTCTATTATCTCTCTTCTTAGTGCAGAATTTGCTATGAAAGATCTGGGTCACTGAGTTATTTTACGGGTATTAACATGTCACTGCACTCAAAATGGCCTTTTTCTCTCTCAACAAAAATATGCCAAAGAGATATTAGAGCGGGCAGGAATGACTGCTTGCAAACCTTGCCCCACACCCATCAACACTAAGGGGAAGCTAAGTACAAAATCGGGTGACCCTTATGATAATCCTACGAACTATCGTCGATTGGCTGGTGCTCTGCAATATCTTACTTTCATACGGCCATATATTTCTTATGCAGTCCAACAGATCTGCCTATTTATGCATGCTCCGAAAATTGAACACATGGAGTCTTTGAAACGCATTCTTCGTTATGTACAAGGTACGATTGATTATGGTATGCACTTGTATACGTCTTCGATTCACTCTATCTTGTCATATACAGATGCAAATTGGGGTGGATGTCCTGATACTAGACGGTCCACCTCGGATTATTGTGTGTTTCTCAAAGATAATCTCATTTCTTGGTCTTCTAAGCGACAACCTACAATATCCAAGTCTAGTGCCGAAGTAGAAAATTTGAATATAGGGGTGTCGCTAACGTTGTCTCTGAGTCTTGTTGGATTAGGAATCTTCTTCTTGAACTTCATTGTCCTATCCAAAAGGCAACTTTGGTCTACTGTGATAATATTAGTGCGATATATTTATCCGGGAATTCAGTTCAACATCGGTAGACTAAACATATTGAATTGGACATCCACTTTGTTCGTGAAAAGGTACAAAAAGGAGAGGTGCGTGTCCTTCATGTTCCGTCTCGCTCTCAACTCGCAGATATTTTTACAAAAGGGCTTCCGCGCGTATTATTTGATGATTTTCAAACCGGTCTCGGTCTCACCACCTCCGCTAAGACGTGGGGGTGTGATAGAATATAAATTTATTTAAGTTAATTTTCATAATTATCTTTTAGATTGATTGACCATATCTTTTGTATAGTTGACTCTCCTAATTTGTAGCAACTAATATCTTGTAATTGTAATTATCCTAGCCTAGAATTACGTTGATTATAGTTGTATATTAGAAACATTGTTCAAGGCAATAGATACAAACAGAATTCCTTTTACTTTCAGATACAAACTTCCCCAACCTATGGACGTCCGAGCCCAAAAGTTGTGTTTGTTTGTGAATTAAACATAACATTTTGAAATAAGTTGTTATTAGACAAACAAGATTGTCTAGTGCGTTTGTTGCGTTTAAAATTTTTAAACACAAAAACAAACAAACACATAGTTTTGAAATTAATCCAATATATTAAATGAGATGGAAAGAAAAAAAAAACACAACAACAAATCTGAATTCATTCCACTAAACATACCAACCGCATCGAACACCTTATAATCAAACAATCTCTAGACATACTAACCACACCATACACCTTATAATTAAGGCCTAAATATGGTTTAATATCTTGGAACTTTTTTTAAAAAAATTCTACTTTGGGTATTGTTTTTCTCAATTTTTTTAATTAAGAGATTAAACTTTTAATTTTTTCTTATTAGGTTTAATTGATAGTGCTACGTCAAAAAATTAATGACATTACAGCGATACGTGACTAAAAAATATTTATGTGTAATATTGAGTCTCATTTTAACATTTATTAAATTAATTTTTGTACCAAAAGGGAAAATATAAGACCAATATTAATTTTTAAAGTAAATTTAATGACAATTTTATCATTTTTGGTATAAAAAAGTAATTATATTGATTATGAAATAAACTTAAAGTTTAGAGTATTAATCTATATTCAGGTCTTAATTTTTTTTTATGCCAAAAGGGTAAAATTGTCATTATATTGTTTATTGATTATTATGAAATAACAAGATTTTAATTAGTAGTACATTTATACTTTTTAAAATATTTATCATTATATTGATTATTGATGATTTTTTTAAGTTGAGTTTGTAATGTATTAAATTTACTTTAAAAAATTAATAATGGTCTTGTATTTATCCTTTTTGATATAAAAAAGTAATGGAATAAATGTTAAAATGAGACTCAATATTACACAAATATTTTTAGCCACATGTCGTTGTCATGTCATCAATTTCTGACGTAGTACTAATAATTTAAAAGTTTAATCTCCTAAATAAAAAATTGAGAAGATAAATTCCAAAGTAAAAAAATAAATAAGAGTTTAATCCCTTAATTTAAAAATTAAAAAATAATTTTTTTTAAAAAAACTAAAAATTGAGGATATTAATCCATAATAATTAAACTACTAAATCTCATAAGATTGATAAAGACATGTGAATATCAGTCAAGTACTCATTTGGAAAGGAAAAGATTCTGATGTTTGAATAAGTTAAAACATTAGTGGACTTTATTCTCAGACATTAAAAGAGAGAAAATAAAAAGGAAATGTTAAATCTTAAGATTATATATATTTTTATTATTTACATAAATATGAATAAAATCTTTTAAATAAATATGAAATATTATCGATGACACTTATAATAAATATGAAATATTATGGATGACACTTATAATACTCTATATTGTTAACTAAGCACAAGGGACGTGTTAATAAAATTATAATAATAAATTTGTGAATATTGTATAAAATTATATTACTATTATTATTATCGATTATATTTGGAAATAACAAAAATGTATATGGTATATGGAGTATACTTTTAGTCAGCCAGTCAAACGGCAATAAATTTTTTAGTGGGACAGTTCTTCTCTTGACTTCTTAAAGATACAGCAGCATGTGAAAACGATGCCACGCCCCGTCAGAGCGTGGGCTCTACACTTGCTTCTTTTTAGTAGGTTTCTCATTCCATATGAGTGAAAGATTTAAAGATTTAAAAGACAATTTACACTCTAAATTTTATTTATATATATATATATATTTATATATATATATATATTATAATTTTTGTACTTTAAATTGAAAAAAAAGTCTAAGTACACATTAAATTTTAATTATACGTTACAAAAAGCATAAGTTAATCGGTCAAAAGTGACCAGCTAAGGCACACGTGAGAATTTGGAGGGGTGTTTAAGTCTTTTTAATATCTTCTGCTACTTCCTGAGCTGGAACAAACTAATAAAGCTCAAAGTGATTCAATAGCATACATGCAGCTCGATTAGATCGTAAATCCAAGAAATTCGATCAAGAAAATTAGAGAAAATTAAGGCTTATGGATCGAAATTGTTGGTGCATGAAGAAATCAGTGATGAAGACGACTTGGAGAAGCTCAAACAATGTCGGTAAAAGATTTCTTGGTCGTCCATATTGGTGTGAAGATGGGCACAGTGGTTGTAATTTCTTCGCTTGGGTTGATCCTCCAATGTGTGAGCGTTCAAGGGAAGTAATACCTGGATTAATTAGAATGCTAGAGAATTTGGATTCTGAAATCAAAGCTTTGAAAGATGAACTGAAGGAGTGTAGAATTAGGGCAAGGATTGCAAAGGGTCTGTTCACTGCAACTTGTATTGTGATTTTTTATTTCATATTCATCTCAACAAATGATGAAATTCCCCACAAGTAAATTTATAGGCTATATATGTATTGGTAGTACTGTGACTAAAAAAGGCAATTTTTATGGGCAATTACTGGGAATATAATTTCTGGGATTGTAATATCTAGCAATATAGTGGTAGAAATTAGGACTAATATGGAATGTAATTGCTGAGCAGCTTTTGTGGAAAATTTATTGGTTGTAATTTAGCAATTTCTTTGAATGAAGATGATGTAAACCTGTTGAATTTTTGATGTTTTATGTGTGAATTGGTGCAAGTTTACAGCTTGTTTATGATATATTGTGTCGCCCCCAAAACAGGTATACATCACCCATCTTGAGTCTCTAAATACATTGTAAGACCCCATCTTTTATAAATAAAGATGAATTTTTCTATAAATATTATTTTTGAATATTATGGAATAAATTTGATATAATATTATAGTTGTGGGTAATATTTATAAATTTTGCAAAGTATGCAAGTTGTTATAAAATATTCGTTTGGTGGGAATATTCTTTTTGTTAGGGAATATTAAATACTGATGGCTCAATCATTGGTGGACCCCACACAATGTAATTATTGTCGGATTGAGAAACGACAAAAATATTTTATAAAAATAACTACGGAGGTGTTACCGTTAAAAACTGCTTGAACTACTTAAGTGGTAAAAGTACAAGAATATGTCTGGCGTAGTTGCAAGTAGACACGGTATTGATTATTGATGCTTACGTGAGAAGTCACTCACCTATGCTCAATTATTACTACAAATAATTCTTTGCATCATATCTCTTATATTATTGATTCAATTATTGTCACGATTATCATCGTATAATATGTTATAGTATTAAATCAATAATTGAGACGACAAGTTATAAATGATTAATAATTGTTGAAAGATTAAATATGTGTTGATGAAAAAAAAATGATTTGTGGTAAGTTTGATTATTTTATGGGGGCTCATATGTCATCATCTAAAAGTCTCTTCAATCGATAGTAATAACCTTCGTCAATAGTAATTACCCTTGTGAATAGTATTTACCTTAAATCGAATAGTAATTACCTTCACAATAGTAATTACCCTTGTGAATAGTATTTATCTTCGCCAATATAGTAATTACCCTTGTGAATAGTATTTACCTTCGTCAATAGTATTTACCTTCGTTAATAGTAATTACCTTTACCAGACGTCCGAACCACTTGTCGTTTCACATTACAGTATTCGAACCACTTGTCGTTTCACATTACAAAGGCGTCAAACCGATTAGTGAGCCACTTGCCTTTTCACACGGCGGGTGCTAAGCTAGAAATCTTCTATAAATAGAGGCCTAGGGCTTCATTATTTTCACGAATTCATTCAAGTTATAGAGAGAGAAAATATAGAGAGAATAAGAGAAAGAAAGAAGAGTATTTTGTTACTACTACTGCAACGATTATTCAATCTTCTACCAAATGTAAGGGGTGTTATTCTTTCTTATTCATGAAGAGAATTGTTGTTATTCCATTGCTTATTATTCTCGTTGGAATAACTTTGTATCTGTGATTTACCCTATACTTGGTGACATTCTTCTATTATTACATTGGAACATCCTGTTTTGTGTGTTTTACGGGACTGGTTCCGTCTTTATTATTCTGTTGGAACATCCTGCATGCATGTGTTTTACACCCACTGGTTCCGCTCTTTATTATTCTCGTTGGAACATCCTCATGCATGTGTTTTACACCGACCAGGTTCCGCCTCTTTATTATTATTCTATTGGAACATCATGTGCATGTGTTTTACACCGGACTGGTTCCGCTCTTTATTATTATTCATTGGAACATCCTCATGCATGTGTTTTTTACCGACTGGTTAAAATCTTTATTATTCATTGGAATATCCTATCTCGTGTGTTTTACACGGATGCGGTTCCATCTTTATTATTCTGTGGAACATCACAGCCGATTGTGAATTTCACCGACTTTAGTTCCGTTATTTATTATTCTCATTGGAATAACCACATGCATACGATTACATCGCATGCATGGTGATTTCTTTTGTTATTCCATTCTTTATTATACCCAAATAGTTAAAACTTTGACTTCTATACTCCATGAAATTAGTGGAATATCCTTGATATTTCAAGTTTCATCCAAATATCTTTTCATGAAAATATTCTTCGATCATTCTTGAATTTTACTCTACAAAACGATGTCATATTGATAATTTGGGCGTTAATAATTCTGGATAAAATAATTCTTGAACTTGTTTTATTGAATTCTTATATCATTGTCATCATCCTCATGTTTATATTTTTTAAAATCATTTTGTGGCACATAGTGCATAGATGGACTTGGTATGATTATGACCGAGAGACTATTCTATTGTAATCATGGCCAAGTAATGTTACAAATGATGTGGTAAAAATCCTCGATGGCCGTAGTGCATTGATGGACGATTGTTGGCATGATCATGACCATTAATGAATACCTGAAATATTCTTGGCGTAGTGCATGAATAATTGTGGTCGTGATCTTAAAGAATATCCTTGGCTAGTAGTGCGGGGGTGATTCGATGATGTGGAATATTTATTAAAGGCGAGTCTCACTATAACGATGATGAAAAACCTTTTAAAACCTAAAAGATAGTAGACTTTATTTTCTCTTGACTCTTTTAATGGATTGCATATTCAAGCTGCAGATTAAACCGGTTGTACATTGTATTTTATCGGTTTAACATTGTTGAAGACTATTGATAATTTATTACGCATTATCTTAGTCATAATATTTCTTCTTTGGGCTAGTTGAGCTCACCCTTTCTTTCATTTATTCTCTTGAGGAAATGAGAATATAAATTTGGAGACCAGTCGGAAGCAGTGATGGTCCTCAAGATAGCATTAGTAGTCCTCACTTGATTCGTGAAATAGTGTGATAATAATTGTAATGAGGACTCCTTTTTGAGTTTGTATAATATCTAGTAGATGATATTTGTATTTAAACTCACAGTTTATGTCGTATTATGCTACGACAATTATGTTAGTAAGTTGTATTTAAATTCTGTACCATGTAAGTGGCGACCCAAGATGGGTGATGTATACCTAATTTTGGGGGCGTCACATACATGGTACATAAATCAAATACAAACTTAATTATACAACTGTCATGCAAAATACGACAAAACATAGCTGAGAGTTTAAACAAGAATATTGCCTTCTAGACAATATCCACTCTCAAATAGAGTCTCCATTACATTTATTATCACACTATTTAACAGAATAAAGAGGACTACTAATACTATCATCTGGACCGTCAATCCGCTCCCGACTCGGGTCCCGCTTATATTCTCATTTCAAGAGAACAGAAAGAAAGAAAGTGGTGAGCTCAATCTAGCCCAAGAAGAAATATTATGACTAAGATAATGCAATAAATTATCCTTAGCCTTCAACAATATAACAACTGATAGAATATAATAAACAACAAGTTTTAGATCAACAACTGCAGCGGAATAAGTAATCCATTAGAAGAGTCAAGTAAAGTATAAAATCTACAATCTTTTATGATTTAAAAAGTTTTTTAATCAACTTTATCGCTGAGACTCAGCTTAATAAATAATTCACATCATCGAATCACCCTTGCACTACGGCCAATGATATTCTTTAATATCACGACCACAAATTATCCATGCACTACGGGCCGATGATATTCGTGTATTCATAAATGGTCATGATCATGCCAATAACTGTCCATCAATGCACTACGGGCCAATGAGGACTTTTACCACATCATTTGTAACATTACTTGATGATTATACCGAATAATTTCTGGTCATAATCATATCAAGTCCATCTATGCACTACAGGCCACGGATGACTTTCAACATAATATAAACATGAGGATGATGACAATGATATAAGAATTCAATAAAATAAGTTCAAGGATAAATTTTTAATGACTTATAATTTAATTTATCCAGAATTCAATATTGTCCAAATTGTCAACACGATACTGCTTTGTGGAGTGAAATTCAAGAATGATAATGTATCAAAAATGATTTGAACAGAAAAGAAATCAATTTTTGTTATGAATAGTACTCCGGGTAAATAGTACCCGAGGGAATAGTACCCCGTAAATAGTACTTCGGGAATAGAACTATGGGAATAGCACTCGTGAATAGTACTTTGTGAATAATAACCGTGAATAGTATTTTTGTGAATAGTACCATATAAATGAATAGTACTTATGTATAAAGATTACTCATTATGAAAAACTTAAAATTTAACAAGAATGTGCAGAAAATATCCTTGTGAAACGATACTAGATGAAGCGCAAATTTCAAGGATATTCTACTAATTTCACGAAATATAGAAGCAATACTTTAACCGAATGATAGTATAATCAGGAATACGAGACGAAATAATATTACTCACATACTACAGAGTATGGAAGAAAATATTATTCCTACGAATACTGAACAAAATAATATTCCTTACCTCAGAAGAAGACTGGATACTGGAATAACGAGGTAACAGACTTCTCTTCTACTTTCTCTCTAAAGCTTCTTTCTCTATAAATGCTCTTGTGAGTTTTAGTGAATTGGTGAGAATGAAAGAAGAATGAGCTTCTATTTATATGAAAATATAGTTTCAATAATTGCACGTTTTGGGGCTCGAAATATTACAGTATAATACATTTCTCTTTTTCTTAATTTTTAATTTAGTCCTGCAAGTATTATCAAACTTGCACCACCTCCCCTAATAGTATATATTGTGAATCAATAGTACAATCATGTGAATCAATAGTACAATCATGTGAAAAAAATAATTACTGTATAGTACCTTCATCTATACCTCCATTTTTAATTTAGTCATGCAAGTATTATCAATCTTGCACCACCTCCCCTAATAGTACATGTGATACCCCGGATTTTATGAATAAATATTTAATTTTCTCAAAATAATTTTTTTTGAATATTATGGTGTGGATTTGATATAATGTTATAGTTGTGGGTAGTATTTATAAATTTTGCAAAGTATGCAAGTTGTTATATAATATTCGATTGGTGGGGAATATTCTTTTTGTTGGGGAATATCCGCATGCACTGATGCAATCATTAGTAGACCCCATGACGGAATTATTGTCGAGGAATGAAAAACGACAAAAATATTTTTATGAAAATAACTACGAAAAGTTTTACCGTTAATATTGTTGAACTACTCTTTAGTAAAGTAAAGAATGTCTGGCGTGGTTGCGTAGTAGCACACGGTATTGATTATTGATCTTTACGTGATAAGTCACCATTTAGTTATTGGTATTATTAATGTAATAAAACAAAATACTTTTATAAAGTTATTCTATAAATAGAATATATTATATTCTATTATGCATAGTGTTGCATAGTGTTTTGCATAGTATTTTGAATAGTAAAATCTTTTTATATAAAACAAAATACTTTTATAAAGTTATTCTATAAATAGAATATATTATATTCTATTATGCATAGTGTTGCATAGTACTGCGTATAAGTTTTGCGTAGTAAAATCTTTTTATATAAAAGCAGAATACTTTTATAAAGTTATCTACATTTTATTAGACAATAATTAGAATATATTATATTTTATTATGCATAGTGTTTGCATAGTGCTGCGATAGTGTTTGCATAATAAAAACTTTTATAAAGTTATTCGTTTAATTAGATTATAAATAGAATATATTATATTTTATTTAAAAGATTTTGCTTTAAATATGGACCAAATCAGATTAAAGTAAATCAATTTGAACTGATTAATGAGTTAGTTCTTATGCGATCTATTTTTCTATTAATAGAAGCTCATTCCTTCATTATTTTCTTACGAATTCACTGAAACTCTAGAGAGATAAACTATAGAGAGAAAGAAGAAAGTATTCTGCTAATTCACTACTTATATATCCAGTACTCATCTTCTTAAGGTAAGGGATATTGTTTGTTGTACTCGTAGGGGGTATTATTTCTTTTGTATTCATGAAGAGAACTTCTGTTATTCCATTCTTTATCATTCTGTTGGAATAACTTTTGTATCTGTGATCTACCCTATACTTGGTGAAATTCTTACATTATTCCATTCTTTATTATTCATTTGGAATATCCTCATGCATGCGTTTTCTGGCAAGACGATTCCGCCTCTTTATTAGTATTCATTGGAATAACTTTGTCTATCTAATCTGCGCATGCATGGTGATTTCGCTGTTATTTCATTCTTTATTATTCTGTTTGAACATCCTCAGCCGGTGCTTGAATTTCACTTTGACTGGTTTCGTTATTATTATTCTCATTGGAATAACCCGTGTCTATCTGCAATCTTTAAATGCATGGTGATTTCTTTTGTTATTCCATTCTTTATTATACTCGGTTGGTTAAAATTTTGACTTCTATACTCCATGAAATTAGTGGAATATCCTTGATATTTCAAGCTTCATCCAATATCTTTTCATGGAAATATTCTTCCGAGCATTCTTGAATTTTACTCTACAAAGAAGTATCATGTTGACAATTTGGACGTTATTAGTTCCTGAATAAATTAATTCTTGAACTTGTTTTATTGAATTTTTATATCATTGTCATCATCCTCGTGTTTATATTATGTTGAAAGTCATTTGTGGCCTGTAGTGCATAGATGGACTTGGTATGATTATGACCAGGGATTATTCGGTATAATCATGACCGTAATATTATAAATGATGTGGAAAAAGTCCTCATTGGCCCGTAGTGCATTGATGGACAGTTTTTGGTATGATTATGGCTATGGATTCTCTTCGGCCAAGGGTGCAATGATGAATTGTTTTATGGCATGATCAGGACCGTTGATGAAAACATGATTATCTTTGGCCCGTGGTGCATGGATAATTCGTGGTCGTGATACTAAAGAATATCATTGGCCATAGTGCAGGGGTGATTCGATGATGTGGATTATTTATTAAGCTGAGTCCCAGCTATAAAAGTGATGAAAAACCTTTTAAATCATAGAAGATAGTAGATTTTATTCTCTACTTGACTCTTCTAATGGATTGTTTGTTCCACTGCAGTTAAACTTGATGTTTGTTATATTGTATCAGTTTAACACTGTTTAAGGCTAATGATAATTTATTCTGCATTATCTTAATCATAATATTTTTTACTGGGCTAGTTGAGCTCACCCTTTCTTTCACTGTTCTCTTCAGGAATGAGAATATAGCTAGGACGAGTCGGGGAACGGAGTGATGGACCAGATGATAGTATTAGTAGTCCTCACTATTCTATTAAATAGTGTGACAATAATTGTAATGAGGACTTCTTTTGAGTTTGTATACTCTCTAGTAGACAGTGTTTGTATTCAAACTCACAGTTTATGTTTTGTCGTATTGTACACGACAGTTGTATTATTAAGTTGTATTTGAATTCTGTACCATGTATCTGGCGACTCAAGATGGGTGATGTATACCTAATTTTGGGGGCGTCACAGTACATGCATGTGAATCAATAGTACACACATTTGAAAAAATAGTTATAAGCATGTAAATTAATAGCAATTAATTATTCATTTATCCGATTAATTACCCGATTAGTCAATATAACCTCCAGACATCAATTATTATCGGAATAGATGTCAATTTTCACTAACACTGATAATCCCAACACAATGAAAATATCAATTTCATCTTTAATCAACACGAACTTATTCATCATTAATATTATAACTCACAATATTTAATAACTAGGTCGTTCCCAATAAAGAGGAGGCTTTTGTGATACCCCAACTTATTATAAATAAAATTGAGTTTTCTCTATTTATTATTTTGAAATAGTAAGGTTATAATTTGATATAATATTCTGGTTATGGGTGAAATGTGCAAATTTTGCAAAATAAGCAAGTGGTTATAAAATAATCATTGTTGTCGGGGAATATTCGTTTGGTCGTGGAATATTCTTGTTGTCGGGAATATCCGTACGACAGCGCAGTCATTTGTGAGCCCCATAATAGAATAACTGTCGGATGAAGAAAACGATAAGTTTGAGTTTTTATAATTAACGGCGTAATTATTACCGTTAACACTTTTGGATTACCTGGTGGTTAAAATACAATAATACGCGTGGTTGCACAGTAGAACACGGTATTGCACAGTATGGTTGAATTATTGATTCTTACGTAAAAATCACTACTAAAATAATTGTTACAGTAATTACTGTTCAATATTTTATTGATTCAATAATTGCTGCGTTGATATTTTATATTATTGTTGTTTCAATAATTGTCACGGCACAGTATTTCCCATTATCAAATCAATAATTCATATTATTTGAATAATATTATTAGATAGCATTATTGGCGATGTTTAGAAAGTTACATCGAGGAGAGGTTGGTCACCTAATTGCGCGCCAAGAAGAGAGAAATCCTTATCGAAAAGCCCCTCTTTCCGAGAACTACTGGTTGTCATTATTGTGATTACATAATATTATTTGTGAATAATTATTTATTGATTTATATGATAAGAAAATATTTATTTTATGGAAGGAAATATTTATTTTTTTATGTGGTTATAATTGAAGGAATTCTGCAGGAAATTATTTGTTGAAAGTTGGCAATTATTTTCTCCAATAAAATATTTATTCATATACATTATTATAATATATTATAATTGTTTAATAATAATATTATTATAATATATAAGCATGTGGTAATTAGAAACGGAAGTAAGCAAGATGTTTTTGAATACCTTGTTGGTAATATGGTTTGGTTGGTGGAAATGGTGGGTGAGAAAGTTGCCTGCAAATTCTTAATTTTTCAAATGTATTACAGGAGCATTGTTGCTTTTTCAAAGATGAGTCATGCCTTGTTTTTTTTTTTCAAAGGTGGCTGGTTTCCTTTTCTTTCCTGCAACTCATTTTTCAAAGTGTGGCCCCAACCATTGAAATGAGAAAAGTTAGGAATTTAGGAATTGAATTGCCTGCAAAGTTTTAGTGTGGCCCCAACCATTGAAATAAGGAGAGTTAGGCTTGAAAATTAGGCAGAGCGGTTAGGCAGAAAAGTTAGGCAAATCTGCTTAACTTTTCTCCTTCCGTTGCTATAAATAGGGGGTAACCCCTCCTTCCTCAATCACACCTTCATAATCAGAAATTCCTATTCTATATTATTGTGAGTATTTTTCTTGAGTATAATAATACTTTGAGCATAGTTTTTCTGCAAGATTTTCTCTTAATAATATCCGATATTTCAGTCAAATCCAACTTCTACAAAGGTAAAGGATATTATTTTATTTCAACACTCGTGAGAAATATTATTTTCTTTCATACTCCATATTACGTAAGCGATGTTATTTCTTCTCGTATTCTTAAATTTGAACTTACTATGGTAAGTATTGCTTCTATAATTCCTGAAATGATTAAAAATTTCGCTTCATCTAATATCATTTCATAGGAATATTGGTTTGAACTTTTTATCAAATTTGGAACTTTTTATGACCGGGTACTGTTCACGGGTAGTATTCACGGGTACTGTTCACAAAAGGAAATTTTATTTTTTTTTCTCTTCCAAGTTATCTGTTGTGACCCTTATTCTTGAAATTTAATCCATGTTTTGATCTTCATTCTTGAATTTCACTCCACTATAGTTTATTATGGAGTATTATTGAACTTGGATAAACTGAAATATGAATCTCTAATATTTGTCCTTCTGTCTTACTGGATTCGTTCTTTAAAATATTTTTCATCATCCTCAGTCCTAAATGATGATATTACTGAATATCTTTGGCCCGTAGTGCAAAGATGAATGATTAACTAATGAATATCTTTGGCACCAGAAGTGCAAAGATGAACAGTGTTGAGATGAACATGACCCAACTGGTGATACAAAATGAATATCTTTCACTTTGTAGTGCAAAGATGAATATTTGATTCAAAATGTATATTGATTGATGTTACTGAGGATAAATTATTGATGATGGACTTTTAAATCTTAGAAGATAGTAGAATTCTTTCTCTACTTGACTCTTCTAATGGATTCTTGCTCATTGCATTTGTTGATCTAAAACTTGTTGTCTAGTATATTTTTATCAAATTTTTCCCTGTTGAAGACTAATGATAAATTATTGTATATTATCTTAGTCATAATATTCTTTACTAGGCTAGTTGAGCTCACCCTTTTCCTTTTTGTTCCATTTTTCTTCTCAGGAGGTGAGAACATAGCAGGAACTAGCCGGGGTATGGAGTGATGGTTTAGGATAGATGTATTAGTAGTCCTCACTATTTCGTAAAATAGTGTATCAATAATTGTAATGAGAACTCCTTTTGAGTTTGTATACTCTCTATTAGACTATATTTGTATTCAAACTCACAGTATATATGTTGTCGTATTTTGCACAACAATTGTATTACTGAAGTTGTATTTGTTCCTGTACCATGTATTTGGCGACTCAGAATGGGTGATGTATACCTATTTTGGGGGCGTCACAGTTGGTATCAGAGCTTAGGATATGATCCCTGGCTGAGATGTGAGACAAGAACTAGGAGGGGAGAGTCGGGGAATTCCTTCACTAGTATGACCTTATTTGTTATTTGATTGGTCAGTCAGAGCATATGGTTAATATGTGATATGTTAATTTGTTTAATTAACCCTTGTTTTATGGTAGTATTTAAGAATGGCTGCTGAGAACGTTAACAATGGAGTGTATGAGATTGTGGAACATCCTTTAGTCACAAACCAGGAGAACATACAACAGGAAGACAATATTCCTCCTGTAAAGAACACTACCGAGCAAACGATGAATGATGGAATGTTTAGGAGCTTTTTGCAGTTCATGCAAAATCAGACGAGGGAGACTCGTGTACAAAATACGGGTGGAAGTGATAACGCTTAGCCATGATGCAACCAACCAAGCAGTTCAAGGAGTTGGGACCACCAGAATTTATTGGAAAGCCAGATCCGATCAAGGTGGAAACGTGGGTCAAGCAAATTACCAAGATATTTGATGTCTTGGGATGCACGGAGGAACAGAAGGTTCCATTCGCCACCTTTATGTTTCGCGGTAAGGCGAGACTCTCTTGGTGGGAGTTCATGAAGGCGTACTCACTGCCGCAAGACTCAAAGATGTCTCTTGGGAAACATTTCAAAAACTATTCAATGACAAGTACTTTCCTAAAAGTATTCGTCATATGAAGGAGGTAGAGTTTATCAGACTGGAACAAAACAACATGACGGTGTCCCAGTATGTGTAAGACCCCGAAATTTTTAAATAAAAAGGAATTTCCTTTATTTTGAAATAGTAAGGGTTGATTTGATTAATGTGGATAGTTAAGGGTTAAATACGCAAATATTTCAAAATAAGCAAGTGGTTATAAAATATTCATTGTTGTCGGGGAATATTCGTTTGGTCGTGGAATATTAAATGCTTCGGGGGAATATTCGTATTGACGGCCTTATGACCATGTGGGGCCCATAACCGAAAAGCGATTGGATGAAGAAAACGCACAAATATAAGTTGTTTTTAAATAACGGGCGTAGTTGTTGCCATTAATCTTTGTTGGAATACCCGGTGGTTAAAACACACTAATACGCGTTGTTGAACAATGAAGACGCGGTATTGCACCAATTATTGATTCTTACGTGAAAAGGCACTACTCAATAATGGTTACAAAGAATTATTCTCATTATTTTATTGAGTTAATAATTGATCGTTGATATTTTATATTCTTTGTTGTTTCAATAATTGTCATTACGGTATCTTTCATTATCGAAGCAATAATTCATATTATCTGAATAATATTATTAGATAACATTATTAGCAATGTCTAGAAAGTTACATCTAAGGAGAGGTTTGAGTCATCTAATTGCTACCAAAGAAGAAGAAATTCTTATTGAAAGCCCCTCTTTCCTGAGGACCTGCACGGTTGTCAATATTGTGATTCGTAATATTATTTGTGAATAATTAATTATTGATTTATATGATGAGGAAAATATTGATTTTATGTGGATATAGATGGAGAAAATTTTAAAATGACAATTGTTGAAAATTAATATTTTATCTTTTTCTCGATAAAATAATTCATTTAAATATATTATTTTAATAATATATTAATGGTGATATTTTACAATGAATGTGGGATATATGAGTATATGAGGAGGAAGAGTATTTTTGTGGCATTAAATGTTTAACACATGTTTTGTGTGTGTTGGTGGACACAATTATTGATCAAAATTTGATTATAGCACAATAAAATCGCCTGCTTTGTGGATTTCGGTCGATTTTTGTTTGGAATTTGGAAAACTTTCTTCTGCAAAGTTGTAGAGAATTGAATTTCCTATAAAAACTCATGAGATTCGAATTTTCTGATGAAAGGGCTATTTATTATGAATTATTGAAGTTCAAGCTCAAAATAATTGATTTTTGGGAGTTTAAATTATTTTTGTTAAGAAAAACGTTTTTGTATTTTTTTTTTTTTTGACATCATTAACATGTGTGGCTGGTGTTTTGACCAAAAGGTGGGCTAAGGAAAATTTGTATAATTATATTAATATTATATTAAATTTTACTAACTTTGGTGTTCTAAGCATTTTCCTATAAATAGGGTGCTTAGGTTAGAATTGAAAATCACACCGTAAACTGAAGTTTTCTCTCTATTTCTCTCTCGATATTTTGAGCGTATTCTTGTGAGTATTTTGAGTATACTTTGAGTATTGCTAGGCGGTGCAAGTTCCCTTCAAAGACTATATACTAGATTCTACAAATAGAAATCGATCTTTCGAGGTAAGGGATATTATTTTTTTAATGATATTATTTCTTCAATATCATTATCTTCAAATGTTGATCTGAAGTTTTATCAAATTTGAAATTTTTTCATGTCGGGTTACTTATTCATGGGTTACTATTCATGAGTTACTATTCACGAGTTACTATTCATGAGTTCTTATTCACGAGTTCTTATTCACGAGTACTATTCATGAAGCGTGAAGATGTTTTTGTGGAATTTCTATCTTTTGGTGTCTGAGTTACTTATTCACGTGTCTGGCACTATTCACGATATCTGACACTATTCAATCAAAAATAAAATTTCTCCTTTTTGTCCAAAATATCTATTCGGATACTAACTCTGATTGTATCCATGTTTTGATCATTCTTGAATTTTACACCACTATGATTATTTTGAGGTATTTTTGGGCGTGGATAAAACCAAGTACTAATCCTTAATCCTTAATCCTTGTCATTTTGTTTCACTTTGGATTCGTTTCTTTAAAAATATTTTCATCATCCTCGGTCTTAAATGATGATATTATTGAATATCTTTGGCTCAGTAGTGCAAAGATGAATGATTTCTGAAGAATATCTTTGGCTTCAGTAGTGCAAAGATGAGCAGTGTTGAGATGAACACGAATGATTGATTAATATCTTTGGCCTGTAGTGCAAAGATGAACAGGTGTTTAAATGAACATGACCAACTGATGAATATCTTTGGCCTGTAGTGCAAAGATGAATATTTGATTCCAGATGTATATTGATTGATGTTACAGGGATAAAATATTGATGATGGACTGTTAAATTCATAGATTATAGTAGATTTCATTCTCTACGCAACTCTTCTATGAATTATTATTTCCGCTGCGAATATTGATCTCAAACATGTTGTCTATTTTATTCTATCGATTTTTCCTGTTGAAGACTAACGATAATTTGTTGTATATTATCTTAGTCATAATATTCTTTTTACCGGGCTAGTTGAGCTCACCCTTTTCCTTGTTGTTCCATTTTCTTCTCGGGAGGCGAGAATGTAGCGAGTACTAGTCGGGTATGGAATGAAGGTTCTAGAGAGAGTTGTTTAGTAGTCCTCACCATTTTGTAAAATAATGAATCAATAATTATGATGGGGATTTATTTGAGTATTGATATTGTCTAGAAAGACAATATTATATTTAAACATCAAATATATATTGTCGTATTTCACACGACATTTGTATTATTGAAGTTGTAGTTTGCTTTTTGTACCATGTATTTGGCGACTCGTAATGGGTGTTGTGTATACCTATTTTGGGGCGTCCACAGTTGGTATTAGAGCTTAGGGATATGATCTTTAGGCGGAGATCGGGAATAGAACTAGGAGGGAGAGACAGTAAATCCTTCGCTAGTGTGTCCTACCTAAGCTTATTTGTTAGTTGGTCAAGATATAGGGATATTATGTGATATATTGATTTCCTTAATTAACCCTTATTTTATGGCGGTATTTGAGAATGTCGATGAGAATATTAACAATTGGAGTAAATGAGACCGTGGAGATGCCTCTCTTCACCAACGAGGAGAACGTCGTAACAGTCGGCAATGTTCCTCCGCGAACAACACCACCGAAAGCGATGATGAACGAGGGATGTTTAGAAGCTTTTTGCGCTTCATGCAAAATCGAGACGAGGAGACTCGTGTTCAAAATCTGAGGAGAAATGATAGCAATTCACGAGTGGTCACAACCAAGCGATTCAAAGAGTTGGGACCACCGTGCAGGGGAAAGCCGGATCCGATTAAAGGCGAGACGTGGGTCAAACAAATTACCAAGATATTCGATGTCTTGGGATGCACGAGGAACAGAAAGTTCCATTCGCCACATTTATGTTCCGTGGCGAAAGGCGGATTCTTCGTGGGAATCAGGAGGCGTACCCATCCAAATGCACTCGGCGATGTCATGGGAGACGTTTGAAATAGTTCAATGACAAGTACTTCCACGAAAGTATTCGGTATATGAAGGAAGTGGAGTTTATTAGACTAGAAGAGAATAACATGGCGGTGTCCCAAAGACGAGGCGAAGTTCGCGGAGTTATCCGGGTTTGCACCTCATTTGGTGGAGAATGAGGAACGATGACGCGGATGTTTCGAGAGGTTTGAAACCCGGCATACGTCGATATCTCATTTCTCATAAATTTTCTCTCTATTCAGGATGTTGTTAATGAGGCTCGGTTGTTAGAAGCGAGATAACGAAATACGTTCAACCGAGGGACCATAACCGAGGATCGTCTGCAAAGATAGCGATCATCGAATAACGATAACCAATGGAGAAAGAAGAATACGACAAAGGCGGTAACCACTCGGGTGGTAATCGTGGCCATGAAAATAGAAGAAGCGAGTCGGGGAGGAGATTTTAAAAGAGGAGATTCAACAACGACCATGTGAAGACGCCGTCGGCAAAGATGTGACTAGTTTTAAGGGAGGAGAACGACCACCCGGTCGATGTTACAAATGCGGAAAGAGGGACATATCATTGGCCCGCCCAATGTTTAAGGTATGCTATAGTTGTGGAAAGGAAGGACATATCGCCGAGATTATGCGAGTGGCGAAACCTAGTTCAATGGGGACGGTGACTCAAAAGATCGTCCCGAAAAGTCAAAGTCAACGATTAGGAAGAGCGTTTGTCGTGACTTCATCAAAATGCGAGGAACCCGAACGAAGTTAGCACTCAAGTTAGTCAATTATAAATTCTTGCGAAGTATATACCTTACTAGATATCGGTTCTACCCATTCTTTTATCTCTTACTACTTGCGCTCAACGTTTAAACTTGACTCGGAGAAATTAGACTTTGACTTTATCTCGTGGAAACTCCGTTAGGAGAAACTTTCATCACATCCACTGCTTATAAATCTTGCTTGATTCGAGTTGGCACTATCACATTACACAGTAACCTTATTTCTATAGAGATATTTGTTTTTGATGTGATTTTAAGGTTAACTACTCATCATGCCGAAATTGATTATTTTAAAGTAAGGTTGTTAGTTTTTTCATATTCTAAGCAACACATTATTCAATTCAAGCAATCAAACCATTGTAGTCAAACATTTTCATATCAAGCCATGAAGTCATTCGTTTATTACGGATGTGACGCCCCCAAAATAGGTATACACAACACCCATTCTCGAGTGCGCCAAATACATGGTGCGAAACAACTACAACTTTATTATTACAACAAGAAATCAGAGTTTGAATACAAATATTATCTTCTGACAATATTTATACTCAAATAAATCCTCATCACATTATTGATTCATTATTTTACAAAAATGGTGAGGACTACTAAACAACTCTCTCTAGAATCTTCATTCCATACCCCGACTAGTACTCGCTACATTCTCGCCTCCCGAGAAGAAAAAATGGAACAACAAGGAAAAGGGTGAGCTCAACTAGCCCAAGAAAAGAATATTATGACTAAGATAATATACAACAAATTATCGTTAGTCTTCAACAGGAAAAAAATCTGATAGAATACAATAGACAACAAGTTTGGATCAATATTCGCGAAATAATAATTCATAGAAGAGTTACGTAGAGAATGAAATCTACTATAATCTATGAATTTAACGATCCATCATCAATATTTTATCCTCGTAACATCAATCAATATGCATACTGAATCAAATATTCATCTTTGCACTACAGCCAAAGATATTCATCGATCGGTCATGTTCATCTCAACACTGCTCATCTTTTGCACTAAAGGCCAAAGATATTCATCGATCGATCATGTTCATTTAAACACTGTTCATCTTTGCACTACTGAACCAAAGATATTCTTCAGAAATCATTCATCTTTTTACTACAAAGCCAAAGATATTCTTCAAAATCATTCATCTTTGCACTACGGGCCAAAGATATTCAATAATATCATCATTTAAGACTGAGGATGATGAAAATATTTTTAAAGAATCGAATCCAAGGTGAAACAAAATGACAAGGATTAAGGATTCGTACTTTGTTTTATCCATGTCCAACAATACCTCAAAGATAATCATAGTGGTGTAAAATTCAAGAATGATCAAAACATGGATACAATCAAAGCTAGTATCCGAATAGATATTTTGGACAAAAGAAGAAATTTTATTTTTCTATGAATAAGTCAGATATCGTGAATAGTCTTGATATCGTGAATAAGAATCTCGACACCAAAAGATAGAAATTCCACAAAAACATCTTCACGCTTCATGAATAGTACTCGTGAATAGTAACTCGTGAATAGTAACTCATGAATAGTAACTTTCGTGAATAAGAACTCATGAATAAGAACTCGTGAATAAGTAACTATCGTGAATAGTAACTCATGAATAAGAACTTCGTGAATAAGTAACCCAGATGAAAAAAAAAGTTCCAAATTTGATAAAACTTCAGATCAACATTTCAAGATAATGATATTGAAGAAATAATATCATTACGAAAAAATAATATCCCTTACCTCGAAAGATTAAGACTTCTACCGGAATACTAAATATAGTCTTTGAAGGAACTTGCACCGCCTAACAATACTCAAAGTATACTCACAAGAATACGCTCAATATATCGAGAGATAAATAGAGAAAACTTCGGTTTACGGTGTGTTTTTCAATTCTAACCTAAGACCCTATTTATAGGAAAATGCTTAGAACACCAAAGCAGAAAATTTAATATAATATTAATATAATTATACAAATTTTCCTTAGCCCACCTTTTGGTCAAAAACACCAGCCACACATGTTAAATGAGGTTCACAAACTCACCAAAAACGTTTTTCTCAAAATAATTAATTAAAACTCCCAAAAATCAATTATTTCGGAACTTCGGAACTTCAATAATTCATAATAAATAGCCCTTTCATCAGAAAATTCGAATCTCGCGAGTTTTTATAGGAAATTCAATTCTCTACAACTTTGCAGAAGAAAGTTTTTCCAAATTCCAAACAAAAATCGACCGAAATCCACAAACAGGCGATTTTACAGGCTATAATCAAATTTCGGTCAATAATTGTGTCCACCAACACACAAAACATGTGTTAAACATTTAATGCCACAAAAATACTCTTCCTCCTCATATACTCATATATCCCACATTCATTGTAAAAATATCACCGTTAATATATTATTAAAATAATATATTTAAATGAATTATTTTATCAGAAAAAGATAAAATATTAATTTTCAACAATTGTCATTTTAAAAATTTTCTCCATCTATATCCACATAAAATCAATATTTTCCTCATCATATAAATCAATAATTAATTATTCACAAATAATATTACGAATCACAATATTGACAACCAGCAGCGAGCCTCAGAGAAGAGGGCTTTCCAATAAGAATTTCTTCTACTCATCGCCGCAATTAGATGACCAAACCTCTCCTTAGGCGTAACTTTCTAGACATTGCCAATAATGTTATCTAATAATATTATTCAGATAATATGAATTATTGCTTCGATAATGAAAGATCTTGTAATGACAATTATCAAACAACAAGAATATAAAATATCAACGCAAAGAATTATTAACTCAATAAAATCATCGAATAATAATTATCAGAACCATTATTGAGTAGTGCCTTCACGTAAGAATCAATAATTGGTGCAATACCGAGCCATCTTGCTCAACAACGCTGTATTAGTGTGTTTTTAACCACCGTATATTCAACAAAGATAATCTGCGAATAACTACGCCAAGTATTTAAAAACAACTTATATTTGTCGCTTTCTTTATCCAATCGCTTTTTAGTTATGGGGCCCACACATGGTCGCTACTGTCGCATTTAATATTCCCGACAAAGATTTAATATTCCACGACCAAACGAATATTCCCCGGCAAACAATGAATATTTTATAACCACTTGCTTATTTTGAAATATTTATGATTTAACCCTTAACTATCCACATTAATCAAATCAACCCTTACTATTTCAAAATAAAGGAAATTCCTTTTTTATTTAAAAATTTCGGTCTTACAACCTCCCTCCTTATGAAATTTCGTCCCTCGAAATTGACGTGACGATACTGGTGTTTTGAAAAGGTGAGGATACCTCGCTTTCATTTTCGTTTCCAATTCCCTGTGTCATTTCCTCTATAGCATGATTCCTCCACAAAACTTTAACTTGTGGTATAACCTTTGCTGTAGGACATGCTCCTTCCTATCCAAAATCTTGATAGGTACCTCCTCATCGTTAAGTCTTGGCTATCTCGTCCTGGTCTAACTTCAATAACGTGGTTCGGGTCTTTCACATATTTATGAAGCACGATATGTGAAACACATTATGAACACGAGACATACTTTCGGAGGTAACGCAAGTCTATAGGCTACATTTCTACTACTCGGTCAAGAATTTGAAATGGACCGATAAATCGTGGATTGAGCTTTCCTCTCTTCCCCAAATCTTATAACTCCTTCCATGGAGCAACTCGCAACAATACATGATCCCCTACATTAAATTCCACGTCCTTTCGATGAAGATCCGCATAACTCTTTTGTCGATCTTGTGCCGCTTTGTATACGTTAGCCGAATCATTTGGATCTTTTCGGTAGTCATACGTATTAACTTCGGGTCCCAACAATGTTGCTTCACCCACCTCATCCCAACATATTGGAGAATCGACATTTTTTTCATCCATATAATGCTTCGAATGGAACCATGCCTATATTTGTTTAATAACTATTGTTGTATGAGAATTCCACCAATGGCAAGTACTTATCCCAACTTCCTTTGAAATCTAGGACCACGAGTTTTAATATATCTTCTTGAGTTTGAGTAGTCCTTTACGATTGCCCATCCGTTTGAGGATGGTATGCCAAATCAATCAATGAATTAGTGCCCATAGCTTTCTAACCCAAAATCATGAAGTGAATCTTGGGTCACGATCTAAAACTATGGATACTTGGCATGCCATGCAATCTCACAATCGCATTTTACGTACATACGAGAAAAACGCGTTCAAGGAATAAGTCTCTCGTATCGGTGAAAATGAGTAGACTTGGTTAATCTATCAACAATAACCCAAATCGCATCTATGCCTTGAGAAACCTTGGGAAGATTAATAACGAAATCCATAGTAATGTGTTCCCACTTCCATTCCTAATCTCAAGTGGTTGCAACGGACCATTAGGTACAAGATGCTCCGTCTTTACATCGTTAAGCAAGTTAAACACATCGAGATAAACTACGCTTATCTCTCTCCTCATATTGCTCCACCAAAATGTATGTTGAAGATCATAATACATTTTGGTACTCCCGAGATGGATTGCAAATGGTGTATTGTGTGCCTCCATCATAATCTTGTTCTTCAAATCGAGTCGTTAGGAACACAAAGTCTAGAGTGGACTCAAGTATTCCTTCTTCATCAATTCTCGCTTAGGAATAGCTCCTTCTTGTACTTTCTTCCGCATCATTTCTCGGGTTGGGGGCGAGCAACCTTAACTTTTCTATTAAAGTTGGCTCTA
This sequence comes from Panax quinquefolius, assembly GCA_020205615.1. Taxonomy (NCBI): domain Eukaryota; kingdom Viridiplantae; phylum Streptophyta; class Magnoliopsida; order Apiales; family Araliaceae; genus Panax; species Panax quinquefolius. The sequence goes on along the minus strand of CM035160.1, from coordinate 27,557,817 downwards.
TGTCGATACTTGACATCATCGCACTTTTCGTTCCAAGCATATGATCTTCTACTTAACGCGTCGGCTACCACGTTCGCTTTTCCAAGATGGTATGGTTTAGAATATGTGCGAAATGAGTCGCCTCTTGAGCTCTTGGAAAATCTTCTCGCATTCCTCGCTCCATACGAAATTTTGTATCTTTTCGAGTCATTAAGTTAACGGAATAGCGATTCGAGAATATCCTTCAACGAATCTCCGATAATAACCAACTAAGCCTGAAAGCTTCGTCTTTTCGATAACCGACTTAGTTGCTCTCAATCGTGACTCATATCCCAATCTTGGATAGCACGTCCACAATGACACCTATCGATTTACTATCGCATACGAATATGACGTCCCTACAGAGAGTTCGGCTTAGGTGAATTCCACAAAGGAAGTCACAAAATAAAGGCTCAGTACCAAATTTATAGTTGAATTTTAACTCCACGAAGTTCAATAGAGCCATTCGATATGAGATTTTAGAAATGAGTTTTGTCTGGGTTCAAAGTCGATACAAAATTTAATATCGAAGCTTTGGGAGTAAGCGAAATTCTTGAGAAAAATACGCCGGGAAAAATCAATAACAACAGAATATTATTCAAATCGATTTGTCTTTATTCAAATCCATAACATGGACTAAGAAAATTTGACATCCGTAATAAACGAATGACTTCATGGCTTGATATGAAAATGTTTGACTACAATGGTTTGATTGCTTGAATTGAATAACAGTTGCTTAGGAATATGAAAACTAACAACCTTACGAAAATAATCAATTTCGGCATGATGAGTAGTTAACCTTAAAATCACATCAAAACAAATATCTCTATAGAAATAAGGTTAACGGTAATGTGATAGTGCCAACTGAATCAAGCAAGATTTATAAACAAAGTGGATGTGATGAAAGTTTCTCCTAACGGAGTTTCCACGAGATAGGTCAAAGTCTAATTTCTCCGAAGTCAAGTTTAAACGTTGGTATAAGTAAGAGAGATAAAAGAATGGGTAGAACCCAGATCTAGTAAGGTATATACTTAGCAAGAATTTATAATTAACTAACCTGCATGCTAACCGTTTCGGTTCCTTGCATTTTTGACCGGTCCACGACAAACGCCTTCTTCCAAGAACCGTTGACTTTGACTTTTACGACATCTTTTGAGTCACCATTCACGCCTGGGGACGGTTTCGATATCGTCTAAATCTCGGCGATATGTCCTTCTTTCCACAATTATAGCATACCTTGGAAGGCTTTGAGCAGTTTGACCTTATATGTCCCTCCTCTCCACATCCGTAGCATCTAACTGGCGATCGTTCTCTTCCCTAGAATTTGTTGATGGTCTTTGATGTTCTTTGCCACGCCTTCCGTCCATCGTTAAATCTTCTCTTTTTAGATTGGACATCTCTTTCCATAATATCAACGCGTCGATGCGACTTTTACCATGCATCACTCATTCTCACTCGTTCGATTATTTCTTCTTTCAAATTTCGATTCCAGGCTTTATCATCTTATACTCGCCAAAGAGTGCTTCATTCAAGCATCACGACGTCGGGTAACACAAAGCTTGAATCGTTGCATCCTTTTGCTCCACGATTGCCTCGCAATTCTTTAGCTTTGCTCTTCTAACTCATGAATACGATTTTGCAATTCTATATTTCGATCATAAAACACCTCTAATAAACTCTCTTGAGTACCTCTTCTTCCTCTTCTTCCTCACTCTCACTCGTTTATTACCTCTGCGATTATCTCGGGTGCACTATCAATTCTTCACTCACCATACGGATATCTCTAATTCCTTCTTCGCCTGACATCACATTATCCTGGTTGGCGATTAGAGGTGTCTCCACGATCTCATTCACTCCATTGTTAATATTCTCAGTCGACATTCTCAAATACTGTCATAAAATAAGGGTTAATTAAGGAAATCAATATATCACATAATATCCCTATATACCGACCAACCAACTAACAAATAAGCTTAGGTAGGACACACTAGCGAAGGATTTACTCTCCCCCTCCTAGTTCTATTCCCCGATCTCCACGGAGATCATATCCCTAAGCTACGATACCAACTGTGACTCGGACACCAACTTATCAACACCTCACATTGATACCTATCAGGTTTGCCACTTGCATGAGCAGGCGTCCCTCTGGAGAGTCTCGCCGGTGCATCCCCCATCAACGAGAAGTCACCAAATGAGGCTCGGGGCTCTTTACTTATAGCTCGATACCAAACTGTGGCGCCCCAAAATAGGTATACACAACACCCATTCTCCGAGTCGCCAAATACATGGTATGCGAAACAACTACAACTTTATTATTACAACAATAAAGCGTGAGTTTGAATACAAATATTATCTTCTAGACAATATCTATACTCAAATAAATCCTCATCACATTATTGATTCATTATTTTACAAAAATGGTGAGGACTACTAAACAACTCTCTCTAGAATCTTCATTCCATACCCCGACTAGTACTTTCGCTACATTCTCGCCTCCGAGAAGAAAAATGGAACAACAAGGAAAAGGGTGAGCTCAACTAGCCCGATAAAGAATATTATGACTAAGATAATATACAACAAATTATCGTTAGTCTTCAACGAGGAAAAATCGATGAATACAATGAGACAACAAGTTTCGGATCAATATTCGCGTTGAAATAATAATTCATAGAAGAGTTACGTGAGAGAATGAAATCTACTATAATCTATGAATTTAACGATCCATCATCAATATTTTATCCTCAGAACATCAATCAATATGCATCTGGAATCAAATATTCATCTTTGCACTACTGGCCAAAGATATTCATCGATCGGTCATGTTCATCTCAACACTGCTCATCTTTGCACTAAAGGCCAAAGATATTCATCGATCGGTCATGTTCATTTAAACACATGTTCATCTCAGACTACATAAAGCCAAAGATATTCTTGAAATCATTCATCTTTGCACTTCTACGGGCCAAAGATATTCTTGAAATCATTCATCTTTTTGCCTACAGCCAAAGATATTCAATAATATCATCATTTAAGGTGAGGATGATGAAAATATTTTTAAAAAGAGCGAATCCGATTGAAACAAAATGACAAGGATTAAGGATTAGTACTTTGTTTTTATCCAACAATCCAACAATACCTCAAAGATAATCATAGTGGTGTAAAATTCAAGAATGATCAAAACATGGATACAATCAAAGCTAGTATCCGAATAGATATTTTGGACAAAAAGAAGAAATTTTATTTTTAAATTGAATAGTGCCAGTATCGTGAATAGTCCATTATCGTGAATAGTAACTCAACACACCAAAAGATAGAAATTCCACAAAAACATCTTCACGCCTTCATGAATAGTACTTTCGTGAATAGTAACTTCGTGAATAGTAACTCGTGAATAATAACTCATGAATAAGAATTCGTGAATAAGAACTCATGAATAATAACTCGTGAATAATAACTCATGAATAGTAACTCATGAATAAGAACTTCGTGAATAGTAACCCCAGACATGAAAAAAAGTTCCAAATTTGATAAAAACTTCAGATCAACATTTCAAAGATAATGATATTGAAGAAATAATATCATTCTGAAAAATAATATCCCTTACCTCGAAAGATTAGTACTTCTAAATTGGAATCTGGGGTATAGTCTTTGAAGGGAACTTACAAACCGTCTAACAATACTCAAAGTATACTCACAAGAATACGCTCAATATATCGAGAGAGAAATAGAGAAAACTTGGGTTTACGGTGTGTTTTTTCAATTCTAACCTAAGCACCTATTTATAGGAAAATGCTTAGAACACCAAAAGCGAAAATTTAATATAATATTAATATAATTATACAAATTTTCCTTAGCCCACCTTTTTGGTCAAAAACACCAGCCACACATGTTAAATGAGGTTCACAAACTCACCAAAAACGTTTTCTCAAAATAATTAATTAAAACTCCCAAAATCAATTATTTGAACTTGAACTTCAATAATTCATAATAAATAGCCCTTTCATCAGAAAATTCGAATCTCGCGAGTTTTATAGGAAATTCAATTCTCTACAACTTTGCAGAAGAAAGTTTTCCAAATTCCAAACAAAATCGAATCAAAATCCACAAGCAGGCGATTTTACAAAGCTATAATCAAATTTCTATTCGATAATTGTGTCCACCAACACACAAAACATGTGTTAAACATTTAATGCCACAAAAATACTCTTCCTCCTCATATACTCATATATCCCACATTCATTGTAAAAATATCACCGTTAATATATTATTAAAATAATATATTTAAATGAATTATTTTATCGAGAAAAGATAAAATATTAATTTTCAACAATTGTCATTTTAAAATTTTTCTCCATCTATATCCACATAAAATCAATATTTTCCTCATCATATAAATCAATAATTAATTATTCACAAATAATATTACGAAATCACAATATTGACAACCGTGCGGTTTCAGGAAGAGAGGGGCTTTCAATAAGAATTTCTTCTAACTAGCAACGATTAGATGACCAAACCTCTCCTTAGACGAACTTTCTAGACATTGCCAATAATGTTATCTAATAATATTATTCGGATAATATGAATTATTGCTTCGATAATGAAAGATCTTGTGTAATGACAATTATTGAAACAACAAAGATATAAAATATCAACGCAAACAATTATTAACTCAATAAAATCTTCGAGCGATAATTCATCGTAACCATTATTGAGTAGTGCCTTCTTCGTAAAGAATCAATAATTGGTGCAATACTGAAAGCTCTTTTGTTCAACAACGCCGTATTAGTGTGTTTTAACCACCGGGTATTCCAATAATGATAATTGACAACAACTACGCCAGTTATTTAAAAACAACTTATATTTGTCATTTTCTTCATCCAATCGCTTTCCGTTATGGGCCCACACATGCATTTTACGCCGTCGTTTAATATTCCCAAATGATGCATTTAATATTCCACGACCAAACGAATATTCCCGAAACAATGAATATTTTATAACCACTTGCTTATTTTGAAATATTTGCGTATTTAACCCTTAACTATCCACATTAATCAAATCAACCCTTACTATTTCAAAATAAAGGAAATTCCTTTTTATTTAAAAATTTCGGGGTCTTACAACAGATGTCAAATTTTCTTAGTCCATGTTATGGATTTGAATAAAGACACGTCAGATTTGAATAATATTCCTGTTGTTATTGATTTTTCTGGCGTATTTTCTCAAGAATTTCTTGGCTTACTCCCAAAGCCCGATATTAAATTTTGTATCGACTTTGAACCCGTTACAAAAACTCATTTCTAAAATCTCATATCGAATGGCTCTATTGAACTTGAGGAGTTAAAAATTCAACTATAAATTTGGTACTGAGCCTTTATCTTGTGACTTCCTTTGTGGAATTCACTAAGCTTTAACTCTCCGTAGGGGACGTCATATTCGATGCGATAGTAAAGCGATAGGTGTCATTGTGACGTCTTATCCAAGATTGGGATATGAGTCACGCTTGAGAGCAACCTAAGTCGATGTCGAAATACGTAGCTTTCTAGGCTTAGTTGGTTATTATCGGAGATTCGTTGAAGGATATTCTCGAGTCGCTATTCCGTTAACTTAAATGACTTGAAAAGATACAAAATTCGTATGGAGCGAGGAATGCGAGAAGATTTTCCAAGAGCTCAAGAGACTCATTTCATTTCGCACATATTCTAACCATACCATCTTGGAAAAGCGAGCGTGGTAGTGACGCGTTGAGTAGAAGATCATATCTTGGAACGAGTGCGATGATGTCAAGTATACTGCGATAGAGCCAACTTTAATAGAAAAGTTAAGGTTGCTCAAGCCACCCAGGCCGAGCCGATGCGGAAGAAAGTACAAAGGGAGCTATTCCTAAGCGAGAATTGATGAAGAAGGAATACTTGAGTCCACTCTGAACTTTGTGTTCTAACGACTACGATTTGAAGTACAAGATTATGATGGAGGCACACAATCGCCATTTGCAATCCATCCTGGAAGTACTAAAATGTATCGTGATCTTGACATACATTTTGGTGGAACAATATGAAGAGAGAGATTGCAAAGTTTATCTCGATGTGTTTAACTTGCCAACGTGTAAAGGCGGAGCATCTTGTACCTAAGGGTCCGCTGCAACCACTTGAGATTCCGGAATGGAAGTGGGAACACATTACTATGGATTTACGTTCTGGGTCTTCCTGCGGTTTCTCAAGGCATCAATGCTATTTGGGTTATTGTTGATAGATTAACCAAGTTCCGCTTATTTCTTACCGATCTGAGAGACTTATTCCTTGAACGTCTTTCTCGTATATGCGTAAATGAGATTGTGAGATTGCATGGCATGCCAAGATCCATAGTTTTAGATCGTGACCCAAGATTCACTTCATGATTTTGGGTTAGTTTGTAGAAAAGCTATGGGCGCGAATTTACTATTCAGGTTTGGCATATCATCCTCAAAGCGGATGGGCAATCGAAAAGGACTACTCAAACTCTTGAAGATATATTAAAACTCGTGTCCTAGATTTCAAAGGAAGTTGGGATAAGTACTTGCCATTGGTGGAATTCTCATACAACAATAGTTATTAAACAAATATAGGCATGGTTCCATTCAAGCATTATATGGACAAAAATGTCGTTCTCCAATATGTTGGGATGAGGTGGGTAAAGCAACATTGTTGGGACCCGAAGTTAAATACGTATGACTAATGATTCGACAACGTATACAAAGCGGCACAAGATCGACAAAAGAGTTATGCGAATCTTCATCGAAAGGGCGTGGAATTTAGTGTAGGGGATCATGTATTGTTGCGAGTTGCTCCATGGAAGGGAGTTACAAGATTTGGGAAGAGAGAAAAGCTCGATCCACGATTTATCGGTCCATTTCAAATTCTTGACCGAGTAGGAAATGTAGCCTATAGACTTGCGTTACCTTCGAGTATGTCTCGTGTTCATAATGTGTTTCACATATCCGTATTTCGTAAATATGTGAAAGACCCGAACCACGTTATTGAGTTAGAACCCAGACGAGATAATAGAAGACTTAACGTATGAAGAGGTTTTTGTCAAGATTTTGGATAGGAAGGAGCATGTCCTACGCCATGAAAGGTTATACCACAAGTTAAAGTTTTGTGGAGGAATCATGCTTATAGAGGAAATAACTCAGGGAATTGGAAGCGAAAATGAAAGCGAGGTATCCTCACCTTTTCAAAACACAGTCGTCGTCGATTTCGAGGACGAAATTTCATAAGGAGGGAGGTTGTAAGACCGAAATTTTTAAATAAAAAGGAATTTCCTTTATTTTGAAATAGTAAGGGTTGATTTGATTAATGTGGATAGTTAAGGGTTAAATCATGCAAATATTTCAAAATAAGCAAGTGGTTATAAAATATTCATTGTTGTTTGGAATATTCGTTTGGTAAATGGAATATTCGTCTTCGTCGGGGAATATTAAATGCGACGGCCAGCGACCATGTGTGGGCCCATGTGAAAGCGATTGGATGAAGAAAACGACAAATATAAGTTGTTTTTAAATAACGGCGTAGTTGTTGCAGATTATCTTGTTGGAATACCGGTGGTTAAAACACACTAATACGCGTTGTTGAGCAGTAGCAGACGCGGTATTGCACCAATTATTGATTCTTACGTGAAGGCACTTTTCAATAATGGTTACGATGAATTCTTGTTCGATATTTTATTGAGTTAATAATTCTTTGCGTTGATATTTTATATTGTTGTTGTTTGATAATTGTCATTACACGATATCTTTCATTATCGAAGCAATAATTCATATTATCTGAATAATATTATTAGATAACATTATTGGCAATGTCTAGAAAGTTACGTCTAAGGAGAGGTTTGGTCATCTAATTGCGCTGCCAAAGATGAAGAAATTCTTATTGAAAGCCCCTTTCCTGAGGCCGCACAGTTGTCAATATTGTGATTACGTAATATTATTTGTGAATAATTAATTATTGATTTATATGATGAGGAAAATATTGATTTTATGTGGATATAGATGGAGAAAATTTTTAAAATGACAATTGTTGAAAATTAATATTTTATCTTTTTCTGATAAAATAATTCATTTAAATATATTATTTTAATAATATATTAACGGTGATATTTTTACAATGAATGTGGGATATATGAGTATATGAGGAGGAAGAGTATTTTTGTGGCATTAAATGTTTAACACATGTTTTGTGTGTTGGTGGACACAATTATTAATAGAAATTTGATTATAGCTTTGTAAAATCGCTTGCTTGTGGATTTCTTTTACGATTTTTGTTTGGAATTTGGAAAAACTTTCTTCTGCAAAGTTGTAGAGAATTGAATTTCCTATAAAAACTCACGAGATTCGAATTTTCTGATGAAAGGGCTATTTATTATGAATTATTGAAGTTCCGAAGCTCAAAAATAATTGATTTTTGAGTTTAAATTATTTTTGTTAAGAAAACGTTTTTGTATTTTTTTTTTTTTGACATCATTAACATGTGTGGCTGGTGTTTTGACCAAAAGGTGGGCTAAGGAAAATTTGTATAATTATATTAATATTATATTAAATTTTCTACTTTTGGTGTTCTAAGCATTTTCCTATAAATAGGGTCTTGGGTTAGAATTGAAAATCACACGAAACCCAAGTTTTCTCTCTATTTCTCTCTCGATATTTTGAGCGTATTCTTGTGAGTATTTTGAGTATACTTTGAGTATTGCTAGGCGATTGCAAGTTCCTTGACCTTATACCCTTTATTACAGCTAAAGTCTTGATCTTTCGAGGTAAGGGATATTATTTTTTTGTAATGATATTATTTCTTCAATATCATTATCTTTGAAATGTTGATCTAAAGTTTTTATCAAATTTGAAATTTTTTCATATCGGGGTTACTATTCATGGGTTACTTATTCATGATTCTTATTCACGAAGTTACTATTCATGATTCTTATTCACGAGTTCTTATTCACGAGTACTATTCATGAAGCGTGAAGATGTTTTTGTGGAATTTCTATCTTTTGGTGTCGGAGTTACTATTCACGTGTATACTGACTATTATTCACGTATCTGACACTATTCATAGAAAAATAAAATTTCTCCTTTTTGTCCAAAATATCTATTCGGATACTAACTCGATTGTATCCATGTTTTGATCATTCTTGAATTTTACACCACTATGATTATTTTTGAGGTATTTTTGGGCGTGGATAAAACCAAGTACTGAATCCTTAATCCTTAATCCTTGTCATTTTGTTTCATTTGGATTCGTTTCTTTAAAAATATTTTTCATCATCCTCGGTCTTAAATGATGATATTATTGAATATCTTTGGCTCAGTAGTGCAAAGATGAATGATTTCTAAAGAATATCTTTGGCTTTGTAGTGCAAAGATGAACAGTGTTGAGATGAACATGGCCGATTGATTAATATCTTTGGCACATAGTGCAAAGATGAGCAGTGTTTAAATGAACATGACTTAATGATGAATATCTTTGGCACATGTGCAAAAGATGAATATTTGATTCGGATGTATATTGATTGATGTTACGAGGATAAAATATTGATGATGGATTTATTAAATTCATAGATTATAGTAGATTTCATTCTCTACGCAACTCTTCTATGAATTATTATTTCATTATGAATATTGATCTGAAACATGTTATCTATTGTATTCTATCGATTTTCCCTGTTGAAGACTAACGATAATTTGTTGTATATTATCTTAGTCATAATATTCTTTCTTTGGGCTAGTTGAGCTCACCCTTTTCCTTGTTGTTCCATTTTCTCTTCTCGGGAGGCGAGAATGTAGCGAAACTACTTCGGGGTATGGAATGAAGGTTCTAGAGAGAGTTGTTTAGTAGTCCTCACCATTTTTGTAAAATAATGAATCAATAATTATGATGGGGATTTATTTGAGTATTGATATTGTCTAGAAGACAATATTATATTTAAACTCACGATATATATATTGTCGTATTTCACGACATTTGTATTATTGAAGTTGTAGTTTGCTTTTTGTACCATGTATTTGGCGACTCGTCGAGAATGGGTGTTGTGTATACCTATTTTGGGGGCGTCAAGATGAATGCTTAAGTTCATTGAGCCAGTTTGCACCTCATTTGGTAGAGAATGAGGAGCGAATGACAAGGATGTTTACGAGAGGTCTAAAACCCGAGAGATTACAATATCTTATCTCCGATAAATTTTCTTTATATTCGAGATATTGTAAAATGCAGGTGCTCAATTATTAGAGCGAGATAATGAGTATGTTCAACCAAGGAACACAACTAGGGTCATAAATGCTATGGCGGGAGGAAAACATTCTTGACAAAGCGGTAACCACTCTGGTGGTAATCGTGGTCGTGATAATAGAAGGAGGCGAGTGGGAGGAGATTTCAAAAGAGAAGGTACAACCGTGATAACGTGAAGACGCCAAAGACACACATCAACCTGTTTTGTAGGGAGGAAAAGCGAGCATAGGTCGTTTATTACAAATCTGGGAAAGAGGACACACATCATTGGCCCCCCACAACAATCCAAGGTGTTATAACCGTGGAAAGAAAGGTCATATAGCTAGAGATTGTCTTGTTGCGAAACCAAGTTCAACGGGGATGGTGACTCCAAAGGCTGTCTCGGATAAGTTAAAATCAGCGGTTCCTGGAAGAGCGTTTGTCGTGACTGGCCAAAACATGAGGAACCCGAACGAGGTGATTACGGGTAAGCTAATCTTGAATTCTTGTGAAGTTTATACCTTACTAGATACCGGTTCTACACATTCTTTTATCTCCCCTGCTTGTGCTCAACGTTTAAACTTGACTCCGGAGAAATTAGACTTTGATTTATCAGTGGAGACTCCATTAGGAGAAACTTTACGTTCGTCCATTTTATAAATCTTGCTTAATCCAAGTTAGCACCATCACATTACACCGGATCTTATCTCTTTAAAGATACTTGCTTTTGATGTGATTTTAGGGATTGATTGGTTAACCACTCATCATGCCAAAATTGATTGTTTTCAGTGGTTGTTAGTTTTTCATATTCCTAACCAACTTTGTTATGCGAATTCAAACAACTAAACCACTAAAATCGATCATTTGTCATATCGAAGCCATAAAGCTATTCGTTTATTGAAAATAGATGTCAAACTTTCTTAGCCCATGTTATGGATTTGAACAAAGACAAATCGATTTGAATAATATTTACATTGTTAGAGAATTTCTTGATGTATTTCTGAAGAACTTCTGGTCACCCCGAGCGTGATGTTGAATTCTTTATTGACCTTGAACCTGTACAAAACCCATTTATAAAACCCCATATCGAATGGCTCTATTGAACTTGAGGAGTTAAAAAGTCCAACTACACGGAATTGTTAGACATCGGTTTCATTAGTCCCTAGTACATCTCCTTGGGGTGCTCCTGTTTTATTCGTAAAGAAGAAAGATGGGAGTATCGACTTTTGTATTGACTACTGAGAATTGAACCATGTCACCATTAAGAATAGGTATCTGCTACCTCGCATTGATGACTGTTTGACCCGATTCTGAGGAGCACAAATCTTTTCAACGATCGACCTTCGTTACGGATATCATCAATTTGAAGATTAAAAGCGAGGATATTCCAAAGACCGCCATCGAAACTCGATCTTGCATTATGAATTCTTAGTCATGTCCTTTGGATTGACTAATGCTCTTCTTTGCTTTTATGGATATGATGAACCGAGTATTCAAGGAATATTTGGATCGATTCGTTGTTGTCTTTATTGATGACATCCTCATCTATTCCAAAAGCCGTGAAGATTATGAGCACCATTTGAAGTTTGATACTTGAAAACCTTCGTGAAAATAAGCTATATGCTAAAATTTGAAGAAATCGAGTTTCGGCGAGAGAAGTAGCATTCCTTGGGCACGTGGTGTCAAAACATGGAGTATCTGACCCCCAAAGAAAGATTGAAGTAATACAAAGTTAGAACAACAAAAGTCGGTGGCCGAAGTGCGTAGCTTTCTGGGCTTAGCTGGTTATTATCGGAGATTCGTGGAAGAATTTTCTCGAATCGCTACTCCGTTAACTCTATTAACTCGGAAGGATACAAAATTTGTATGGAGCGAGGAATGCGATAAGAGTTTCCAAGAGCTAAAGAGGAGACTCATTTCTAAGGCTGCTCAGCAATACCATCCGGGTTCGGATGGATTTGTTATATCTGGCGATGCTTGAGCAAAGGGTTAGGATGTGTTCTCATGCAACATGGAAAAGTCATAGCCTATGCTTCACGACAACTCAAAGAATATGAGAGGAATTATCCTACTCATGATCTAGAGTTGGCAGCAGTCGTTTTCGCGTTGAAAATCTGGAGACACTACTTGTATGGGGATAAAGTGGAAATCTATACGGATCATAAAAGCCTCAAATACTTCTTCACCCAAAAGGAACTCAACATGCGGCAACGACGTTGGCTCGAGCTGCTGAAATATTACGATCATACCATTCAATACCATCCCGGAAAAGAAGCGTAGTGGTAGCGCATTGAGTAGAAGATTGTATCACGAATGCGAGTGCGATGTTGTTAACACAAAGACCCATTTTGTACAATTTACAAAGGATGGAGATTGAGTTAAAGACTCCGGGGACCCACATGATGATGGCGAATATACGTGTAGAACCGACTTTAATCGATAAAGTTAAAGCTGCTCAAGCTACGGACCTGGGGCTGATGCGTATAAAGAAGAAAGTGCAAGAAGGTGTTATTCCAGAAGCAAGAATCGATGAAGAAGGAATACTTCGAGTCAACTCCAGACTTTGCGTTCCTAACGATTCTGACTTGTAGCATAGAATCATGATAAAGGCACACAACACACCATTTGCAATCCATCCTGGGAGTACCAAAATGTATCATGATATTCGACACACATTTTGGTAAAACAATATGAAAAGAGAGATCGTGGAGTTTATCTCGAGGTGTTTAACCTGTCAACGTGTAAAGGCGGAGCATCAAGTGCCAAAGGGTCCATTGCAACCACTTGAAATTCCGAAATAGAAGTGGGAACACATTACCATGGATTTCGTTACGGGTCTTCCCAAGGTTTCTCAAGGCATAGATGCGATTTGGGTTATTGTTGATAGATTAACCAAGTCTGCTCATTTCTTACCTATACGGGAGACTTATTCCCTTAAACGTCTTGCTAGTATGTACGTAAATGAGATTGTGAGATTGCATGGCATGCCAGTATCCATAGTTTCAGATCGTGGCCCAAGATTCACTTCACGATTTTGGGTTAGCTTGCAGAAAGCTATGGGAGCAGATTCTGATTCGATTCGAGCATACCATCCTCAAACGGACGGACAATCAGAGAGGACTATTCAAACTCTTGAAGATCTATTAAGACTATGTGTCCTAGATTTCAAAGGGAGTTGGGATAAGTACCTACCATTGGTGGAATTCTCCTACAACAACCGTTATCAAGCAAGTATAGGTGTGGCTCCATTTGAAGCATTGTATGGATGAAAGTGTCGCTCTCCAGTATGCTGGGATGAAGTGGGAGAAGCAACGTTGTTGGGACTAGAGTTGGTACGAATGACTACAGAGAAGATCCAAACGATTTGACAACGTATACAAACGGCACAGGATCGACAAAAGAGTTATGTTGATCTTCATCGAAAGGACATGAAATTTAATATTGGAGATCATGTACTGTTACGTATTGCTCCATGGAAGGGAGTTACAAGATTTAGGAAGAGAGGAAAGCTCAATCCAAGGTTTGTTGGTCCATTTGAGATTCTTGACCGAATAGGAAATGTGGCATATAGACTCGCATTACCTCCAAGTATGTCTCGTGTTCACAATGTTTTCCACATATCTATGCTTCAGAAATATGTGAAAGACCCAAACCACATTATTGCGTTAGAACCAGACGAGATAGCCGAAGATTTAACGTACGAGGAGGTACCTGTTAAGATCTTGGATAAGAAAGAGCATGTTCTACGCACAAAGGTTATACCACAAGTTAAGGTTTTGTGGAAGAACCATGCTATTGAGGAAATGACCTGGGAGTTGGAATCGGAAATGAAAGCGAGGTACCCTCACCTTTTCGAAACACCAGGTACGTACGTCAATTTCGAGGACGAAATTTCATAAGGAGGGGAGGTTGTAAGACCCCAACTTATTATAAATAAAATTGAGTTTTCTCTATTTATTATTTTGAAATAGAAAGGTGATAATTTGATATAATGTTCTGGTTATGGGTGAAATGTGCAAATTTTGCAAAATAAGCAAGTGGTTATAAAATAATCATTGTTGTCGGGGAATATTCGTTTGGTCGTGAAATATTCTTGTTGTCGGGAATATCCGTACGACGGCGCAGTCATTTATGGGCCCCATAACAGAATAACTGTCGGATGAAGAAAACGACAAGTTTGAGTTTTTATAATTAACGGCCTAATTGTTACCGTTAACACTTTTGGATTACCTGGTGGTTAAAATACGATGTCTGGCGTGGTTGCACAAAGAGTGGTACACGATATTTCACGGTATGGTTGAATTATTGATTCTTACGTGAAGTCACTACTCGATAATTGTTTCGATAGAATTCTTGCTTCAATATTTTATTGATTCAATAATTGTTGCGTTGATATTTTATATTATTGTTGTTTCAATAATTGTCACGGCACAGTATTTCCCATTATCAAATCAATAATTCATATTATTTGAATAATATTATTAGATAACATTATTGGCGATGTTTAGAAAGTTACATCGAGAGGTTTGGTCACCTAATTGCAAGGCTTGTAGTAAGAGAAATCCTTATCTGAAAGCCCCCGCTTTCACGGGAACGATACCGTTGTCATTATTGTGATTCTGTAATATTATTTGTGAATAATTATTTATTAATTTATATGATAAGGAAATATTTATTTTTTTATGTGGTTAAAATTGAAGGAATTCTGCAGGAAATTATTTGTTGAAAGTTGGCAATTATTTTCTCCGATAAAATATTTATTCATATACATTATTATAATATATTATAATTGTTTAATAATAACATTATTATAATATATAAGCATGTGGTAATTAGAAACGGAAGTAAGCAAGATGTTTTTGAATACCTTGTTGGTAACATAGTTTGGTTGGTGGAAATGGTGGGTGAGAAAGTTGCCTGCAAATTCTTAATTTTTCAAGTATTACAGGAGCATTGTTGCTTTTTCAAAGATGAGTCATGCCTTTTTTTTTTTCAAAGGTGGCTGGTTTCCTTTTTTTTCCTGCAACTCATTTTTCAAATTGTGGCCCCAACCATTGAAATGAGAAAAGTTAGGAATTTAGGAATTGAATTGCCTGCAAAGTTTTAGTGTGGCCCCAACCATTGAAATAAGGAGAGTTAGGCTTGAAAATTAGGCAGAGAGGTTAGGCAGAAAAGTTAGGCTAATCTTGTGACGCCCCCAAAACAAGTATACATCACCTATTCTTGAGTCGCCAGATACATGGTACAGAATTCAAATACAACTTAATAATACAACTGTCGTGTACAATACGATAAAACATAAACTGTGAGTTTGAATACAAATATTGTCTACTAGAGAGTATACAAACTCAAAAAGAGTCCTCATTACAATTATTATTGTGAGACCCCAGATTTTATCAATAAAGATTTAAATTTTGTCGAAATAATTTTTTAATATTATGGTGTGAATTTAAGATAATATTATAGTTGTGGGTAGTATTTATAAATTTTGTAAAGTATGCAAGTTGTTATAAAATATTAGTTTGGTGGGGGAATATTCTTTTTGTTGGAGAATATTCAGATGCGATGACTGGCTCAATCATTGGTGGACCCCATGATGGAAGTATTGTCGTAGTTAGTTAAAAGCGACAAAATTATCTTTCTATAAAAATAACGGCAGAGGTGTTACTGCGTTAAAAGCGTCGAACTACCCGGTAGTAAAAGTACGATGTCTGTAACAGCGTAGTTGTATAGTAGCACGATATTGATTATTGATGCTTTACGTGAGAAGTCACTCACCTATGCTCAATTATTGCTATAGTAATTCTTTGCATCATATCTCTTATATTATTGATTCAATTATTGTCACAAGATTATCATCATATAATATGTTATAGTATTAAATCAATAATTGAGACGACAAGTTATAAATGATTAATAATTGTTGGAAGATTAAATATGTGTTGATTAAAAATAAAATGATTTGTGGTAATATTTATTCAATCCTTGATGTATATAAAGAGTCTCATATGAGACATTTGTGGTAAGTTTGATTATTTTATGGGGGCCCATATGTCATCATCTAAGAGTCTCTTCAATCGATAGTAATTACTTTCGTCGATAGTAATTACCTTTGTGAATAGTAATTACCTTCGTCGATAGTAATTACCTTTACCAGCGGCGAACCACTTGTCGTTTCCATTACAAACGCCGAACCACTTGTCGTTTCACATTACAAAAGGCCGAACCACTTGTCCACATTACAAAGCGCCAAACCACTTTTCTTTTCACATCACCGACCGTCAAGCCACTTGCCTTTTCACGTGGCGGTGCTAAGCTAGAAATCTTCTATAAATAGAGGCCTAGTGCTTCATTATTTTCATGAATTCACCGAAACTCTAGAGAGAGAAACTATAGAGAGAAGAAGAAAAGTATTCTTCTACTTCACCTCGCCAATATTCAGTTCTTCTAAGGTAGGGAATATTATTTGTTGTACCGTAAGGGTGTTATTCTTTCTTATTCATGAAGAGAATGCTTGTTATTCCATTGCTTATTATACATTGGAATAACTTTTGTATCGTGGTTTACCCTATACTTGGTGACATTCTTCTATTATTCTCGTTGGAACATCCATGCATGTGTTTTTACACCGACTGATTCCGCCTCTTTATTATTATTTTGTTGGAACATCACATGCATGTGTTTTTACACCGGACTGGTTCGCTCTTTATTATTCTGTTGGAACATCCTGTTGTGTGTTTTACACCGGACCTAGTTCCGTCTTTATTATTCTGTTGGAACATCCTGCATGCATGTGTTTTACACCTACACGGTTTCCGTCTTTATCATTCTGTTGGAATATCCTATCGTGTGTTTTACAGGATCAGTTCCATCTTTATTATTCTGTTGGAACATCCAATTGGTGTGAATTTCACCGACTGGTTCCGTTATTATTATTCATTGGAATAACTTTTTTCTATCGCAGTAAGCGCGTGCGTGGTGATTTCTTTTGTTATCTCATTCTTTATTATACCCAGTTGGTTAAAACTTTGACTTCATACTCCATGAAATTAGTAGAATATCCTTGATATTTATGCGTTTCATCCAAGATCTTTTCATGGAAATATTCTTCCGATCATTCTTGAATTTTACTCTACAAAATAAAGATCATTTTGACAATTTGGGCGTTAATAATTCTGGATAAAATAATTCTTGAACTTGTTTTATTGAATTATTATGTCATCATCATCATCCTCATGTTATATTATGTTATCTTCTTGACTTACGTGTATAGATGAACTTAGTATGATTATGACTGAGGATCATTCGGTATAATCATGGCTTGTTATAAATGATGTGATAAAAGTCCTCGGTGGCTCTTTAATGCGTTGATGGATAGTTTTGGTATGATTATGACCGGGGTGATTCGGTATAGTCATGACCATTGATAATTTGATGAATATCCTCGGCAGTAGTGCGAGGGGTGATTCGATGATGTGGATTATTTATTAAAGTCGAGTCTCAAATTTATAACAATGATGAAAAACCTTTTAAAACCTAAAAGATAGTAGACTTTATTCTCTACTTGACTATTTTAATGGATTGCTTATTCCATTGCAATTAAACTTGTTGTCTATTGTATTTTATCGGTTTAACACCGTTTGAAGGCTAATGATAAATTATTACGCATTATCTTAGTCATAATATTTCTTCTTTGGGCTAGTTGAGCTCATCCTTTCTTTCACCGCTTTCTCTTCGAAATGAGAACATAGGCCGGACGAGCCTCGGGGAACGGAGTAATGGTCCGTAGGATAGCATTAGTAGTCCTCACTATTCGTGAAATAGTGTGACAATAGTTGTAATGAGGACTCCTTTTGAGTTTGTATAATATCTAGTAGACAATATTTGTATTCAAACTCACGCTTTAAGTAGTATTGTATACCACACGCTTATATTAGTAAGTTGTATTTGAATTTATGTACCATGTAAGTGGCGACCCAAGATGGGTGACGTATACCTAATTTTGGGGGCGTCACAATTATCACACTATTTCACAGAATAGTGAGGACTATTAATGCACCATCTAGGACCATCACTCCATTTCCCTACTCGTCCCAGTTATATTCTCATTTCCTAAAGAGAACAGTGAAAGAAAGGGTGAGCTCAACTAGCCCAGTAAGAAATATTATGACTAAGATAATGCAGAATAAGTTATCATTAGCCTTAAAATGTTGTTAAACCGATACAATATAATAAAACATCAAGTTTAATCTGCGGTGAACAAGCAATCCATTAAAAGAATCAAGTAGAGAATAAAATCTACTATCTTTTATGATTTAAAAGGTTTTCATCACTTTTATCGGCGACTCACGACAATAAATAATCCACATCATCGAATCACCCCTGCACTATGGCCAAGGATATTCTTTAGTATCACGACCATAATTATCTATGC
This sequence comes from Panax quinquefolius, assembly GCA_020205615.1. NCBI lineage: Eukaryota > Viridiplantae > Streptophyta > Magnoliopsida > Apiales > Araliaceae > Panax > Panax quinquefolius. The sequence goes on along the minus strand of CM035160.1, from coordinate 27,539,133 downwards.
TCTACGAGACAAGAATATTCGTGTATTCATTAATGGTCATGATCATGCCAACAACTGTCCATCAATGCACTACGGGCCAATGAGAACATTTACCACATCATTTGTAACATTACGGTCATGATTACACCGAATAATCCCTGGTCATAATCATACCAAGTCCATCTATGCACTACAAAGCTGCTGAGATGACTTTCGGAAAAATATAAACATGAGGATGATGACAATGATATAAGAATTCAATAAAACAAGTTCAAGAATTAATTTATACAGAAACTAATAATTTCCAAATTGTCAACATGATATCGCTTTGTAGAGTAAAATTCAAGAATGCTCGTAAGAATATTTCCATGAAAAGATATCGACGGAAGCTTAAATATCAAGGATATTCCACTAATTTCATGGAGTATAAAGTCAAAACTTTAACCAACCGAGTATAACAAGGAATGGAATAACAAAAGAAATCACCGTACATGATGACCATCATGTGCAGACGGGTTATTCTAACAGTAATAATAAATAATCTGATCAGTCCCACAGAAAACGCATATATATAGGATATTCCAATGTAATAATAAAGATGGAATCGGTCCCAGAAAAACGCATGCATGTGATATTCCAATGTAATAATAAAGACGAAACCAGTGTCCCAAGGTAGAACGCATGCATGTGATGTTCCAATGTAATGATAAATAATGGAACCGTGTCCCATGAAATGCATGCATGTGATGTTCCAATGTAATGATAAAGAATGGAATAATGTAAAAATTTTCACCAAGTATAGGGTAGCACAGATACTGAGTTATTCCAATAGAATAATAAAGAATGGAATAACAGTTCTTTTTTCATGGATAAGAAAGAAATAATAATCCCTACCTTGGAAAAACTGGATACTGGAATAGTGAGGTAGAAGACTTCTTTTCTTTTTTCTCTCTATAATTTCTCTCTATAATAATCACTCTAAAGCTTTTGTGAATTGGTGAGAAATGAAGGAAGAATGAGCTTCATTTATAGGAAAATATAGTTTCGATAATTGCACGTTTTGGGGCTCGAAAAATTACAATCTGAATACCTCCAACTTTTCTTTCATTTTTATTTAGTCCCGTAAGTATTATCAAACTTGCACCACCTCCCCCTAATAGTAAATAATGTGAATCAATAGTTCAATCATGTGAATCAATAGTATAATCATGTGAAAATACTAATTACGATATAGTACCTCCATCTATACCTCCATTTTAACTTAGTCATGCAAGTATTATCAATCTTGCACTTTTTGACTCCCCTAATAGTAAATAATGTGATTCAATAGTACACACATGTGAACAAATAGTTATATAAGCATGTGAATTAGTAGCAATTAATTACTAATTTATCCGATAAATTACCCGATTTATCAATATAACCCTGACATCAATTATCATCCGGAATAGATGTCGATTTCCACTAACACTAATAATTCAACCTGATGGAACTATCAAAATTCATTTTAATCAACACAAATTATTCATCATTAATATTATAACTCACATTATTTAACAACCAGGTCGTTCCCAAGAAAGAGGGGGCTTTTCGATAAGAATTTCTCCTTATTGGCGCGCAATTAGGTGACCAAACCTCTCCTTGACAGAACTTCTAGACATTTTCAATATTGCAAATAATAATATGAATAACTTTATCGTCTCAATTATTGATTTAATAATATAAAATATTATGCAAATGATACTGTGACAATAATTGAATCAATAATATGAGAGATATGATACAACAATTAATGTAGCAATAATTGAGTATAACCGAGTGACTTCTCACGTAAGCATCAATAATCAATACTGGTGTGCTACTACTACGACCCAGCGTATTCTTCAGTACTTTTTAACACCGTGTTTCAACAGTTAACGGTAAAAACTTCTTCCGTTATTTTCATAAAGTATTTTTGTCGCTTTTCTTAATCAAACAATAATTCCGCTGTGAAGGGTCCACCAATGATTGTCTTGGTTATTGTCACGAATATTCCTGTTAAAACGAATATTCCCAAGCCAATCGAATATTATTTAACAACTTATGCGTTTTGCAAAATTTGTAAATATTACCCACAACTATAACATTATATCAAATCCACACCATAATATTCAAAAATATATTTAGAAAAATTTAATCTTTATTCAAAAAGTTGGGGTCTTACAACCTCCCCTTCTTATGAAATTTTATCCTCGAAATTAGGGTGCGTACCTGGTATGTCGAAGATGTAAAGATATCTTGATTTCATCTCAAATTCTAACTCCCAAGTCATTTCTTCCACATCGTGGTTGTGACGCCCCCAAAATTAGGTATACATCACCTATCTTGGGTCGTCAGATACATGGTACAGAATTCAAATACAACTTACTAATACAACTATCGTGTACAATACGACAAAACATAAACTGTGAGTTTGAATACAATTATTGTCTACTAGAGATTATACAAACTCAAAAGGAGTCCTCATTACAATTATTATCACACTATTTCACAAAATAGTGAGGACTACTAATGCTATCCTCTGGACCATCACTCCGCTTCCCGACTCGTCCCCATATATATTCTCATTTCACAGAGAAGCGAGTGAAAGAAAGGTGAGCTCAACTAGCCCAATAAGAAATATTATGACAAAGATAATGCAGAATAAATTATCATTAGTCTCCAATAATGTTAAACTGATAAAATATAATAGACATCAAGTTTAACTGCAGCGGAATAAGTAATCCATTAAAAGAGTCGAGTAGAGAATAAAATCTACTATCTTTTATGATTAAAAAGGTTTTTCATCATCATTTATTATCACGAGAGACTCGACAATAAATATTCCACATCATAGAATCACCCCTGCACTACGGCCAAGGATATTCTTTAGTATCACGACCACAATTATCCATGCACTACGGGCCAAGAATATTTGTGTATTCATTAATGGTCATGATCATGTCAACAACTGTCCATCAATGCACTACGGGCCAACGAGAACATTTACCACATCATTTTGTAACATTACTACCATGATTACACCAAATAATCCACGGTCATAATCATACCAAGTCCATCTATGCACTACAGCCATATGATGACTTTTAAAAATATAAATATGTGGATGATGACAATGATATAAGGATTCAATAAAACAAGTTCAAGAATTAATTTGTCCAAGAACCAATAACGTCCAAATTGTCAACATGATACTGCTTTGTAGAGTAAAATTCAAGAATGCTCGGAAGAATATTTCCATGAAAAGATCTTTGGATGAAGCGCAAATATCAAGGATATTCCACTAATTTCATGGAGTATAGAAGTCAAAACTTTAACCAACCGAGTATAATAAAGAATGGAATAACAAAAGAAATCACCATGCATGCGGTACTTCACATGACAAGGTTATTCCAATAGAATACTAAATAACGGAACTAGGTCAAAGTAAAATTACACCGAAGCGGGATGTTCTAACGAGAATAATAAAGAATGAAATAACAACGAAATCACCATGCATGCGGTACTTGGCATAGATCGGTTATTCCAATGTAATACTAATAAAGACGGAATCGGGCAGGTGTAAAAAACGCATGCATGAATATTCCAATAGAATAATAATAAAGATTTAAACCGAGTCCACAAGAAAACGCATGAACGTGATATTCCACGAGAATAATAAAGATTTTAAATCGAATCCCAAGGAAAAACGCATGAGCGAGGATATTCCAATGAATAAAGAAAAAGACAGAATGATAGAAAATGTCACCAAGTATAGGGTAGACCACGTACGATACAAAGTTATTCCAATGTAAGAATAATAAGAAATGGAATAACAACAGTTCTCTTCATGAATAAGAAAGAATAACACCCTTACGAATACAACAAATAATATTCCCTACCTTAAAAAGAAAAGTCTTTGGATATATAAGTAATGATGTAGCGAGAATACTTTCTTTTTCTCTCTATAGTTTATCTCTCTGAGTTCAAAGTGAATTCGTAAGAAAATAATGAAGGAATGAGCTTCTATTTATAGAAAAATGGATCATATAAGAACTTAACTCATGAAACGGTCCGTTGATGATTTACTTTAATCGACTATTCATATTTAAAGCAAAATCTTTTAAATAAAATATAATATATTCTATTTATAATCTAATAAAACGAATAACTTTATAAAAGATTTTACTATGCAAACACTATGCAAAGCACTATGCAAACACTATGCATAATAAAATATAATATATTCTAATTATTGTCTAATAAAGCAGATAGCTTTATAAAAGTATTCTTTTTATATAAAAAGATTTTACTATGCAAAACATTATGCGATACTTTATGCAACACTATCGCATAATAGAATATAATATATTTTATTTATAGAATAACTTTATAAAAGTATTACTGCTTTTATATAAAAGATTTTCTATATTATTACATTAATAATACCAACAAAATCGGAAGTGACTTATCACGTAAGCATCAATAATCAATACTGTGTGCTACTATACAACCACGCCAGACATCTTGTACTTTTTAACACCGGGGTGTTTCAAATAGCTTAACAGTAAAACTTCCGCCGTTATTTTCATAAAGTATTTTTGTCATTTTCTCAATCCGACAATAATTCCGTTGTGGGGTCCACCAATGATTGTGCCATCATATGAATATTTCCTGTTTAAAACGAATATTCCCCGACCAATCGAATATAATATGACAACTTGCATACTTTGCAAAATTTATAAATATTACCCACAACTATAACATTATCTCAAATTCACACCATAATATTTCGAGAAAATTAATTCTTTATTCATAAAATCTGTGGTTTCACAGTGGTTTCTCCACAAAACTTTGACTTGAGGTATAACCTTGGAGCGTAGAATATGATCCTTTTTATCCAAGATTTTAACAGGTAACTCTTCATACGTTAAATCTTCCTCTATCTCGTCTGGTTCTAATTCAATAATGTGGTTCGGGTCTTTCACATATTTCCGTAACATAGATATGTGAAAAACGTTATGAACACGAGACATACATGGCGGTAAAGTGAGTCTATACGCCACAGTTCCTACTTGATCGAGGATTAAAAATGGGCCAATGAATCGAGGGTTGAGCTTTCTCTTTTCCAAATCTCGTAACTCCTTCCATGGAGCAACACGTAATAACACATGATCTCCAATATCGAATTCCACGTCCTTTCGATGAAGATCGGCATAACTCTTTTGTCGATCTTGTGAGATTTTTATACTTTATTTCGGATCGTTTGAATCTTTTCCGTAGTCATAAATACATTACAACTCCTATCCCAACAACGTTGATTCACCCACCTCATCCCAGCATACTAGAGAACGACACTTTTTTCCATACAACGCCTCAAATGGAGCCATGCCAATACTTGTTTGATAACTGTTGTTATAGGAAAACTCCACCAATGGTAGGAACTTATCCCAATTTCCCTTGAAGTCAAGGGCACAGAGTCTTAATAGATCTTCAAGAGTTTGAATGGTCCTCTCTGACTGTCCGTCCGTCTGAGGATGATATGCAGAGCTAAATCGTAAATCCGTGCCCATAGCTTTTTGCAAACTAACCCAAAATCTTGAAGTGAATCTTGGGTCTCGATCAGAAACTATGGATACTGGCATACCATGCAATCTTACAATCTCGTTTATGTACATACGAAAGCAAGACGTTCAAGTGTATAAGTTTCAGATATAGGTAGTAAATGAGCGGACTTGATCATTCTATCAACAATGACCCAAATTGCATCTATGCCTTGAGAAACCTTGGGAAGACCCGATGAACGAAATCCATGGTAATGTGTTCCCACTTCCATTCTGAATTTCAAGTGGTTGCAATGGACTTTTGGTACTTGATGTCTCGCCTTGACTTCGTTGACAAGTTAAACACCTTGAGATAAATTTTGTTATCTCTCTCTTCATATTGCTCCACCAAAATGTATGTCGAAGATCACGATACATTTTGGTACTCCCAGGATGGATTGCAAACGGTGTATTGTGCGGCTCCATCATGATTTTATATCAGAAATTAGGGTTGTTAGGAACACAAAGTCTAGAGTTGACTCAAGTATTCCTTCTTCATCGATTCTTGCTTCCTAAGATAGCACCTTCTTGTACTTTCTTCCTCATACGCGCCACCTCGTGTCCGTAACTTGAAGCGGCTTTAACTTTATCGATTAAAGTCGGTTCTACTCGTATATTCGTCATCATCACATGGGTCCCTGGAGTCATTATCTCTAACTCCATCCTTTGCAAGTCATACAAAATGGGCCTTTGCGTTGACAATATTACACTCGTACCTGCATATGATCTTCTACTAAGCGCATCAGCTACTACGTTCGCTTTTCCAGGATGGTATTGAATAGTATGATCATAATCTTTCAACAGTTTTAGCCAACGTCGTTGCCGCATGTTGAGTTCCTTTTGAGTGAAGAAATATTTGAGGCTTTTATGATCCGTATAGATCTCTAATTTCTCCCCATACAGATAATGCCTCCAAATTTTAAGCGCAAAAACGACAGCTGCCAACTCTAGATCATGAGTAGGATAATTCCTCTCATATTCTTTGAGTTCTTGTGAGGCATAAAGGCTATGACTTTCCCATGTATTGCATGAGAACACATCCTAACCCTTTGCTCAAGCATCATCAGAGATGACAAATCCTCTCGAGCGAAATGGTATTGTCGTAGCAGTCTTTGAAATGAGTCTCCTCTTGAGTTCTTGAAAACTCTTCTCACATTCCACGCCTCTACCAAATTTTGTATCTTTTTGAGTCACCGAGTTAATGGGGTAGCGATTCGAGAAAACCCTTCACGAATCTCCGATAATAACCAACTAAGCCAGAAAAGCTACGATTTCTGGTCATTGATTTAGGTTGCTCCCAGCTTTGAATTGTTTCAATCTTTGCCGGGTCAACAGATATCCCATGATTTGATATCACGTGCCCAAGGAATGCATCTTCCTCAATCCAGAACTCCGCATTTCTTCAACTTGGCATATAGCTTGTTTTCACGAAGCTTTTGGAGTATCAGCCCCAAGTGTTGCTCATGATCTTCACGACTTTTGGAATATATGAGAATGTCATCAATAAAGACGACCACAAAATGATCCAAATATTCCTTGAATACTCGGGCTCATCATATCCATGAAGGCGGCGGGGAGCATTAGTCAATCCAAAGGACATGACTAGAATTCATAATGCCCTGCATCGAAGTTCCGAAAGTCGTCTTTGGAATGTCATCGGTTCTAATCTTCAATTGATGATATCCTGAATGAAGATCAATCTTTGAAAAGAATTTGGCGCCTTGCAACTGGTCAAATAAGTCATCAATACGTGGCAATGAGTACCTATTTTTGATGGTGACATGATTCAACTCCCAATAATCAATACAAAGTCGTATACTCCCATCTTTCTTCTTCACAAATAGAACAGAACACCCCCGAGGAGACGTCTTTAGGACGAATGAAACCAATGTCTAACAATTCACATGAATCGGGTCTTTAACTCCTCGAAGTTCAATAGAGCCATTCGATATGGGATTTGGAAATGGGTTTTGTCTGGGGTTCAAGGTCAATACAAAATTCAATTTCACGCTCTGGGGTAGGCCGGAAGTTCTTCAAATAATACGTCGAAATTTATTAACAATAGAAATATCATTCAAAACTGACGTATTTTTGTTTAAATCTGTGACATGAGCTAAGAAAGCTTGACATCCGTTTTTCAATAAACAAATAGCTTTATGGCTTGAGACGACCGTGATTGATTTTAATGGTTTGGTCGCTTGAATTCGCATAATAGGTTAATTAGGAATATGAAAGCTAACAACCTTACGAAAATAATCAATTTTTACATGATAAATAGTTAACCAATCAATCCCTAGAATCACGTCAAATGCAAGTATTTTTAAAGAAATAAGATCGACAGGTAACGTGCGGTTACCAATTTGAATCAAACAAGACTTATAAACAGTGGATGTAATGAAGGTTTCTCCCAATGGAGTTTCAACATATAAGTCAAAGTCTAATTTCTCCGGAGTCAAATTTAATCGTTGAGCGCAAGTAGGAGAAATAAAATAATGGGTGGAACCGGTATCAAATAAGGTATAGACTTCGCTAGAGTTTATGATAAGCTTACCCGTGATAACCTCGTTCGGGTTCTTTGCTTTCTGGGAGGTCACAACAAACGCTCTCCCTTGCACTACCAACTTTGACTTTTCTGGGACGGCCTTTGGTGCCTCAATCCTAGCTGAACTTATCTTCGGTGAACGATAAAATCGGGCTAGGTGACCTTCTCTTTCATAATTATAACACGCTTTGGATGGCATCGCGCAGTTTGGACTGATATGTCCCTCCCCTCCGCATTTGAAGCATATGATAGGTGGTCGTTCTCCTTCCTTAACCACGGTTGCTGGTGCTGACGTCTTTCCATCATTATTGAATCTCCTTTTCTTGAAATATCCATTTTACCGTCTTGGCCATGATTACCAATCAAAGTGGTTACCATTTCTGGCATGTTGATTCCCTCCACGTTTGTTGTCACCGTTTCGATGACTGATACCACTGGTATTTTCATGCTGCCGGCTACTTTCTCTTGGTTGCGTTGACTCGTTACCACGCTCCAATAACTGAGCCCTATTTACAACATCTGAGTACAAACACAGTTTATGAGAAATAAGATATTAACGTATCTCTGGTTTCAAACCTTTTAAAAACATTCGTGTCATTCGCTACTCATTATCGACCAAATGGGATGTAAACTGGGATAACTCCGTAAATTTAGCCTCGTATTGCGACACGGTCATATTATTTTGCTCCAACTTGATAAACTCCACCTCTTTCATGTGACGAATACTTTCGGGAAAGTACTTGTCGTTGAATAGCTCTTGGAACTTCTCCCAAGACATCTTGAGTGCGTCAGGCTGGGTACATTTTACAGATTCCCACCAATGAATCGCCTCTTCACACAACACGAAGGTGTGGCGAAGGAACCTTTTGTTCTCTGAGCATCCCAAGACATCAAATATCTTGGTGATCTGCTTTATCCACGCTTCCGCCTTAAGTGGTTTTGGCTCTCCAATAAACTTGGGTGGTCCCAGCTCCTTGAACTGTTTAGCGATAACCGTTCGAGAGTTTTCAGTGTTTCCACCTACATTTTGAACAGGAGCCGCTCTCGCCTGATGTTGTATGAATTGCATAAAGCCTCTGAACATTCCATCGTTCATCATTTGGTCAGTGTTGTTGTTTGCATGAGGATTGTCGCCTTCCTGATGCACATTATTCTTATTGTTGATCTGTGGAGACTCAACGGTCTCTTGTGCCCCATTGCTATTCTCAATATTCTCGGATGTTATTTTTAAATACTTCAACAAAACAAGGGTTAATTGACATGCAACATATTATCTCTATACTCTGACCAACCAATTAAATACCAAAAAAATTAGGTAGGTCATACTAGCGAAGGAATTCCCCGTCTCTCCCCTCCTAGTTCTAGTGTTCTAGTCTCACATCTTAGTCAGGGATCATATCCCTAAGCTTTGATACCAACTGTGACGCCCCCAAAACAAGTATACATCACCTATTCTTGAGTCGCCAGATACATGGTACAGAATTCAAATACAACTTAATAATACAACTGTCGTGTACAATACAACAAAACATAAACTGTGAGTTTGAATACAAATATTGTCTACTAGAGAGTATACAAACTCAAAAAGAGTCCTCATTACAATTATTATCACACTATTTCACGGAATAGTAAGGACAACTAATGCACCATCTAGGACCATCACTCCGTTCCCCGACTCGTCCCAGCTATATTCTCATTTCCTAAAGAGAACAGTGAAAAAAAGAGTGAACTCAACTAGCCCAGTAAGAAATATTATGACTAAGATAATGCAAAATAAGTTATCATTAGCCTTAAACAGTTTTAAACTGATACAATATAACAAACATCAAGTTTAACTGCAGCGGAACAAGCAATCCATTAAAAGAGTCAAGTAGAGAATAAAATCTAATATCTTGTATGATTTAAAAGGTTTTTCATCACTTTTATCATTGGGACTCGAATTTTAATAAATAATCCACATCATCGAATCACCCTTGCACTACTACCAAGGATATTCTTTAAGATCACGACCACAATTATCCATGCACTCTGGGCCAAGAATATTTGTGTATTCATTAATGGTCATGATCATGCCAACAACCATCCATCAATGCACTACGAATCAATTAGGACTTTTACCACATCATTTGTAATATTACTTGGTCATGATTACAATCGAATAATCCTCGTCATAATCATACCAAGTCCATCTACATGCTACAGCCACATATGACTTTCGAGAAAAATATAAACATGAGGATGATGACAATGATATAAGAATTCAATAAAAAAAGTTCAAGAATTAATTTATCTGAGAACTAATAATGTCCAAATTGCCAACATGATACTTCTTTGTAGAGTAAAATTCAAGAATGCTTAGAAGAATATTTCCATGAAAAGATACTGGATGAATCGCAAATATCAAGGATATTCCACTAATTTCATGGAGTATAGAAGTCAAAACTTTAACCAACCGAGTATAACAAGGAATGGAATAACAAAAGAAATCACCGAGCATGCGATAGACCGCAGACAGCGAAAGTTATTCCAATGCAATAATAATAAATAACGGAATCAGTCCCGGCGTAAAGCATGCAGACGAGGATATTCAAATGTAATAATAAAGATTTTAATCGGTCCGCGAAAAAGCATGCATGTGATATTCCAACAGAATAATAAAGACGGAACCAAGTCCGTAGAGAACGCATGAGCATGGATGTTCCAACAGAATGATAAATAATGGAACCAGTCCCAAAGTAAACGCATGCAGACGTGGGATGTTCCAACGAGAATGATAAAGAATGGAATAACAGAAAAATTTCACCAAGTATAGGGTAGCCCGCGTATACAAGTTATTCCAATAGAATAATAAAGAATGGAATAACAAAAGTTCTCTTCATGGATAAGAAAGAAATAATACTCCCTACCTTGGAAAAACTGGATACTGGAATAATGAGGTAGCATACTTCTCTTCTTCTTTCTCTCTATTATTTCTCTCTATAATAATTGCTCAAAAGCTTTTGTGAATTGGTGAGAAATGAAGGAAGAATGGGCTTCTATTTATTGGAAAATATAGTTTCGATAATTGCACGTTTTGGGGCTAAAAAAATTACAGTACAATACCTCTAACTTTTCTTTCATTTTTAATTTAGTCCTGTAAGTATTATCAAACTTGCACCACCTCCCCTAATAGTAAATAATGTGAATCAATAGTTCAATCATGTGAATCAATAGTATAATCATGTGAAAAATATGAATTACAGTATAGTACCTCCATCTATACCTCCATTTTTAACTTAGTCATGCAAGTATTATCAATCTTGTACCAACTCCCCTAATAGTAAATAATGTGATTCAATAGTACACACATGTGAACAAATAGTTATATAAGCATGTGAATTAGTAGCAATTAATTACTAATTTATCCGATAAATTACCCGATTTATCAATATAACCTCTAGACATCAATTATCATTGGAATAGATGTCGATTTCCACTAACACTAATAATCCCAACACAATGGAACTATCAAAATTCATTTTTAATCAACACAACTTATTCATCATTAATATTATAACTCACAATATTTAACAACTGTGTCGTTCCTGTGAAAGAGGGGCTTTCAGATAAGGATTTCTCCTTATCATGAGCGAGCAATTAGGTGACCAAATCTCTCCTTGTGAAATTCTAGACATTGTCGATATTGCAAATAATAATATGAATAACTTTGTCGTCTCAATTATTGATTTAATAATAAAAATATTATGCAAATGATAATCGTGACAATAATTGAATCAATAATATAGATGATATGATGCAAAAATTATCAGTAGCAATAATTGAGTATAACCGAGTGACTTCTCACGTAAGCATCAATAATCAATACCGTGTCTTTCTTATCCAACCACGCCAGACATCATTTTTACTTTTAACACCGGTGTGTTTCAACAGTTAACGGTAAAACTTCCGCCATTATTTTTATAAAGTATTTTTGTCGTTTTCTCAATCCGATAATAATTCCGTTGTGGGGGTCCACCAATGATTGTGCCGTTGTACGAATATTCCCTGTTAAAACGAATATTCCCCGACCAATCGAATATTATATAACAACTTACGTATTTTACAAAATTTGTAAATATTACCCACAACTATAACATTATATCAAATCCACACCATAATATTCAAAAATATATTTCGAAAAAATTTAATTTTTATTCAAAAAGTTGGGGTCTTACAAATCTGCTTAACTTTTCTCCTTCCGTTGCTATAAATAGGGGGTAACCCCTCCTTCCTTAATCACACCTTCATAATTAGAAATTCCTATTCTATATTATTGTGAGTATTTTTCTTGAGTATAAGAATACTTTTAGCGTAGTTTTTCTGCAAGATTTTCTCTTAATAATATCCGATATTCCAGTCAAATCCAACTTCTACAAAGGTAAAGGATATTATTTTATTGCAACACTCGTGAGAAATATTATTTTCTTTCATGCTCCATATTACGTAAGCGATATTATTTCTTCTCGTATTCTTAAATTTGAACTTACTATGGTAAGTATTGCTTCTATAATTCCTGAAATGATTAAAAATTTCGCTTCATCTAATATCATTTCATAGGAATATTGGTCTGAACTTTTTATCAAATTTGGAACTTTTCATGACCGGGTACTGTTTACGGGTACTATTCACGGGTACTGTTCACGGGTACTGTTCATGGTTACTGTTCACGGGTACTTTTCACGGGTACTGTTCACAAAAGAAAAAAAAATTATTTTTTTTCTCTTCCAAGTTATCTGTTTTGACCCTTATTCTTGAAATTTAATCCATGTTTTGATCTTCATTCTTGAATTTTACTCCACTATAGTTTATTATGGAGTATTATTGAACTTGGATAAATTGAAATATGAATCCCTAATATTTGTCCTTCTGTCTCACTGGATTCGTTCTTTAAAAGATGAACAGGTGTTGAGATGAACATGACCAACTGGTGATACAAATGAATATCTTTGGCATGTAGTGCAAAGATGAATATTTGATTCAAAATGTATATTAATTGATGTTACAGGGATAAATTATTGATGATGGACTTTTAAATCTTAGAAGATAGTAGAATTCTTTCTCTACTTGACTCTTCTAATGGATTACTGTTTCTGCTGCAGTTGTTGATCTAAAACTTGTTGACTAGTATATTTTTATCAAATTTTTCCCTGTTGAAGACTAATGATAAATTATTGTATATTATCTTAGTCATAATATTCTTTACTAGGCTAGTTGAGCTCACCCTTTTCCTTTTTGTTCCATTTTTCTTCTCAGGAGGTGAGAACATAGCAGGAACTAGCCGGGGTATGGAGTGATGGTTTAGGATAGATGTATTAGTAGTCCTCACTATTTCGTAAAATAGTATATCAATAATTGTAATGAGAACTCCTTTTGAGTTTGTATACTCTCTATTAGACTATATTTGTATTCAAACTCATAATATATGTGTTGTCGTATTTTGCATGACAATTGTATTACTGAAGTTGTATTTGTTCCTGTACCATGTATTTGGCGACTCAGAATGGGTGATGTATACCTATTTTGGGGGCGTCACAGCTTTCTGATAAGGATTTTTCCTATCGGCCAAGAATTAGATTATCTAACCTCTCCTCGATGTAATTTTTAGACATTGTCAATATTGCAAATAATAATATGAATAACTTTATCGTCTCAATTATTGATTTAATAAAATAAAATATTATGTAGATGATACTGTGACAATAATTGAATCAATAATATGAGAGATATGATGCAACAATTCTCATAGTAATAATTGAGTATAACTGAGTGACTTCTCACGTAAGCATCAATAATCAATATCATGTGCTACTACGCAACCAATGCCAGTTATTATACTTTTATCACCGATTATTTTATGACAACTTGTTTACTTTGAAAAATTTCCAATATCACCCTTTAACTTTAACCTTTTATCAATTTAACCATTTACTAAATAGAATAATTATAAGAAAATTGAATACTTTCATTTCATAAAATTTGGGGTCTCACAATCTCCCCTTCTTGTGAAATTTTGCCCTCGAAATTTACGTACCTAGTAGTTCAAAGAGATAAGAATACCTTGCTTTATTTTCGGACTGTACTTTATGTCAACTTACAAATGAGTCACTTGACTTTTTTTTCTTACAGTCAACTTATTGCACTCGACTTTTCTAACAAACCGTTAGAAAATCCGTTAAGTCAGGTTGACTTTAAACGAAAAAAAGCTTATGTGTCGAGAATTATCCTATGTAGCCTTGATTATGTGGATTTAGAGGGAAAAAATTATGGAGAAAATAAAAGAATTATTTTAAAGTATAATATAAATTAGAAAAGTTGGCCAAAAAAAAAATATTTAATTAATTTTGTAATTAATATCAAATGAATTTTTATTTAATTCTTTATAAATATAATAATATAAATTAGAAAATTTAGCCAAAAAATAAGAAAATAAATGAAAAATATTTTAATTAATATCAAATTAATTTGTGTTTAATTATTTACACATATAATAATATAAAGTAGAAAAGTTTGCCAAAAAATAAGAAAATTAATAAAAAATATATTTAGTTATTTTTGTAATTTATGTCAAATTATTTTTTGTGTGAATTCAGTGTTGGAGCTGATATTTTCACATGATCTTTCTTGTGTAAATATTGCACGAGTCTTACATCCATATGAGAAGTAACTTGTGCAAATATTATTTTAACTTATAAAAATATCAATTCTATTTATCATTAATCAATTCACCGCATTTTAAGGTTTAACCCCTTCCAAAACTCTTTAACACAAGTAGAAAATCGACTCAATTTTGTTTTTCTCATAAAGTTAAAATTCGTTTATTTTATTTTATTGTTACTTACAACAACAATTTTAAAAGAGTAGTACTAAAGCCATAAAATGTGATTATAAAGAAGTAGTTATTTAATGAAGTGTCAAATTATAATTAATAAATAATTTATTATATAATTCTTGCTCACATAAAAAAGAATTACGTGAAAATAATTTATTTAACAAAATAAAATTGATTTTGAATTTTTCGTTCACCCTAATAAATCATCTGAACCGTTCAAAATTTGAGATAAATCACACCATCTTGTAATGTCGGAGGCACGAAATATAGTTAGTTTATTATATTATTTTAACTCGTGTCAAATAATTTCTTTTGGACATCACTATTTCCACATATAATTCTTGCTCACGTGAAAAAAAAAAATAAGTCTAGAGGAACATTTTTTTAGTGACATTTCTAGTAATATTTTTTTTGGTTTTTTTTTTTTTGTAATTCCTCCCAAAAAATGTATAGTATTTATTTCAACTTAAATTTTTGTAAAAAATAGTGTTTTAAGTATAATTTGGATACATACAAGAAATAAGGTTGCATCTGACCGTATACGCCCATGCTTTCAGATGTATCCAAATTATACCTAAAACACTATTTTTTATAAAAAATTCCAATTAAATAAATACTATATATTTTTTTTAGCTACTACAAAAAACCAAAAAAAAATTAAACTAAAAATATCACTAAAAAAATATCCCTGAGAAGGACTCGGAAAAAAATTATGCGAAAATATTAAAAACTAGCATGAAAATCTTTATTTTTTTTGCGCATAGAATTTGATGTTTGACTCATTTGACTAACGCTCTCAAAATGCGAGTGAGATTTGACACCGCTCGAAAAGTCACGTGACCCGAACTTTACCTTTTTGTAAGTTTCCGTCAGTTCTGTCTCTCTGCTCATCAAGCCCGAAGAAAAGAAATTCACTGCCTTCCATTTCCATCACTTTCCCCATCTCCTCCAATTAAACCCTAGAAGACTCCCTTGTACTGCTATTCTACAATTCATATTTTCTAGAATCACCAACCAGTTCATAAAATCTGATGTAAGCAATGTCTCTATTCGCTCGTGAATGTTGAGATGTTCTTAAGTTTCAAATTGATCTGTGTTTTTTTTCTCATTTTTTGTGTCATGCATGGTCATGGTTTTGGTAATTATGTTGTTTAATTGCAATTACACTGTTTGCTTGAGTTTATCTTCCGTTTTCCGAGAAAGTAAAGGAGATTTTTCTTTTGAATATTAAGTAGTGGAATATGTTGATAATATTTGGTTAGATTGTAAAATTGCTATAAAATGGATATCATGTGTTTGGACTGCTTAAATACTTCAATTTTCTATGGTTAATTGATATGTCTAAAGAGAGAGTGGATGCACAAATTTTAAAATAAGGAGAAGGGAAAAAAAATTAAAAATCTATAACATAATTCCACAATTTTTATGGTGATTTGACTTATAATCTGCAGTTCAAACTCTCAATCTTAATCTAGAGACGGGAAAAGAAAATTGTAGAATATCACCAGCTTACACTGTCACACAAAATACATGCATTTTAGTTTTGTTGCAGGGTGTTTATTGCAGACCCAGAAACAAGTTGATGCATGGTAGTAGTTCCCTTTTTGTGAATCAATGTTTCTGTTTCAGCATCCCTCTTGAACATAGATTCTGATTTGATGAGATGATAATAGACTATTTAAATTATTTTGAAAAAATAATTTGTATTGTAAATTTCTTTCTTCAAACACTTGTGTAGAATTTTAGTTTTGAGAAAATTTGAGACACTTTGAATACCGAGAGTGTTACTTTTAACTGTCATTTAATATTTATCCAGGTGTTTTTTTTTTCTTGTAGTTTTGACAGGAATTGCAATGGATTATAGTTCTGGAGAAGACACGGACATAAGTGAATCTGAAATTGAGGAGTATGAAGATAAATCATATGAAGAACTGAAGAATGGAAAGAAACCTGTTAAATTGTCGGATAAAACTTTTACTTGCCCTTATTGTCCAAGTAAAAAAAGAAAGAGAGATTACCACTATAATGAACTATTACAGCATGCCGGCGGGGTGGGCAAGGGTGGTTCACAGAAGCGAACTGCAAGAGATAAGGCAAACCATCTTGCATTGGCTAAATACCTGGAAACAGATCTAGCAGATGTTCCTGGTCCGTCACAAACTTCTGCTAAGGTTGATGTTCCTGCAGAGCGTGACGGGGATGAGATGTTTGTGTGGCCGTGGATTGGAATTATAGTTAACATTCCGACTGAATGGAAAGATGGGCGGTTTGTGGGGGGAAGTGGTTCTAAGCTGAGGGACCAACTAGCAAGCAGAGGTTTCAATCCCACAAGAGTTAATCCCTTATGGAATTACAGGGGCCACTCAGGCACTGCAGTCGTTGAATTTAATAGAGACTGGTCTGGGTTCACCAATGCCATGTCGTTTGAGAAGGCTTATGAGGCTGTTCATCACGGGAAAAAGGATTGGAAGTCAAGCAATGACCAGAAGTCTGATCTTTATGGATGGGTTGCTCGTGCTGATGATTACAACTCTGGTGGCATTATATCAGAACATCTCCGCAAGATTGGAGACCTTAGAACCATTTCTGATATAATGGCGGATGAAGCTCGTAAAACAAGTAAGCTTGTATTAAATTTGACAAACGTGATCGAGGTTAAGCAGAAACACTTGGAAGAGATGCAGAATAAATTTGTGGAGACTGCTAATTCTCTTAGCAAGTTAATTGAAGAAAAAGACAAGCTTCATCAATCTTATAATGAAGGTCTGTGCTGTTACCATTTTCCATTTGCTTTTTATAGCTAAGAATGTCCTTATACGGTATTACCAGTTTGATTCTCAATAATTGATGGTGCTGGGAATGGGTGAACTGAATACAGATCTAGTCTTCCATTATTTGCACAAAACAGTCTGCATAAAAGATTCTAAAGTGCAGTTCTGCAGTCGTCAACTTGACATTTTGTCACCGCACGAGGCAATGTCATTTATTTGCTTTACAAAAATAAATTATTAAGCTAATAATAGGGTTCAGGTTAGGTGGATTAAGCGAAATATTATTCTAGCTGAATGATCTTATGGTTTTTTAATAGTTGAAAAGAAGTAGGAAGTTAAAATTTGAGAAGAGAGGACTACCATAATTTGAATGTGTTAAGTTCTTATATGGTAAAATGCTTTTAACTAGCTGTGATGACAGTAGTTTTTGAATGTTTATTTGCACCATCCAGAGATAAAGAAAATCCAGTTAAATGCTCGTGAGCATTTCCAAAAGATTTTTAAGGACCACGAAAAGAATAAGCTGCAACTGGAAACTCAAAAGAAAGAGCTCGAGGTCCGGGGTAAAGAATTGGAGAAACGTGAGACCCAAAATGAATATGAAAGGAAAAAGCTCGCTGAAGACATTGAAGAGGTTCACCATTTCTTACTTTGTTGTTTTACATTTTTATTTATTTAGTCAAATTCCTTCTTCCTTTCAGAATTCAGGTTGAAGTAATTTTTGAAGAAGTGATGCTCATCATTACTACTACTTATTGGAAATTACTTCACTCTTACAATGATAGCTCACAAGGTTTTAAACGGATCAACAAATTATCGTTTTTTTCTCCATCATTGGTGCAGAGTGTTCAACAGTTCAAAAAATGATGGCAAGCTGATAAAAAGTTGAGAGATTGAATAAAATACTTTGGGAGTTGAGCTATTCTGCTGATTGCAAAGATTTAGATTGTGTAGTTAAATTTCTCTAATGGACCTCAAAAATTAGTGATTTAGGTGTCTATTTGAGACACTTGAGTTACTTATTGTATCCACTGGATGTTGAAGGTGAAAATGTTCTTACTCTGATTCTGTAAAGCATATAGGTTTGAATGGTTAACACATGTTACACTCACTTGTATAGCTTATTCGTTGTAGGATAATTGTTTGCTAGAAGCATTAACAATCACATAAGATTGATGCCTCCGTGTTGGGCATTGGTAGTACAAATACTTATTTGTGGACACTATGGGGCATGTGTCTCAAACTTCATTCAGGTGTCCATAATTTCTATATAATCTGTTTTTTTTGTCGACATGGCTGACACTTGTTGGGCGCTTGCCTAAATGTGTCTACAAATATCTAAGATATGATATTACTGGTTTATTTGCAAAAAAGAAAAGTTTTAGTTAAAGAGAAGAAAAGAGGAGGAAAACCTTTAAAGTAATAGGCATGGGAAGGAAAGAGATTCATCTTCATTTCATTTATGCGAATTACATATAAGCTATTAGTTATGAATCCATATATTTACACTTGTTTACATTATATTAGTTTATTTATACTTAACATCATAATTAATGATTGTAACAGCCTAAAATTTTATGTCACTGTCATATGAAATTAGATTTATTTCTTATAGAAAAGTTTCTACACAACATTCAATCTAATATATAGGACTTGCATTAACTTATCAAGAAAATGTTTATATAGGACATATATTTGTTGACATATCCTTAATAGTCCTACTCTTTTAAGATTTATCTTTTCTGCATTTATCATGCCATATCCTTGTCAGATGTCCGAGTCCATGCTAGGGACGAAGACAGAAAGTTTTTCCCATGGGGAGGGGGTGGGAGGACATAATTGTTGTAAGGACATGAATAATTTTGCATGTCCGGGGCAGCGCCTTATACTCCAACTTTTGTTGGGAATTTTGACATTCTGATTGGATTAGTATTTCCTTGTATTGGAGTATTTAAAAACCTTCATAGTACACATACTGGGATGAAAACAGAACCTAAAGTATGATATTCGTATTATGGTACTCTAAAAATGGGAAGAATGGTATATATACGGATTTGCTCTATGTTTTAAGTTGATTTAAAAAAATAATTTGACTGTTATATTTGCATAGGGAGTACTTTCTTTTTCTTTTTTGTAATAATATTGTTTATATACTTAATTTTTTTCAGCCCGAAGTAAAAATATCAAAATTACATGCTTATTTTTTTAAAAATATCTGGGGTGCCCGTCCCCCAGGGCCCCTAAATAGCTTTGTCATCATAGATGTTCGTGAAGCAGCATTAACTTTTTTTTTTATTGGTGTCGCTGGAAACAGTATGGCCTTTATATTTTTACTTAAAGTTTGAGACAATATGATGCAGGCAGTTTCCAATCTTAGAAAGAATTGCTTCCTTACTAAACACTGAGATTCTTGTTGTATCAGTATGTTTTACATTTTGCTAAACTGTGATGAATTTATGCAAGAGTATGCATAGCCTGAAGTTATTGAATTGTCTTTAATTTTTTTTGATAATTAGTAGGAAATGTTTTTCAGAAGAAAAACCGATCAAAATTACGTTCATTGGACTGAAATGTTTAAAGTTTAGTTTGACAAATGATTCAGATCATGTTTATTTTGTTCCAGAATGGCATACAAAATAGTGCCCTTAAATTGGCAGCTGACGAGCAAAAGAAGGCTGATGAAAGTGTGATGAAACTGGCAGGAGATCATAAGGTGGGTTGATTGTTTTTAATTGACTTGAATGGTTGCAATGATTCAGTGTCTTCTGTCAAGTTCAAACATAATAAAACTTATGGTTTCGATTCATTGTTAATTTCAGACTCAAAAAGAGAATCTGAACAAGAGAATACTTCTTTTGCAAACACAACTGGATGCAAAACAAGCAGTTGAGCTAGAAATTGAGCAATTGAAAGGGACATTAAATGTTATGAAGCACATGGGAGATGATGGGGATATGGAAATTCTTAAAAAGGTGGAGGATATACACAAATCCTTGCGTGAAAAGGAAGGAGAATATGAATATGTAGAAGCATTGAACCAAACTCTTATTGTGAAGGAACGTAAAAGCAATGATGAGCTGCAGGATGCTCGTAAAGAGTTGGTTAATGTAAGTTTGTTCTTGCCTTCAATTTTTTCCATTATTTTCTTGTATTTTGATATGCCAACTGTACCAACTAATCCTTTCTGCTTCTTTTTGAGGCCATCTGCAATTGTGGAGGACTTCCTGATGGGATTAGGGTGACAATCTAAGTAGGTTGTGGGCCATTCCATGTCGCTTATATAGTAAACGATGTAGAGATTAAACTTTTTGCAATAGATGATGGCAAAATGATGCATGACAATGATAGAGGCCAATTATGGAGGAAGGAATAATGAGAATATGAGAAGAATAATATTGCGACAAAAACCATTAAGCACAAGACTTGGAATCAGAATAATCAATTCAATCTATAATAACGATGGTTTACGTTAGTTTATATAGCATTATAGCCTAAATAAAATTCTAAACTTGGAGGTCATAAAACTAAATACTTGGTTGACCTAATTTAAAAAGGTTACAAAATATTAATTATTATCTACTCTAATTTAGAAAACTAGAATATTCTACCTAACATAATAAAAAATAATTACATTAAATAACAAATATTTATCTCTAAAGTCTAAATAATAAAACAATTTTTTGAATAATAGTACTAATAATAATTCTTGTGGCTTGAACCACATCACAAAAGAGATTCTCTCTCTCTCCTACCTTGTGTGTTAATATATATTGAGAGAGGAGTATTTTTCCAGAAATGGCTTTGCTACCGTTCAAGTTTCCAAGTTACCTCCAATTTGTTCAACTTTTCCTACTTACATCCTAAACTCCAATTGAAATGGCGTTGAAAACAGTTTTGTATTCCAACGCCAATTGAGTTGGCGTAGAAGGTTAGGATTAACTTAATTAACTATTTTAATTAGTTACTTAACTTATTTTTTGTTTTAAAAAAAACAGATACAATTTAAAAAAAACACACATACAACGCCAGTCTAAGTGGCGATAAAAAAGTCAATCTGCCTCCATTTTTTCTGGTGTTGCTTCTTTCTGCTTCCATCTGCCTCCGTTTTTTCTCTATTGATTTTGTTCAGAATACCCCTAAAAGCTAATTAGATTGGTGTTGTGTTGCCTGATTAATGTCAATTTGACTAGCGTTGATTTTTTTTCTCTAATTTTTCCCCAATTTTTTTTAAAAAAATTGATTAAGATAAATTAAAAAGTTAATTAAGTTAATCCTAACATTCTACGCCAATTCAATTGGCATTGGATTACAAAATTGTGCAATTTTAACGCAAAATACAAAAGCATTGCAAATGCTGCTGCATCCGTTTTAAAATTAGTGTTTTTCTTGATTATTTGTTACAAAAATTAGAGATGCACTTCTATTTTTAGACTATAAAGTGACATGAAATTCCTAACATGTCATCACTACTACATTTCTAGCCAATGATAATGATAATTTTGAAAAATAAAGTTTTCCTTAAAAATCATTGTTTTTAAAATGTATCTCTAATTTTGGAGCGGATGGAGTATCAACGAATCCACAAAATGCAGATATAATGCTAGAACATATCCTATTAATTGGAGAAGAAATGAAAGAATGAGAGTAGGGTTAGGGTTGTGATAATAAATAAATTGTAAATTATAAACTCAAATGCCTATCATATTGGTGTTGAGGAGCCTGTTACCGCCAATTAAACTGGTGATTTTGACTTTATTTTGGATATTTTTTTTTGAAATTTGTTGTTTTTAAAAAGAATTTGGTTAAGATAAATTAAATAGTTAATTAACTTAAGCCTAATTGAGAGATTCCAATTGGCGTTGAATTACAAAAAACTCTTCAACGCTAATCCAATTGGCGTTTAAGCTATGGAAGAGAAAGATTGAATAAATTGGAGGTGGCTTAGAAAGTTGAATGACAGGGTAGCCAGTTTGAGAAAATACCCTTGAGAGAGAATATGTATAATCCTAAGATATTAGTTTATAAATACGCTAGAGATAGTGGTCTAGCCACATTTTTGTACTATAAAACATGAAGAGCTGAATAACAACAAGGAGGAGATATGGTAGAAACTGATGTTAAAATGTGGGATAAGGTTCCTCAGCCAGATGGGTTCTCAATTACCTTCAACATTGTTGGAGTTTGTCAGCGCCAAGGAATGGAGTTTTTTCAGGATTCTTATACATTTGGTATCTTTGAGAGGGGTATGAATGTCAGCTTCATTGCTCTTATCTGGAATATTTTGTGTGCGTATTTTTTTTGGGGGGTTTGGGGGGGTGGTGGTAATAATCAGGATTTTCGATATTTTAGCCTTTAGGGGAGCTTGAATAAGAGTCTTTCCTAGGTTCTTGTTGCTAGATTGAAAAATGTGATATGCTTCATTGGTGGCTAACCCTTGGTTGAGATATGAGGAGATGGTGGAGTTTTAGTTTTTGTTAGCTGGCTTTGGACCCTTCCCTAGGGATGTGGATTCAGTAAGATATCCAATAGTAGTGGTTGTTTTTTGGTGAAGGGGTTTCGTAGGAAGGTCATTTGAAAGGTGGTCTTTTCTTTTTGAATGGCAATGTGAGCCTAATTTGACCAAGGACCATAGGTGGAAGAGGACAAAGTTTGTTGTCAACAGGTGCTATTTTAAAGGTGGTATGCTTTTGCATTGCAAGTGCACTCATAAGATTCGGCGGTTGGTGTTTTATCTCCTGGGTTACCTTAGGTTAGGCTTAAGACAGTGGTTGACTTTCTTTCTACATGCTTGGTCGGGAGTGAGGATGCACCATGAGAATAGCATGGAATGGGTAAAAGCATTAGGCATGCATTATGGTGGACCCTGTGTGAGAGCAATATGCGGTACTTTGAGGATGTCAAAAGGCCGATGCTTATATTGGCTCTTTATTTTTCAGTTTGTTATTTTTTGTGCAGAACGAAATTTACCTCAGCTCTGTGATCTTTTTTATTGACATCGTTGGAGAATTTTCGTTGATGCCCGTTTGTGTGTGTATGAGAGAGAGAAGGGGGAGGGGAGGGAGGGAGGGAGGGGGGGGGGGGGGGTTGTTCACAGTTGTATCGGGCTGTTCTCTTTTGCAAGTTGTGTTTTGGTTTCCTCCTGCTCTCTATATACTTTGACTGTACTAAAATAGTATCCCTCATTTATTTACACAAACCTTACTTATAAAAAAACACAGAAATATTTCCAATTTTATTTTTTATATATTCAACAAGAATTATGTCTCATAATGATGCTTCGTAAATCACATAATTATGTTCGAGCAAGTGAGCTACTAAAGATACAAGTGAAATGATCATGAATGTTTTCTTGTAATTTTGTTTTCCCCATTATAATTTTTCTTATGTGCCTTTACCAGGTTATTCTATAAACTTATCATGGAAAGGGAATCGACTATAAGTTCAAAATTATAGTAATTAAGGTATTAGTTAGGTTATAATAAATGTGAAATAGTTGATCAGCTAGTGGCATTGG
Organism: Panax quinquefolius; assembly: GCA_020205615.1. Lineage (NCBI taxonomy): Eukaryota > Viridiplantae > Streptophyta > Magnoliopsida > Apiales > Araliaceae > Panax > Panax quinquefolius. The sequence goes on along the minus strand of CM035160.1, from coordinate 27,514,838 downwards.
AAAGACATATGGTTCTTTACTTATAGTAAATAAACACTAATAAATTAAAGCATATGGCTCTCTAGCATACACTAAAATTTCGTTCGATATGGCTTAAAACTTTCTTTAGTTGGTAGCCAACTCCTCATGCTTGGGAGGAAGGATTAATCTGAGTACTTTATAGGCCTTGTCAGAACTTTCAAAAAATTCTCATATTGGTGTAAAGAGAATGGGTGAGCTCGACAACCAACCATTCCTTGAAGCAATGAAGAGGAAGTATGATGAAACAGAAGCAGATGATAAGGCTTCTGAACTGTGCTCATTGTGGGAGGAGTACCTTCGAGATCCTGATTGGCATCCATTAAAAGTGATCAGTGTTGATGGGAAACATCAGGTATGCAAAATAACATTCATTCTTTCCTTTCTGTCAATTCAATTGGAAGTTAGAACAACAATATAATCATTAAGTTTGTTTGATTGTTTCTGTATAATTAACTTTGTTTAAAAGTTTTTAGAATTTTCACATTGGAAGCGACCCTCTAGTACCCTTAACTTGACTTTTTTTCAATTGAAAAAAATATTGTTCTAATGTGTTTAATGGTTTAGGAAGTAATTGATGATGGGGATGAGAAATTGAGACGTTTGAAGAAAGAACTCGGGGAGGAAGTGCACAATGCCGTGACAGCAGCGTTAAAAGAGATAAACGAGTACAACCCAAGTGGAAGATACATCACCTCGGAGGTATGGAACTACTCTCAAGGTAGGAAAGCTACTTTGCAAGAGGGAGTTGACTTCTTACTCAAGTTATGGAAAACTCGAGTTGAAAGAGGGGATATAAGGCTTTAGTTAGGGTCAGGGATTGATCGTCTTCTTCACCTGGTCTGCTTTGCTTTTATGTACTTAAGAAATTCAACCTATTTATTTATTTATTTGTATGGGGGATTAACTAGCTACCTATAACAATATGAAGGGCCGGGCCGGCCCGGCCCAAGGAAATGCCTCCACTATCAATTGGTTGGCGGCTCGGCTCTACTTATTTTATTCCCTCCTCCCTCTTTACTTTCCAACATCATATTAAACAATATTTTTAAATTCAAAACTGACATGAATATAATTATAAATATTATAAATTACTTAAAAAATATTAATAATCGTAAATTTTATTATTTTTAAATTTTAAATCGACTTTTATCTTAAAATTTGGAACTGAGGGGGAGTATATGTGAATGAATGTTATTATTGAGATGAAAAAAATAGAGACTGGTGGAAGCAGCAAGTTCAGGTGATGCAGCTTGCGGATATAAGAGGCCGCCTACTCTCAAGCGGGTATCCTCTCTTATAAAGGTTACTTTGCATAATAATCCCATCTAAAAATGCCATCCAAGAGCAGAAAGAAAAAAAAACCCACTATACTCATTCCAATCTTCCTGGCCCCCACCCCACGCCCCACAAAAAAAATAAAAAAAATAAAATATAAATATATATATATACACACGAAAATACTTCACCCGTCAAATTATAGATACAATTTTCATTTTTTATTGTTCTAAAATTAGAAATATAATTTTCATTGTCTTTTCTAAAGTTTGATATACATTTTTAATGTTAGATCTCTACATTAATCAAAAATAATTCCATGTAAAACAAAATTGTACCTTAATTCATCTCTCTTTTTTATTCCTTAATTTGTACAAAAATATATTTAAAACACGACAGTAACACCGCATATAAATGTGTAATGTCAAAAGAATTTTTTATTTTATTTTTTAGTGAACTGTTATTTTGGGAAACAACTGCTGATGTATAAAAAGACACTTGCTCTCTTTGTGTACGAATGAGTGATGTAATTTTTCACCACCTGTGAATTTATTTTTTTTCTTCATATTTTTAGTACCGTTTAGAAGCGCGACTGCCTCAGCCTGACTGGGACTAATGCTCAGACTGAGTTGTAAACTGGTAATGTCTCCCCAAAGCCTCGAATACAGAGTCTGACACTTGCCGACGAGCTCCGACCCAAATAATTTCTTAGTTTTCTTCGCGATTTCAACTGATCTTCGTCCAATTTTCTAAATGGAAAATGAGATTGTTGAAGAGCTTCAACAGGCTCGGAGATTGGCTGTAAGCCTGGCCAAAGAGGTTGATGTGAAGAACCAAAAGTTGTGGGAATTGGAGCGCAAGTATAATGAGGCTTCCACAGCTCTGGGGAGGATGATTGCCGAGAAAGATAAGCTCCACCAAGCTTTTGTTGAAGGTTGTAGCATATATTTCTCTTAATACTATTACATTTCCAATCTGGGTAATGCTAAAAATTACACTCGGTTATAATATATGTAAGCAATTCAGTGTTATTTGTTTCTTTAAAGATTTTCATGCCATAGTTTTTTTCCCCTCTGTTGGGTTTTTTTTTTTTTTTGAAGAGCTGTTGGGTTTATTCTTTGTAGTGTTTAACAATTTTATTTTATGGTGGCTTTTGAATTTGGGTCTCCCCAATAAGCCCAACACCTGTTCATTCTGGTTGGGTGATCTTTGCATATTTGTTTCAGCGTACATTTCATCTAAATTAGACTGTTTCCCCCCCCCAAAAAAAATTGAAAATGCTGCTAAGTTTACTAAAATATTAGAAATTGAAGCTGGAGGACGGAGCAAGGTAGACAAGCTTAGGTTTTGGAGACTTTCTAACTGACTTGTGAGATAGATAAGTTACTAACTGAAACTTGATTATTGAGTTAGGTCTAATGAACCAACAAGGAGCATCCTAAGAAACTTACTTGATCGTGATGCAGTCAGTTCAAGTAATATTTGCGGTCCTTATGCATAGATTGTTAATGGAAAAAAATAAGCCATAGCTTAGAATTTGCTTAGTTTTCAAGTCTCAGATTGAGCAACATACTACCTTACTCAACTTGAGCTGTTCACAAAGCTCAGCTCATATTTTACAGCTGTCTAATGTAATATCAGGAGGAATCTCCTTGTTGAAAGACAAATAGGAAACTAGGTTAGCGAAAACGTGAAAGAAGAGGATTTATAGTTGAGTCTCTGCATTATAAATTTCTTGATTACAATCAACCTTAGCCATGATGGTCCCTTTAGTAATTCGTTTCTTGTTGCCGTCCAGGGAATCGTGAAAGCAGATGAAGACAGAAAAATGTTTCAGCCATTATGAAATTATTTGAGTGTCATTTTATCTATATTTTAACATGCACTACGCATGTTCTGGAACAACGTGGTCTTGAGTTTGCTTTTCTCCAAAAGGAGTTGATTGATGTTTAGGATGCATATTTGGTCTCCCTAAGACCGCAACACAAATTTTTATAAAGCTCATGGCAATGTCTAGGAAATGGTTAACTTTTTATGTTTCACTTTTACAATATTTATATAATATTTTTGTTCCTCTAAATTGTCTTCCCTTTCAGAATCTTATTCATCATTCAGAAGTTGCAAGTTTGTGTGTTTGACATTATTAAATTAGTTTCACAGAAATGAGAAAAATGCAGTTCATCGAGCTACAAAGTGAAAAGCTGAAGTATGAGTCAGAGTGTCAAATGAAGAAGATGCAGCTTAATGAGCTAGAAAATGAAAAGCTGAAGCAGGACTTGTTCTACCAACAAAAAGAACTTGAGCAGCGATGCAAAGAATTGGAGAAACGAGATACACAAAATGAACTTGAGCGTAGAAATTTCCTTGCTGAGAAGGAAAAAGTAAGTATATTTTCTCCCATTATTCAAATTTCTTCAAATTTTGAAATGCAATATACATAGATATATGCTAGTATAAAAAGCCAACTGCTTTGGTTGTAAATTCAAGTCATGAAGAGTTGGTGTCCTACTATTCGGCAGATGATTGAAGTTAGATCATGCTTCTGCTGCAACTTTCACCTTATTATGAATCATCCATTAAGTTGAAACACCATTTTGATTTAATATGATGCAGTTGAAAGCTCAAAACCCTCTTGAGGGTGACTATAGTTTGGCCTTCCAAATCGAGGATTTAGTGACAGAATTGGCCGAAAAAGCTGATGAATTGCATGATATGGAAATCCTAAACCAAACTCTTATACTTAAGGAGCACATGAGCAATGATGAGCTACAGGATGCTCGCAAAGAATTGTTAACTGTGAGACTTTGACTTATAATAGTTCTTAAATATTTCTCAGGCATTGTTCCATAGTTGTTACCTATTGACATAAGATGTTTATTTTGCTATATTACAGTTTTCTAATTTTTTTCCTTGCAGGTTTTGCCAAATCTTTTGGATAGTAGCATAGTTGGAGTCAAGAGGATGGGAGAGGTTGATCAGCAACCATTTCAAGATGTGTGCTTGCAGAAATTCTCTAGGGAAGAAGGGGAGATGAGATCAATGGAGCTAAGCTCGTTGTGGCAAAACAAGGTCAATAATTCAAACTGGCAACCTTTCAAGAAAGCGTTTAAAGATGAAAAGTTGATGGTATGGTTATTTTCCTCCTATACATCCACTGTCTTCATTCATGTTTTGTCCCTATATCAAGTGTTAATGAGTAGAAAACTCTGTTGAGAACCCTAAATGCTTCTTTTTCTTTTCCTTTCATTTCGCGATAAAGTATGACAATATGGATTAGTATGAAGTACAATCTGTTTGAACTAGAGGGCTGGGAGGTCACTTTGCATATCATAAAGAGTTCTTTTTCCCCCTTTCCGAGGTGAGATATCCTAACCTAATTATTTTGTATAAGAGGTTCAAAATAGGTGGTAAAGTAGTCTTACTACGCAGTTCAATTCAGTTCGTGGAACTAATACGGGTACACAGTACGCTATATAGGCTAAAAAGTGTACTTTCAAATTATAATTGGGTTTTTTCTGGCAATTGGTGGTGCAAACATGTTTTCAGCACAAAAAATTATCCAAATTAAATTAATAATTCCAACGAATGATGCATGGATTTCAGGGTTCAAGCTATTTTTCTAGTATTATTTTTGATTTGGGGGGGAAATTGGGTTCATGTGTGTATTAAAGTTACTCCAAAATGCAGGAAATGATTGATGAAGATGACAATCAGTTACAAGAGTTAAGAAGTCAATGGGGGGATGCAGCTCACAATGCAGTAGTCAATGCATTGTTGGAACTAAATGAATACAACCCAAGTGGGAGGTATGTAGTTTCAGAACTTTGGAACTACAAGGAAGGGAGGAAAGCTACTCTAAAAGAGGTAATTGTGTGCGTAGTAAAGCAATTGAAGACTCTAAAGTCACTTAAACGTAGAAGGTGATGGTAGACATTAGCACTCAAGTCTGTCGTTCAATTATAAGTATATCACAGCTGATGTTAAGCAAAAAGACCAGCAGTAACGAAGTAGAAGTTGAGTTGTATAGCTGCCATGTGTAATTTATGTAGTTTTTGTTTGAACTAAATTATATTTGGTGTATGTTAAAGTTAATTTGGTTCTTGATATTTATGGAACTAATTAAAGTTGGTTCATGTTATTTGGAACATATTTTAACAGAATCTATGTAAAGCAAATTATTTTTTACGAGAAAATATATGCAGGAACACGTAAAAGCCTATTTCTTAACCTAATTGATTGCAGTTTATCTAAGGAATACAAAAGGGACATGATTCGGATGCTCAACTGTGCATTGGCATAGGCTGCCAAGGTATGCTCAGGTGCGTGCCAAAATCTTTCAACCAGTGGAAATTGAAGTTTATATTTTGGTAAGTTGGTTAATTGACTAATAGAATACTGACACATATAGAGCCTCGCTTGCGTGTCAGTACTCTATTGGTCAATTGACCAACTTATCTAAAAATAAACTTCATGCTAACCACTTCCGGAAACTAGATGTTCAATTGTCAATCCTTTGTATACTGAACACAGGTTCATTTTCTTGTCATGGAATTCTTTATTCTTTATTTAAATGAGAAGTGGCCATAGACCCCAAATTTTTATGAATAAATTTTTAATTTTCTCGAAATAATTTTTTGAATATTATGGTGTGGATTTGATATAATGTTATAGTTGTAGGTAGTATTTATAAATTTTTGAAAAGTATGCAAGTTGTTGTATAATATTCGATTGGTCGGGGAATATTCTTTTTGTCGGGGAATATCCGTATGACGGTACAATCATTGGTGGAACCCGCAACGAAATTATTGTCGGGTGGAGAAAACGACAAAAATATTTTTATGAGAATAACGGCGGAAGTTTTACCGTTAAAACTGTTGAACTACTCGGTAGTAAAAGTATAGTAATACGCGTGGTTGCATAGTAGCACACGGTATTAATTATTGATGTTTACGTGATAAGTCACTCAGTTTTGTTTTATTAGTATTATTAATGTAATAAAATGGAAAAACTTTTATATAAAAATAAATACTTTTGTAAAGTTATTCTATAAATAAAATATATTATATTCTATTATGCATAGTATTTTGCATAGTAAAATCTTTTATATAAAATGAATACTTTTATAAAGTTATTCATAAAAGAATATATTAAATTTTATTATGCGTAATTATCTACAGTATAGTATTTTGCATAGTAAAATCTTTTTTATATAAAATGAATACTTTTATAAAGTTATTCGTTTTATTAGATTATAAATAGAATATATTATATTTTATTTAAAAGATTTTGCTTTAAATATGGATTTGTCCGATTAAAAGTAAATCAATACGGACCGTTCATGAATTAGTTACTTATCTGATCCATTCTTACATAAATAGAAACTCATTCATTCATTATTTCTTACGAATTCACCAAAAACTACAGAGAGAAACTATAGAGTGAGTTCTTCTTCTATAATCTTGGCGTATTTCTTTAGAGTTTAAGAAAGCTTTGAAGCGTGGATGAAGTTTTCTTCGAGTATATCTTCATTCTACCAATTAATACTCTTCTTTCAAAGGTAGGGGATATTATTTGTTGTCTTCGTAAGGGTATTCTTTCTTTCTTATTCATGAAGAGAACTTACATTATTTCATTCTTTATTATTCATTGGAAAAACTCAGATACTGCTGGGATACCTATAGTGAAATTCTTCCATTATTTCATTCTTTATTATTATGTTGAATAATCTGTTTTATCGTCTCACCGCATCGTGGTGAAATTTTTCTATTATTTCGTTCTTTATTATTCTGTTTAATATCCGCTTTGGGTCGTATTACGCTTTGACACAGTTCCATTAATTATTCTATTGGAATAACATATATCCGCATGCGATCGTCGCATGCATGATGATTTCATTGTTATTCCAATCTTTATTATTCTCGCCGGAATATCCTCACATACGTGCGTTCTGGCGGGACTGGTTCCATTATTTATTATTCTCGTTGGGAATGACACATGCATGCGATACTATCGCATCGCATGGTGAATCCTTATGTTATTCCATTCTTTATTATTACATTGGAATAACTTGCATATGTGAATTACCACATGCGTGGTGAATGATCCTTCGTATTCATTCCTTGTTAAATTGTGGAAATGATCTGTCTACGTGGATTACCGCATGGCGGGTGAAAATTCATTTGCAGTTTCATATATTCTATTATACTCAGTTGGTTAAAGTTTTGACTTCTATATTCCATGAAATTAGTGGAATATCCTTGATATTCAAGGCTTCATCCAAAGATCTTTTCATGAAAATATTCTTCTGAGCATTCTTGAATTTTACTCTACAAAAAAGTATCATGTTGACAATTTGGACGTTATTAGTTTCTGGATAAATTAATTCTTAAACTTGTTTTATTGAATTATTTTGTCATTGTCATCATCCTCATGTTTATATTATGTTGAAAGTCATCTGTGGCATGTAGTGCATAGATGGACTTGGTATGATTATGATCAGGGATTATTCGGTATAATCATGACCGTAATGTTACAAATTATGTGGAGAAAGTCCTCATTGGCCCGTAGTGCATTGATGGACAGTTTTTAGTATGATTATGGTTATGGATTCTCTTGACCAAGGCAAAAAGATGAATTGTTTTATGGCATGATCGAGGCCATTGATGAAAACATGATTATCTTTGGCCGATGGTGCGTGGATAATTAAGTGGTCGTGATCTTAAAGAATATTCTTGGCACATGGTGCGGGGATGATTTGATGATGTGGATTATTTATTAAGCTGAGTTTCAGCGATAAAAGTGATGAAAAATATTTTAAATCATAGAAGATAGTAGATTTTATTCTCTACTTGACTCTTTTAATTGATCGCTTGTTCCGCTGCAGTTAAACTTGATGTTTGTTATATTGTATCAGTTTAACACTGTTGAAGGCTAACGATAATTTATTCTGCATTATCTTAGTCATAATATTTCTTACTGGCTAGTTGAACTCACCCTTTCTTTCATTGTTCTATTCAGGAAATGAGAACGTAGCTGGGACTAGTCGGGAAACAGAGTGTGGTCCTAAATGGTGTATTAGTAGTCCTCACTATTCTGTGAAATAGTGTAATAATAAATGTAATGAGGACTCCATTGAGTGTAAATATTGTCTAGATGACAATATTTGTATTAAAACTCACAGCTCATGTTGTATATTTAAGTTTGTATTTGAATTATGTACAATGTATTTGGCGACTCAAGATGGGTGATGTATACTTATTTTGGGGGCGTCACAATACACATGAAAAGGAAAAGTGGTATGGTTTTTGGCAACTCAATTCCAATTTCCAAGCCATGAAATTGGAAGTGAGCATCAAATTTTAACCAAGTTTCAATTCTATGGGCTTGAAAGTGTGCTTTCAATTCTCATTCCAAAGTTTGGAATTTAGTTGCCAAACTTGAGCCAAGTGAATAGAGGGGAACTCCAGAATGTGAATTCGAGCTACTTTTAATTAGATAATTACTCTCTCTCCCTCTCTCTCTCCCTCTCCCTCTCCCTCTTTCAACACATTAAGAGAGAGAGAGAGAGCTTTGCCAAATGATACAAATTGGAGGGTTAATTTTGCTTTCTTAGTCTATTTAAGTTAAAACAATGAATCCTATAATTAGTAGTTTTTTATATTTAACTAGTATCTTCGCATACACTAGGTGTGAGAATGAATGAGAAAATGGAGAGATATTCCTCTCATACCATAATAATAGTATTTTTAGCTTCATGAATTAAGAAAGTTATTTAATATTATAATTTAACAATTAAAATTTGAAAAAAAATTCATTACTACCCTTTTATGGTAAGTTAAAAACTACAAATACAAGAGTGAATTTCTTGGGATAATGAGAGAAATTAAGGGATGATATAGAAAAGTAAAAAATTTATTCTCCTAAAAAGTTGTAAATGATAAATAAATTAGAGCAATTTTTTCTTCTAAAAAGTCTATTATTAATTTATTATGGTATGGAGTGAGTAATAGGAATAAGAAAGGAGTATAAAAAGAGAAAATGGAAGTTTTTTAATTTTAAAATGTAACTATTATTAGTCACTGAGAAGAATTTATCTTCTTTTTTTTTATAAAAAAAGTAATGGTAAAAAGGGAAAGAAAAAAGCTTCACTTTTTTTTCCACAAACTTTCCTCCCGCTTTATAATATAAATTTATAACATATATGATTGTACTTAGGACTGCAAACGAACTGAACTGTTCGTGAACCGGTTCGAGTTCGACATGTTCGTTTGGTCAAGTCAGTTCACACATAGTGTTCTGTTTGATTATTCGATCTATTTCGGTTTGAATAATTTCGAGATCGGTTCGAATAGTTCAATTTCTTAATTACATGTTTAAATTGTTTCTAAAATTCTAAATACAAATAATTAGTTATTTCATATTAAATTCTAAAGTTTGTCCTATTAATAATTGTTAAATTTGTAGTTTTTTTATTACTTAAACATCTTTTTTTTTTTAATAATTTATTATAAGTAAACTTTTTTTATTAAATAATTAATAAATAATAATGTGTACTTCTTCACCTCTAAATTCTAATTTAATTAAAATAATTTTCATATTTTCATAAAATTTTGAACAATGATTGTTGGATTATTATAATTTACATCCTTAATAATTTAATAAATTATAATCCATGTCATAAAGCACATAAATAAAGTCATTAATCATCATGCAATGATAATTTGACATTAATTGAAGAATGATATAATATAGTTGCTTACATGTACACGAGTTATTGAAATTGTCAAATTGAGATAGCGAATAAAGAAATTCAATGTAAGTATCGAGACTTCATAAATGGATTAATAATCATTAAATTATTTATTGAATAACTTTGAAATCTTAAAAACTATACATAAATTTGAAGATCAAAAATAAAAACTAGACATTAAATTTAAAAATTATATAGAAAATTGAATATTAATTAAAAATGACAACAAAAGAAATAGATTACTAATATTAAATTATGAGTTTTTGATAATCATTTGTTTGTAGACTCTGCTTGAAGTGGTTGAACCTTGAAGAGTTGAAAGGGTTTTCGATATTAATATTTGATTGTTGATATTTGTAAATCAAGAATTTCTAAGTACTTGTTAACTTTTAACTTTTAAGTTCTAAGTAATCATTTTTAATTTTGGTCTTTTTGAATGAATGATGATTACAATATTTGGTCTAATTTTTGATTGAATACTTACTCTTATAGAAGATATTTTTGGTATTTATTTAACTATTTTTTACTTCAGAGTTCTAAGTTTGTGTTCGTGAACAAGTTTGGTGTTCGTGAACATAATTTGTGTCCGGGAGCAAGTTTTTGTTCGCGAACAATTTTGTGTTATAATAAATTTTAAAAAAGCATTAATGATCTTATATTTTGAAACAAAATAACTAGAGTTCTATTATATATTATGATAAATTTATGCACGTTAAATTATAATTACGAAGTTTATCTATACATGAGATTAATATGAATGATAGAAGGGCTCCGATTATTACACATCTCTCTAAAAATATTTTCACTAATACTTATCTACGTAACTCATAATCAAAAAGTCAACATAAGCAATATATATCATTACCGAAATAACTATATTTTATAAAAGGTCACTCAAAAGTTATTTCATTTGTATATTTAGATAAGAATGCAAATTTATAACTAAAAAATTAAATAAATAAAAGTATTCAAAACAATTTAGAGGGTTATATTGAAAAATATTTTTCATTTAAATGTTTCAAACAAATCAAGTAGCAAACAATTTTAGTGTTCATTTTCTAAACAAACTTCAGCTCGTTCAGGAAGTGGTTAGTGTGACGCCCCCAAAATTAGGTATACATCACCCATCTTGGGTCACCAGATACATGGTACAGAATTCAAATACAACTTACTAATACAACTGTCGTGTACAATACGACAAAATATAAACTGTGAGTTTGAATACAATTATTGTCTACTAGAGATTATACAAACTCAAAAGGAATCCTCATTACAATTATTATCACAATATTTCACAAAATAGTGAGGACTACTAATGCTATCCTCTGGACCATCACTCCATTTCCAGACTAAGTCCCATTATATTCTCATTTCTGAAGAGAACGGTGAAAGAAAGGGTGAGCTCAAATAGCCCAAGAAGAAATATTATGACTAAGATAATGCGAATAAAATTATCATTAGCCTCCAACAATGTTAAACCGATAAAATACAATAGACATCAAGTTTAACCTGCAATGTGAAACAAGCAATCCATTAAAAGAGTCAAGTAGAGAATAAAATCTACTATATTTTATGATTTAAAAAGTTTTTCATCACTTTTATCATCACTTTTATAAATAATCCACATCATTAAATCATCCCACTACTATTCTGAGCCAATGATATTCTTTAAGATCACGACCACGAATTATCCATGCACTACGGGCCAAAGATAATCGTGTTTTCATCAATCAATCCCGATCATGCCATAAAATAATTCATCTTTGCTCCCTCGGGCAAGAGAATCCATAGCCATAATCATACCAAAAAGCATCCCATCAATGCACTACTTGGCCAATGAGGACTTTTAATTTTCACATCATTTGTAACATTACTACCATGATTATACGTAATAATCCTCAGTCATAATCATACCAAGTCCATCTATGCACTCTGAACCACGATGACTTTCAACATAACATAAAAACATGAGGATGATGACAATGATATAAGAATTCAATTAAACAAGTTCAAGAATTAATTTATCCAGAAACCAATAACGTCCAAATTGTCAACATGATCTTTGCTTTGTAGAGTAAAATTCAAGAATGCTCGTAAGAATATTTCCACGAAAAGATATTTGGATGAAGCCTTGAATATCAAGGATATTCCACTAATTTCATGGAGTATAAAGTCAAAATTTTAATCAATCGAGTATAATACCGAATGAAATAACAAAAGATATCACCATGCAATGCGGTGCTTCGCATAGATGGTTATTTCAATGAGAATAATAATAACGGAACCAGGTCAGGTGAAATTCACACCGACAGGATGTTCCAACAAAATAATAAATGCGTAATAATAAATGATGGAACCAGTCCCATGTATATACGAGACATGATATTCCGACGCAGAATAATAAAGACGAAATAATAAAAATGGAACCAATCCCATGATAAAGACAGACGGATATTTCGACGAATAATAAAAGATGAAATAATAGAAGAATGTCACCAAGTATAGGGTAGCTCAGCGTATATAGGTTATTCAATGAACAATAAAGAAATGGAATAATGAAGTTCTCTTCTTGAATACAAAAGAATAATATCCCTTCCGTAAAAATAATACTTGATATAAGAGTAGTGAAGTAGCGAGAAAAAACTTTTCTTCTATCTCTATAGTCTCTCTATAGTTTCTCTCTAGAGTTCGATTGTAGGAAAATGGAATGCATAGTAACTAATCCATGAACGGTCCGAATGATTTACTTTAATCGATGGTCCATATTTAAAGAAAAAATCTTTTAAATAAAATATAATATATTCTATTTATATAAAAGATTTTTACTATATAAAACACTATCATGACACTATGCATAATAAAATATAATATATTCTATTTATAGAATAACTTTAATAAAGTATTACATTTTATATAAAAGATTTTACTATGCAAAATATTATGCGTAATAGAATATAATATATTCTATTTATAGAATAACTTTAATAAAGTATTCTGTTTTATATAAAAAGATGTTTCTATTTTATTACGTGAATAAAACAAAACTTCTAAATCAATAATAATTGAATCAAATAATGTGAGATACTATGCATCAACTATTGTAGCAATAATTAAACAAAACTGAGTGACTTCTCACATAAATATCAATAATCAATACCGTGTGCTACTATGCAACAATGCGTATTATTGTACTTTTACTACCGAGTAGTTCAACAGTATCAACGGTAAAACTTCCGCCGTTATTTTCAATAAAATATTTTTGTTATTTTTTCAATCCGACAATAATTCCGTTGTGGGGTCCACTAATGATTGTCTTGCCGCATTTAATATTTCACATTTAAAACGAATATTCTCCACCCAATTGAATATAATATGACAACTTGATACTTTGCAAAATTTATAAATATTACCCATAACTATAACATTATCTAAAATTCACACCATAATATAAAAAAATTATTTCGAGAAAATTAATTCTTTATTCATAAAATCTGGGGTTTCACAATCTCCCTCCTTATTGAATTTAAGCCTCGAAATTTACGTACGCATACTGGTATCTTTGAGCGGTGAGGATACCTTGACTTCATTTCGATTCTAACTCTTGAGGTATAACCTTGAGTGTTGGATACGATTCTTCTTATCCAAGATTTTAACACGAGATCTCATACGTTAAATCATCCGCTATCTCGTCCGATTCTAAATTAATAATGTGGTTCGGGTCATCAACATATTTACGTAACATTGATACGTTAAAAACGTTATGAGCACGCCGACATACTTGGCGGTAAAACGCAGTCTATAAGCTACGCCCTACTCAATCGAGGATTTCAAATGGGCCAATTAAATCGAGGGTTGAGATTTCCTCTCTTCAATGAACTCTTGCTTCTAGAATAACGCCTCTTGAACCTTCTTCTTCACATTCATCGATTCGGTATGTAGCTTGAGCGTCTTTTTAACTTTATCGATTAAAGTCGATTTTACTCGTATATTCGTTATCTTCACGTGGGTCCCTAGAGTCTTTTACTCTATCTTCATCATTTGCAAGTTATACGAAATGAGTCTTTGTGTTAACAAACATCGCACTTGTAACGCATACGATCTTCTACTCAACACGTCGCCTACCACGTTCGCTTCTTCCACGATGATATTGAATAAGACGATCGTAATCTTCAACGACTTTCGAGTCAACGTCTTTGGCGCATGTTACGTTCGTTTTAGTTGAAGAAATATTTTGAGGGTTTAAGAAATGGGTTTTGTCTTGGTGTCAATACAAAATTCGATTTCACGCTCTGGGGTAGGCTAAAATTCTTCAGAATACGTCGAGAGATTTATTAATGATAGAAATATCATTCAAAATCATTATCTCATCCAAGACTTGGATAAGACGTCACATTGATACCAACTGTGACTTCTATCCTTTAACCTAGATAAGCACCTCACAATGATACCTATCAACTTGTCATCGCTCATTCATGACGTCGCCTCTGAAAAGTCCGGCTTTGGTGCATTCCACACGAGAAGTCATCAACAAAAGGATTAGGGCTCTTTACTTATGGCTTGATATGACAATGATTGAATTTAGTGGTTTGGTTGCTTGAATTCGCATAATAGGTTGGTTAGGAATATGAAAGCTAACAACCTTACGAAAAACATGATGAGTAGTTAACCAATCGTTTAAAAAAAAACCACATCAAAGGCAAATATTTTCAAAGAGATAAGATCGACGAATAACGTGAAAGTGTCGATTTGAATCAAACAAGATTTATAAACAATGAAGGTAACGAAGGTTTCTCCCAATAGAGTTTTCAATAGATAAATCAAAGTTTAACTTCTCCTGAGTTAAGTACAAACATTGAACACAACTAGGTGAAATAAAAGAGTGAGTAGAACCCCAGATTCAACACGGTATAGACTTCGTGAAGAGCTTATGATTAACTTACCCGTGATAATTTTATTCGGGTTCCTCGTCACGAGAAAAAAAAAGCTCTCTCTTAAACTACTAGGGCTTTGGCTTATGCGGGACATCCTTTGGCATCACTATCCCTATTGGACTCGACTTCACCATACGACAAAATCGAGCTAGGTGACCTTCTCTTCCGCAATTAAAACACGCTTTGGATTGTTATGTATAGTTTGGACGGATGTGTCCTCTTGTCCGCATTTGAAACATACGACCAGATGGGCGTTCTTCTTCCTTTGAAACGGTGTCTTTGGTCGACGCGTCTTCACGCCATTGTTGAACCTTCTCTTCTTAAAATGTCCATTCTTATTATCTTGGCCATGATTACCACCGAAATGGTTACCATTCTTGGCATGATAATATCCCCACGATGGTTATCGTTGTTCGATGACCGTTGTCACCGCATGATGATTATTATCGTGTTGTTGGTCGTTGCCTTTTCAGTCTTGACTCATTATCGCTCTCCAATAATCGAGCCGTATTCACAACATCCGAATATAAACAAAGTTTGTGAGAAATGAGGTATTGACGATATATCGGGTTTCAAACCTCGCAAAAAATATTCGCGTCATTCGCCTCCTCATTATCGACCAAATGGGATTCAAACCGGATAACTCCATGAACTTAGCCTCGTCTCGCGATACGATCATATTGTTTTGCTCGACTTGATGAATTCTACCTCCTTCATGTGACGAATACTTTCGGAAAGTACTTGTCGTTGAATAATTCTTGAACTTCTCCCAAGACATCTTGAGTGCGTCCAGGTGAGTGCGTTTTATAGATTCCCACCAATGATCTCCTTCTTCACGCAATATAAAGGTGGCGAATGGAACCTTTTGCTTTTCTCGAGCATTCCAAGACATCAAATATCTTGTAATCTGCTTTATCCATGTCTCCGCCTTAAGTGGTTCGGGCTTCCCAAAAACTCGGTGGTCCCAGCTCCTTGAATCGCTTAGCGGTGACCAACCATGGGTTACCATTGTTTCCACTGCATTATGGATGAGAGCTTGCCTTACCCCGTTGTTGCATGAATTGCTCTTTAAACTGCTTAGCGGTGACCGTCCGAGAGTTATCAATATTTCTACTTGCATTTTGGACATGAGCTGCCATCGCCTATTGTTGCATGAATTGCATAAAGTCTCTGACCATCCCATCATTCACCATTTCATCGGTGTTATTGTTTTCATGAGGAGTATTGTCCTCTGGTTGCACATTTTCCTGATTATTGATCTGTGGAGAATCAACAGTCTCCTGTGCTCCATTGATTATCTCAATATTTTCAGATGCCATTTTTAAATACTGCCACAAAACAAAGGTTAATTGACATGTAACATATTATCTCTAAACTCTGACCAACCAATTTAAATACAAAATAAATTTAAGTAGGTCATACTAGCGAAGAAATTCCCGTCTCTCCCTCCTAGTTCTAGTCTCACATCTTAGCCGGGGATCATATCCTAAGCTTTGATACTACTTGAACCGTGACGCCCCAAAATTAGGTATACATCACCCATCTTGGGTCGCCAGATACATGGTACGTAATTCAAATACAACTTACTAATACAACTGTATGGTACAATACGATATACGACAAAACATAAACCGTGAGTTTGAATACAATTTATTGTCTACTAGAGATTATACAAACTCAAAAGGAATCCTCATTACAATTATTATCACACTATTTCACAAAATAGTGAGGACAACTAATGCTATCCTCTCGACCATCACTCCGCTCCCCAGACTCGTCCCGTTTATATTCTCATTTCTCAAGAAAGAGAAGTGAAAGAAAAGGCGAGCTCAACTAGCCCAAGAAGAAATATTATGACTAAGATAATGCGAATAAATTATCATTAGCCTCAACAATGTTAAACCGATAAAATACAATGATAGATCAAGTTTAATCTGCGGTGAACAAGCAATCCATTAAAAGAGTCAAGTAGAGAATAGAATCTACTATCTTTTATGATTTAAAAGTTTTTCATCACTTTTATCAATCGAGACTCATTTCAATAAATAATCCACATTATTAAATCATCCCCGCACTACGGGCCAAGGATATTCTTTAGTATCACGACCACGAATTATCCATGCACTACGCCCAAAGATAATCGTTTTTCATCAATGGTCCCGATCATGCCATAAAACAATTCATCTTTCTCCCTCGTCAAGAGAATCCATAGCCATAATCATACCAAAAATCGTCCATCAATGCACTACGGGCAATGAGGACTTTTAATTTTCACATCATTTGTAACATTATGGCCATGATTATACCAATAATCCCCTGTCATAATCATACCAAGTCCATCTATGCACTACTGAGCCACGATGACTTTCAACATAACATAAACATGAGGATGATGACAATGATATAAGAATTCAATTAAACAAGTTCAAGAATTAATTTATCCAGAAACCAATAACGTCCAAATTGTCAACATACGATCTTTGCTTTGTAGAGTAAAATTCAAGAATGCTCGTAAAAATATTTTCACGAAAAGATATCTTTGGATGAAGCGCAAAATATCAAGGATATTCCACTAATTTCATGGAGTATAGAAGTCAAAATTTTAATCAACCGAGTATAATACCGAATGGAATAACAAAAGATATCACCATAAATGCGGATTGTGACATGATGCGGTTATTTTAATGTATAATAATAACGGAACCAAGTCGGTGAAATTACACCAACAGGATGTTCCAATGTAATAATAAATGATGGAACCAGTCCCACAGATAAGCATGGAGATACATGATATTCGAAACGTAATAATAAAGACGGAATAATAAAAAATGGAACCAGTCCCACAGATAAGATGCATGTGATATTCCGGAATAATAATAAAGATGTAATAATGAAGAATGTCACCAAGTATAGGTAGCCCGCGTATACAAAGTTATTCCAATGAGCAAATAAAGAAATGAAATAATGAAGTTCTCTCTTGCATACAAAAGAATAATATCTCTTACCGTAAAATAATACTTGATATAAGAGTAGTGAAGTAGCGAGAAAACTTTTTTCTTCTATCTCTATAGTCTCTCTCTATAGTTTCTCTCTTTAGAGTTCAATTGAATTAAATAAGAAAATAATGAAGGAATGAACTTCTATTTATAGGAAAATGGAATGCATAAGAATTAATCCATGAACTATCCGGATTGATTTACTTTAATCTGACAAATCATATTTAAAGAAAAAAAATCTTTTATATAAAATATAATATATTCTATTTATATAAAAAGATTTTTACTATGCAAACACTATCTGGCACTATATGTATAAATAAAATATAATATATTCTATTTATAGAATAACTTTAATAAAGTATTCTGCTTTATATAAAAAGATTTTACTATACAAACACTATGCATAATAGAATATAATATATTACATTTATAGAATAACTTTAATAAAGTATTCGCATTTTATATAAAAAGATGTTTCTATTTTATTACGTGAATAAAACAAAACTTCTAAATCAACAATATTTGAATCAAATAATGTGAGATCTTACGATCAACTATCAGAGCAATAATTGAACAAAACCGAGTGACTTCTCACATAAATATCAATAATCAATACCGTAGCTTCTTATACGCAACAACGCCAGACATCGTATTTTTACTACTACCGAGTAGTTCAACAAGATCAACCAGTAAAACTTCCGCCGTTATTTTCAATAAAATATTTTTGTCGTTTTTCAATCCTACAATAATTCCGTTGTGGGGTCCACTTAATGATTGTGCCGTGCCGCATTTAATATTTCGCTTTAAAACGAATATTCCCCAATTAATCGAATATAATATGACAACTTGCATACTTTTGCAAAATTTATAAATATTACCCACAACTATAACATTATCTCAAATTCACACCATAATATAAAAAAAATTATTTCGAGAAAATTAATTCTTTATTCATAAAATCTGGGGTTTCACAATTTGCATGAATTTTTTTTTTGGGTAAGTTAGTCAATTGACCAACTTACTATAAAATTTACTTTAAATTTTAAAAAACTGTTAAATCCACAACATAAAATATTATTTTCACAACAAAAGTGCCGCTATAGATCATATAGCGACGATTTTCACCGTCATTATACATCTACAGCGACATTTAACAATTCCCTAAAATTTATTTTGTCTATTTATCAACACTGTATTAAACATTAACTTACCATAAAATTTACTTCGTGTTTACCCGATTCCTATGTCGAAACTATTATTCTCTCCCAAACTATCAAGGGAGTTTATAAGTAAGTTTATTTAAAAATAATTTATGACAAAATATAATATCTATTTTGCTCTTTTCTCAATTTTAACTTAATTTCTGACCAAATCAAATTAATACCGAATATTTTTATTTATAAATCGCAATTCAAAATAACTTATATTACAACTTAAATTTTAACTTAATAAGTCAACGCTGAACTGGCCAGAACGCTGCTCAAAATCTTAGAGATTCCATCAACTTTTTGATTATTTGTATGGTGCCCTTCCCTGCAAAATTTTTACCATTAAGAAATTTCAAAGGAATTTCGTCAGTAGAGACTGTAGAGTGCATATGATTCAGCGGCAATTGGAGTTTTGAATGAAATTGATGAAACCCAACTCGCCTATCTTCCTCATTTGATATTCTGTAGCTGGCTGGCTAAATCAACACCGAGTTCGACCCATCGAGTTGAACTCGGTTCACTGCAAACAAATGGCTTCGTGACCAAAGAGAATTATAACAAGATGACTCATTTTATTCTTTGTACTGTATCATCAGAATGCAGAAAGCATTTTTGCTCCATGAGAACGAATAAAAGGTACAAACTCTAAAACCTTCCATTCCATTTTCATAGCTATGTACTGTTAATCAGATAGAAATAGGGTTTTGATATAGCCAAACCAATACTTCTTATCCACATCAAATTTTAACTATTGTTCCAAATTACATTTTGAAGCATTTGCTCTGATGGGAAAAAAAAATTGTTGGTCTGGCAGTAACGTTTTCCCATTATAAGTAATTGTTATGAAAGTATTTTGATTTTAATTCTCAACATTAAATAATAATTATGGTAAAAAAAACACCCTACTGGCTTTCTTCAAAATAATCAAAACCCTTCATTTGTGATACATTTATTATTGCATTAGTAGAGAAAATCCATAAACCCCAAAAGTGAACTCACTGCTCAGCACATTGCTATTCTTGATATTTTTTTTGCTTTGGAGGACAACAGTTTTACCAGCTCTATTCAACTCTTCAAAAACTTTTGATTTTGCCTTTGGGATTTCTTCTTGTATTTCTACGGAGGTAAATTTAACTTATGCAATTGATAAATCTGTTAGTTTTGATCTATATATGACAATTTAAGTATAAAACAGGTTGCGTTACTAATAGAATGCTATTCTTGTTCTCTGTTTAATTGTCTTCTTTAATTGTGTTTGTTTCTTTAGAGAGACTCTAAAAGTGATTTCTTGATAAATTGATATAACCCCATATGGTTGAACAAAATTAGTGATGGACAATGAAATAATTTATCAGCTTCTGAACAAGATATTTGATATTTACCAGAGCTTCATTTGATACAACAGAAACATTTTCCAGGAAAAATCTGGAAATCTTTCCTAGTAAAGTAATGTGAAATGTTATCATGAACATGTTTATTCTCCGAAGTTAAAAATGAAGTGACACCATAAATTTTCCCATTATATGTTATTACATCTTTCCGCTGATAAATAGAGCCTTAGAGATTGAAACAATTTCTTTTATTTTTGGAGGGGTGGACTGATTTTAATAGAATTGTACACAAACAAACTGACTATTGTATGCATGCTACATGAGGGCCTCAATTTGTTTATCTTGCCAGGTTTAAGTCTTCTTCTGTTATTGTTGTGGCTATTATCTTCTATTAGAAAATGAAATTGATTAAGGGAGTTGAACTTCACCTTCAGATGGCAAATTGCAAACACTACGAGGACTTGCGAAAAGAGCGTGTGCTTGTTATAAGGCTTGCAAAGGAGATAGATATAAAAAATGGGAAATTAATGAAAATAGAGAATATGCTGGAGGAGAAAGATAGGCTGCTTCAAGCTTATAATGAAGGTATCAATAATTTAGAGAAGAGAATGCTTCACATTATAGAGAGAATCATGGGAAAGGCTAGTTGCTTAATACTTTATTTTTGCATTGCACTGTAAATATTGTGGTTTCATTAAGTGGATAGTGGGTCAGGGATTCCAAAACATGTCAAGGGCATAACTTGTTTAGCAATATACAAAAGTTTTGGAGGTTAGAACTAAAATAACGATTCATTATTTTGTGAAATTCTTAAAATTTGGAACTATATATGTGTGTGTGCAGTGTGTATGACCTATCGAAAAATATGTATAAAGGTCTGGCATCCCCATGGGATGTTAAGTAGATATATCAAGT
This sequence comes from Panax quinquefolius, assembly GCA_020205615.1. Taxonomy (NCBI): domain Eukaryota; kingdom Viridiplantae; phylum Streptophyta; class Magnoliopsida; order Apiales; family Araliaceae; genus Panax; species Panax quinquefolius. Next base: position 27,493,409 of record CM035160.1, on the reverse strand, counting down.
GCTTATCCAATCAGACATCAATTGGGAACCTATACTCTCCTAGTCTCCTTGATAAAGACTGTTTCATGATATAGAATTTGTGGAACTCTATTTTTTCCTAGTCACTGTACGCACTTATTGTTCATAGTCATACCCATGAAATGCATTTTTTCTTCTGTGTCCTGTTGTATATTCTCGTTCTTCATATCTTTTTTTCTATAATGTTGAGTTCCGAAAAACTTAACCAGTATAAACATCCTGTTGTATATTCTCATTCTTCATATCTTCTTTTCTATGATGTTGAGTTCAGAAAAACTTGACCAGTATAAACATTGAATTACATTTATATTCTTTTGACATTTTCCTTTTAAGTTCTTGTCTCATGCTCTACAATATTTCTAGGAGTGGATGATGTTCAAACCATCAAGCACGAAAATGAAAAGCTGAAGTATGAAATGGAATCTCTGAAGAAAGAGTTTGAACAGCGAGTGAAGGTATTGGAAGAAAATGAATACAAATATGTCCTGGAGCAAAGGAAATTGTTGACTGAGAATGAAGAATTGAAGTATGAAATGGAATATCAAAAGAAAGAATGTGAGAGGCTAGTCAAAGAATTAGCAGAGCAAGAATATGATCTAACGCAAAAATCTTTAATGATAAAGAAGGAAAAACTTAAGTATGAAATGGAATGTCAAATAAATGAGCTGTTTGAATAGCGATTCAAGGCATTCCAAGAGCAGGAGTACAAATATGAGCTGGAGGAGGAACGTTTAATGAGAAAGAAACAGAAGGTATATATCGTTTTACATTGAGATAAGCTAATATCCAAATAGACCTAGAAAAGGGGTCCCGTCTATCAGTTTACTGGTTATCCCATTTAATTATTCAACAAGTATGGTTTACTTTGATCTGAAGCCATGTAAGTGGACCTGTTCTAAATAATAATCAGTTAGTCTATAGGATGGCCAGTGGGAATACAGTTTGTGTCTAACTACTGCGACGAGACACAACAGTCACAGTGGCTATGACTATCCAATCTCAAGTGGTGCTATATAACGCCTACAGCTTCAAGTTCTCTCTATCTCTCTCTCTCTCTCTCTCTCTCTTTCTTTTCCTAAACCATGGTAGCAATATGCTTATATCGTAGCCTCCATTTCACATGCTTGGATATCCTGGGGGACTCCCTCAGTTCAAGCAGGAGGCCCTAGGGCTGTAGTACTCCATTAATTCGTTGAATACTTAAGCCGTTGAATACTCCATCCGTCCAAAAAGAGTTTCCCTTTTTTAAATACCAAAACATTTTTAGAAAAAATTTCACATTCTAATTTAACCTCAAAACTCAATTAAATAACAAAAATGATACTGAATGAAATTTAGGTTTAGCCACTTCATTAAGGGCAGATTATTGGAAGGAGACATTTTGGGACACACAAAAAGGAAAATGGAACCTTCATTATTGGATAGATGGAATGCTAAGTATTCAAGTTTGATACCCGTAAATGCCATAATTGCCAACTCTAAAGAGGAGTGAAATGGAACCCTTGTTTCATAATCCGCTCTTAATGTTGGGGCTTATTAAGGTAATAATTAGCACTTATCCAAAATTCAAAGTAATAGAGAGAGAAGGGTGTCCATTTTTATGTCATGTAATCATGTATATTTATTAAATCAAAATCATATCTACCATTGCCTTGCTCCTTACCTCTGCATATTGTGAATCTCAATTTAGGTTCATCATTAGAACTTTATTTGATCATTAAGTCACCGATGATAATTAATTAAGGGAAGAATCACAATCTGAGTTTTGATTGCTGCAGTTGAAAGATCTTAGCTCTGACGGAAGTGACGATAACAATGTGTTGAGAAAAGAATTAGAGGAAAAACTACAACACGTGGAAAGCCTTAATAAAACTCTAATAGTCAAGGAGTGCATGAGTAACCGTGAGATGCAAGATGCTCGCAAAGAAGTGATAAGGGTATGCTTTGCTTCTGATCTTCCTTCTTTTTCTCATAGGTAATACCTAATCCCATCTTCAAACATGCCTGGCTCTCTGTAATGATTTCTTGATCTCGCTTATGCAGGGTTTGGAAGATATGCTAACGATGCGATCAATACTTGGTATTAAAAGAATGGGGGAGGTTGATCGAAGACCTTTTCAAAATATATGTCAGCAGAAGTACACTGCTGGAGATTGGGAAGTGCAATCTGCAAAACTATGTTCATTTTGGCAAGATTGTGTGAAGGACCCGCTCTGGCATCCTTTCAAGATAACCACAATCAATGGGAGACTGCAGGTACGTTTCTACATATAGAAGTTTTTATTATGTTTATATGTCATCCTTATCATGTCAACTAATTTGTGAAACCTGTTTGATGTTCTAATAGTATTTAAGATGTAGATTTTGCATATTACTTATTAGAATCATAGACTTGGCCAATCAAATTAGAAGTGGAAGGTTCTACTGCTTTGATGGTACTTAACCTTCTTCAAGAGGAACAAAGTTATATGTCCTTTCTTTTATTAAACATCTACATTAGGAAAGCAAGTATATGTTTTGGTGTCCAACTGAATTTCGAGGTTCCATTGTGTCATCCATAGTATCTTGAAAATACGTAGCAAGTTCCTAACCAAACAAATAGGACCAATCTGGAAAGAAGAAACAAACTGAATGACTTATTGCATCAAATGCTGTAGGAATTTAGGAATACATATTATGATGGCATTCTCATTTGCTACTATGAAAAGCTATGACATCTTCCATATTCTTTTGATGTATTCCCAATTTGAAAGATACCCCTGGGAAGTTATCAAGTTAAACATATTTGAAGTTCACTGATTTAAGATTCTTTGGCAAATAAACAGTTGCAGAAATTCTACAAATACCTCATTAGATTGTGTATATACATTTGCTTTGCGGATTATACTCACTGGAAGAGCAGGAAATAATAGATGAAGATGATGAAAAGTTGAAAGAGTTAAAAAACGAATGTGTCAAGGAAGCATATAAAGCTGTAGCTGACGCGTTGTTGGAACTGAACGAGTATAATCCGAGTGGGAGGTATCCAGTCCCTGAACTTTGGAATTCGAGGAAAGGCAAGAGAGCCAGTTTGAAAGAGATAATTGAATATATAATCAAGCAGTGGAAGACTCTAAAGCGCAAAAGGAAATGAAGCCGAAATAGACCTTCAGCTTGTGTGGTAAGTCATTTTCTGAATAATTTATTTAAAGTCGTATATATTGCCTTAGATTAAGGTATTAATAATAGCAATTCATTATTGACTTCTTGTATATCCGTATCGGACATGTCTGTGGTACCAAGAGTTTGCAAATTCTATTGGATACGTTCATAATTTGAGAATAGTTATTTCTAGTGCATATTTGATTCCTCTAAGATCTCACTAAAGTGTGACCAACAAACATCTTGGATTAGGATCTACCTATGTCAGGAGTTCTATGTCGTCCCCATTTTTTTTAAATTTTTTTTATTAGTTCTTGTCTTTTAAGTATTGAAACAATAACTGAAACGACTATAGCAGCAATCATGGAATTAAGAAAGGAAATTTTTTTCACATACTATACAATTCATGATTTAGTAACAATGATATATATTATGGTGAGAATGACAAATTAATTGTTACCTCCTGTAGGTGCTGCTGATGTACTAGTGTTGATTTTCAGGTAACCAAGATTGAGAAGTCCAAGGAGAAGAACTGCACTGCAGCCTTTACTATACATAATTGGCAGATTTCTGCAAAAGAAATATGGAACTGATATGTAATTATATTATATACATACCAGTTTAGCTTTGATGAGTGTTACTTCAACTTTTGTAGACAATGGATAAATTTTAAATTTATCATGATGTTTTAAATCGTGTTTAATGACAGCTAAATTTTAAGTGCCTTATATTTCAACAGAAGTTTATCATTGTTTTCCTATGTAAATAATATAAAGGGCTTTATATAGGGGTGGGCAACCGGTAAAAACCGTCCCGAACCGAACCGGTACTGAACCGAGCCCATATTGAAACCGGCCAAAATTTGAAATCGATACCGGTTGGACCGGTATACCGGTTCGGTATCGGTTTTTACCGAAAACTAATATAATTATTATTTTTATTAATATTAATATTATTTTTATTTTTAAGCATTATTTTATTATTATTATTATTAATTATTTATTAATAAAAAAAAAATAGAAAACCGGTATATACAGGTTCGGTAATACCGAACCATAAAAAGACTGTACCGAAAAATTGGTATATACTGATTTTTTTGTACTGAAACCAAACCGGTTCTTTTTATACCGAATCGGCCAGTCCGGAAACCGAAAAAACCGAATCTGTTGCCCAATCCTTGTTTTATATTTGTTTATCACTTGTCATTGTTTTTCTATGTAAATTTATGTGGTTGCATCATTAAAAATTATAAAATAATAAAACTTATATTATATAGTATTTTTAAAATAGTTTACATTATTCATCGTATTAATTAAAATTAAACGAATCGATGTTAATTTTGAGTTTAAAATATTTTAAATTAACTCTTAAAAATTTAATACGAAATGGAGGGAGTATTAATTATCAATATTTTGCAAATTAAATTTTAAAATGAGAAATTTCTCTTTTTTTTTGGGAAGGTGTGTACTTGCTGGAAGTCAGTTGGCTCCTACTCCCTCCGTTTCTAAAAGATTGTCGTTTTAGGAAGTAATTTTTGTTTTTAAAAAATTTTTGTTTTGAGTTTATCAATACACATTAGCTATTTTTTTCCTACTTTACCCTTATTTAAAACTTTCTCATATTTAAAGCTTTCTTTCATTCCCAATGATTTTTATTCAATTCAATGCTATAATCCAAGTAGTAATTGATTGAATTGAATAAGAAACACATTGAGAAGGGAATAATTGGTTGAGACAATTAATAAGGGTAGTATAATATTTTCGCTAGGTATTAAATATATTCCTTAATTTGTGTGCATTAATCTTAAACGACAATCTTTTAGGAACAGATGGAGTATTTTGTTTGGTTAATAAAATAAAATAACAAGCGATGGAAAAAAAAAACTTGAAAAGAAATTTTTTAATGAGGTCATTTACTATAATATCCTCCAAGATAAGATACAAGGTAAAAACCCTAGAAATGCATCTCTCTAGTACCTCTATATATACTGCACTATAAACTGCAGCAGCAGCAACAACAGCAGCCAGAATTCTCATATATTCGTTTGCTCTATATCTTTATGTTCTTCCTCTTATACAAGTATGTAATTTAGTTTTCTGTTATGTGTTTCAAATTGTTACTTTTATGTATAACAATTGGGAACTGGGGCTGTGATTAGAAAGAGAGAGGGCTCGAGTGGGTAGATCTGATGCCGCCCCCTTAGAATCAAAGGGAAGGCTTTTGGCATCTGGGAAAACCCAAATTCAATCTGGGTATTCCTTGTTTCCTGTTTTTGATTTGGGTTTTTCAGCTCCCCACAGTGACAGATTATCTTAAATTTACACTTGATATGAGCCCTCTCCATTCCCCCTCCTCCTTTTTTCTGGGTTTATTTGATTATGGATATGCATTGATTGTGTTAATTATAGATGGAGAATTTATCTGTTTCCTATTTATAACAACAGTGCGTAAATGAAAGCCTTGCGTTCTTCAGAATACATTCAAATTATACCGTAGATTTACATTTACAGTTTAATTGAATGATTGTTTCGAGGAATGGAAGGCAGCGGCCAGACAACCGTAGAGATGAGTTTCCACAGATGAACAGCTTTTTTGCTTCTGTTTGTCTACTGATTTCATCTCACATTTTTAATTAGGTAATGAAATTCTTTCTTTCTTCATTTTGGTGGTAAACATTTGGGAAAATGACATTTTTAAACATATGATTCAACTGAGCAGGAGGGGAAAAAAATAATTTGTAGCAGTCCCTCCCCACCTCCCTCTGCTCCCTCCGTGTTTTCTTTTATTTTCATAAAATTAATGTTAATGCTAATTGATTTTATCAGCACTAAATAATTTAGATGTTTTTTATTCCAATTTTTTTAAATTCCAATAAATCTTGTTCTTGTCCATCTTGTTCTTTGGTATGGATCGACTTTGCATGGTTGATTGTTTTTGTGGTAAACATGATTTTAATACTTTTGGAAACACTGTGGTGTGATTTATTTCAAACTAACGGCTCAGATGAACCGGAAAATTCAAAAGTATTTTTATTTTATTAAATAGATTGTATTATAGGAATTTGATATTTTTAGATATGTTTTTATATTTTAACGATAATTTTTATATGAAAATATTAAAAAATTATGTGGACATATCAATTTTTTATATTTTAGTATAAAAATTAAGAAATATAATTAATATTAATATTTAGCAAATACAATAAATCACACCAATAGTTATTTTGCCCCTAGCAATTTATTACGTTCCATTATTTCCGCAATTGTAGTTTTAAAAGAAAATACAAAATTAAAAATATATTTATTAACTTATCTAAATGTTAAAAATAATTATAAAACCTGAATTTAGCAAATGCAATAAATCACACCAATTATAATTTTGTTTAGCAATGTTAAATTATAAATGAAGTAATTATTATAATATCATAAGAAAGTAGTATATATTCTCTTCGCCTCTCGATTTTTTTTTGGCGACATAATTTAAAAAAATTAGTTTAAGTGATAATTTTAACATAATTTTTATATATATTCTTTAATATGAAATTAATGAATAAGTTAATTATTTTTTACTTATCACATTGAAATTCTCAACTTCATGATTGGCGTGTCTTCGATCATTAAAGTTCATAACTATGTAATTTTAAACTAAAGAATATATATGATATTAAATGTGGTGATAAAAATAATGACGTTGAATGTTATTTTTTTTTAAAAGTAATGGTTGAATATTTATTATAAGCTTGTATAAAAAGTAAAATAATGTATCAATTAAATTTTATAAATAGATGTAGTTTATATATCGGTACATCTTAAAATGGAAAATTAAATTTATAATTATGGGGACGGATAAGTATTATTTATTATTAATTCTAATTTTTATGATTTTAAAAATATATTTATATATTTCATTATTAATTTTAAAAATTTATTGCATGATGAATGCCTTATTCTAGCTGCCTACAATCGACAATTCATATTAACTACTTCTATTTTTAAAAGATTGTGGTTTAAGGTTAATGCACAGATTAAATAATATAATTATTATTTAATGAAAATATTATATTGTAAGACCCCAACTTATTATTAATGAAATTTAATTTTCTATTTATTATTTTGAAATAGTAGTAAGGGTTGATGTGATTAATGTGATAGTTAGGGGTAAAATACGCAAATATTTTAAAATAAGCAAGTGGTTATAAAATATTCATCGTTGTTTTGAATATTCGTTTGGTCGTGGAATATTCGTCATCGTTTTGAATATTCGTATTTACTACAAAAAAATGTGTGGGCCCCATAACTGAAAGCGATCGATGAAGAAAAACGACAAATATAAGTTGTTTAAAAATAACGACGTAGTTGTTACCAATTAATATTGTTAAAATACTCGGTGGTTAAAACACAAGAAGATTACCAGATTAATTCAATTATTGATTCTTACGTAGAAGGCACTACTCAATAATGGTTACAAAGAATTACCGCTCAAAGATTTTATTGATTTATTAATAATTGTCAGGCGTTGATATTTTATATCATTGTTGTTTCAATAATCACATTACACACGATTTTTTTTATTATCGAAGCAATAATTCATATTATCCTAATAATATTATTAGATAACATTATTGGCAATGTCTGAAAGTTCGCCTAAGGAGAGGTTTGGTCACCTAATCAAGGCCAAAGAAGAAGAAATTTTTATCGAAAGCCCCTCTTCCTTTAAACCGCCTTGGTCATCAATATCATGATTCTCGTAATATTATTTGTGAATAATTAATTATCGATTCATATGATGAGAAAAATATTGATTTTATGTGATATAGATGGAGAAAATTTTATCGTGACAATTGTTGAAAATTAAAATTTTATCTTTTTCCGATAAAATAATTCATTTAAATATATTATTATATTTTAATAATATAATAATGGTGATATTTTTACAACGAATGTGGGATATATGAAAGTATACGAGGAGGAGAGATTTTTTGTTGCAATAAATGTTTAAAACATGTTAAACATGCTCGGTGGACCCCATTTATCGACCGAAATTTGATTATACCGTAAAATCGTCTGCTTGTGGATTTCACCAATTTCTATTTGAAATTTGGAAAAACTTTCTTCTGCAAAGTTGTAGAGAATTGAATTTCCTATAAAAAATCATGAGATTGAATTTTCTTCGATGAAAGGGCTATTTATTATGAATTATCAAAGTTCAAATTTCAAATAATTGATTTTGGAAGTTTAAAATATTTTTTAAATAAGAAAAACGTTTTTTTGTTGTAATTGGTGTGGTATCTACAATATGTGTTATAAATGATCCGAAATCGATTTAAGAGGTGAAATGAATATTTTTAAGAATATATTATTTTATTAAATTTTCTCGCTTTCTGTGTTCTAAAGATTTTCCTATAAATAGGGTGCTTAGGTTAGAATTGAAAATCACACCGTAAATCAAGTTTTCTCTCTATATTATCGAGCGATTCTTGTGAGTATTTTGAGTATACTTTGAGTATTGCTAGACGGTCTGCAAGTTCCTTCAAAGACTATATCCTGTTTCAAATTTGTAAAGACTAATCTTTCGAGGTAAGGATATTATTTTTTCTCAAATGATATTATTTCTTCAATATCATTATCTTGAAATATTGATTTTTATCAAATTTGTTTTTCATCAAATTCTTATTCATTAGTTTTTATTCACGAACTATTCACGGTTACTTATTCACGAGTTACTATTCACGATATTCACTTAAGCGTGAAAGATGTTTTTTTGGAATTTCTATCTTTTGATTCACGATACTCTGTTACTATTTCACGATATTATCTGAGACTATTCATCGAAAAATAAAATTTTTCTTTTCATCCAAAATATCTATTCTCGATACTAGCTTTTGATCAGATCCATGTTTTGATCATTCTTGAATTTTACACCACTATAATTATTTTTGAGGTATTTTTGAACATGGATAAAACAAAGTACTAATCTTTAATCCTTAATCTCTCGCCATTTTGTTTCACCGGATTCGCTTTTTTAAAATATTTTTCATCATCCTCGCCTTAAATGATGATATTATTGAATATCTTTGGCCCAGTAGTGCAAAGATGAATGATTTCTCAAGAATATCTTTACCGTAGGTAAAGATGAACAAAAGTTTAGATGAATACGACTAATCGATGAATATCTTTTGCCCAGAGTGCAAAGATGAATATTTGATTCCGTATATATATCGATTGATGTTACAGGATAAAAGATAGACGATGAACTTTTAAATTCATACATAAAGATAGTAGTTTGCATTCTCTACTTAACTCTTCTAATGAATTATTATTTCACCGCGAATATTGATTTAAAATTTGTTGCCTATCAGATTCTATTAGATTTTTCCTCTCGTCAAGACTAACGATAATTTGTTGTATATTATCTTAGTCATAATATTCTTTATCGGGCTAGTTGAGCTCACCCTTTTCCTTTTTGTTCCATTTTTCTCGGGAGGCGAGAATATAAATGAAGTACTGAGTCTGGGTATGGAATGAAGGTTCTAGAGAGAGTCGTTTAGTAGTCCTCACCATTTTTATAAAATAATGTATCAATAAATGTGATGAGGATTTATTTGAGTATAGATATTGTCTGAAGATAATATTTGTATTTAAACTCACGCTTTCATCGCTTGTAATAATAAAGTTGTAGTTGTTTCGCATCACGTATCGACAACCCGTAATGGGTGATGTATACCTATTTTGGGGCGCCACAAATTGGTATCGTAGCTTAGGATATGATCTCCGCGAGATCGGGAATAGAATTAGAGGGGAGAGACGAAAATCCTTTCGCTAAGGTGTCCTACCTAAGCTTATTTGTTAGTTGGTCAAGATATAATTATTATGTGATATATTGATTTCTTTAATTAACCCTTGTTTTATGACAAAGATTTGAGAATGTCGAATCGAGAATATTAACAATGGAAATGAGACCGTGGAGACGCCTCAGATTTCACCAACGAGGAGAACGTGCAACAGTCGGGCAATGTTCCTCCCGTGAACAACACCAATCGCGAAAGCGATGATGAACGAGGGATGTTTAGAAGTTTTTGCAGCTCATGCAAAATCGCATTTAGGAGACTCGTGTTCAAAATACAGAGGAAATGATAGCAATTCACTTCAAGTTGTCACAAAGCAAGCCTTCAAAGAGTCAGACCACCGAATTTAAGGGAAAGCCAGATCCGATCACGGCAAAACACGGGTCAAGCAAATTACCAAGATATTCGATGTCTCGGGATGCACGGAGGAATGTAGGTTCCATTCGCCACCTTTTATGTTCCGTGGAAAGGCGCATCATCGGTGGGAGTCTCAGAAGCGCACTCCATCCAAACCAAGACTCAAAGATGTCTTCGGGAGACGCTTTCAGAATTATTTAATGACAAATACTTTCCCGAAAGTGTTCACATATAATAAGGAAGTGGAGTTCATCGATTAGAACAAAACAATACGACGGTGTCTCAAAGACGAGGCAAAGTTTGCAGAGTTATCCGTGTCAGCACCTCATTTGGTGGAGAATGAGGAACGATGACGCTGGATGTTTCGAGAGGTTTGAACCCCAAGATACGCATAAATATCTCATTTCTCATAAATTTTCTCTATTTCGTATGTTGTTAATGTGGCTCAATTGTTAGAGCGAGATAACGAGTATGTTCAACCGAGGGACCATAACCAGATCGCACTGTAGATAGCAAGTACAATGTAATAATGATAACCAAATGAGAAAGAAAAACAGACGGACAAAATGGTAACCACTCTGTGGTAATCATGGCCATGAAAATAGAAGAAGCGAATCAGAGGAGATTTTAAAAAGAGGAGATTTAACAACTACTATGTGAAGACGACAAAGCGCTTAAAAGAATCGGTTCTAAGGGAGGAGAACGACCACCCATTATATGCTATAAATGCGAAAAGAGGGACATATCAATCCAAACCGCCCACAATAGCTCAAGGTATGCTATAATTAGGAAAGGAAGGATATATCGCCGAGATCAGACGCAGAATAAAACCTAGTTCAATGGGGATTTGGTGACTCAAAAGATCGTCCCCGTAAAAGTCAAAGTCAACGATTCCGGAAGAGCGTTTGTTGTGATCGGTCAAAATGCGAGGAACCCAAACGAGGTGATCACGGTAAGCTATTTATAAATTCTCATGTAAGTTTATACCTTACTTGATACCTGCAGGTATACCCATTCATTTATCTCTCCTGCGTGCGGCTCAACGCTTAAACTCGACTCGAGAAATTAGACTTTCGACCTATCTCGTGGAAACTCCGCTAGAGAAACTTTCATCACATCCACCGCTTATAAATCTTGTTTGATTCAAGTTGGCACCATCACCTTACCGTCACCTTTATCTCTTTAAAGATACTTGCTTTTGATGTGATTTTAGGATCGATCGTTAACTACTCATCATGCCAAAATTGATTGTTTTCGTAAGGTCATTAGTTTTCATATTCCTAACCAACCCGTTGTATTTAATTCAAGCAACTAAACCATTAAAATCAATCACCGCTATATCTAATCATAAAGCTATTCGCTTATCAAAAACGGATGTCGCTTTCTTAGCCCATGTTATGGATTTGAATAAAGACACGCCAAATTTGAATAATATTCCCGTTGTATCGACTTTCCCGACGATTTCAAGAACTTCCCCTGGCCTACCCCGTAACGTGAAGTCAATTTTTATTGATCTTGAACCCCGTACAAAGCCCATTTCTAAAACCCCATATCGAATGGCTCCTATTGAACTTCAGAGTTAAAGGTCCAACTACAGTGAATTGTTGGACATCTGCTTTCATCTGCCCCAAGACATCTCCTCGGGGTGCTCCTCTGCTTTATTCAGAAAGAAGAAAGACGGAGTATGCGACTTTCAGATTGACTATCTGAATCGAACCATGTCACCATCAAGAATAGTATCCTCTACCTCGTATTGATGACTTGTTCGACCAACCGTAAGGGGCACAATTCTTTTCAAAATCGATCTTCGCTCGATATCATCACCAAGATTAGAATCGAGGATATTCCAAAGACCGCCTTTAAACCTAAGACGGGGACATTATGAATTCTTAGTCATGTCTTTCGATCGACTAATGCTCCTCGCTATTTCATGGATATGATGAACCGAGTATTCAAGGAATATTTGATCGCTTTGTTGTTGTCTTTTATTGATGACATCCTCATATATTCCAAAAGTCGTGAAGATCATGAGCACCATTTGAAGTCGGTACTCCAAAGGCTTCGTGAAAACAAACTATATGCCAAATTGAAGAAATGCGAGTTCGCTTGAGGAAGTAGCATTTCTCGGGCACGCAGGTGTCAAAACATGGAGTATCCGTGGATCCCACCAAGATCAAGCAATACAAAGTCGAGCAACCAAGTCTGGTGATCAAGCACGAAGCTTTTTGGGTCTAGCCGGTTATTATCTGAGATTCGTGGAAGGGTTTTCTCGAATCGCTACTCCATTAACTCAAATTAAACCTGGAGGATACAAAATTCGCTTGGAGCCGAAGAATGCGAGAAGAGTTTCCAAGAGCTTAAGAGAGACTTATTTCTAAGACTGCTTTCTAACAATACCATCCGTTCTTGATGGATTTGTTATCTACAAATGCTTCGTGCAAAGGGTTAGGATGTGTTCTCATGCAACGTGGAAAGTCATAGCCTATGCCTCATGACAACTTAAAGAGTATGAGAGGAATTATCCTACTCATGATCTAGAGTCAAGAAATAATGCCAAGGCGCTTAAAGATATGGAGGCACTATCTATATGGGGAGAAAGTGGAGATATATTCGCACCATAAAAGCCTTAAATATTTCTTCACTCAAAAGAACTCAACACGCGGCAAGCAATGACGCTGGCTTCGAGCTATTGAAAGACTACGACCACACTATTCAATACCATCCCGGTAAAGCTTTAACGTGGTAGCCGACGCGCCGAGTAGAAGATCATATGCGGAACGAGTGCGATGATGTCAAGTATACGACAGAGCCAACTTTAATAGAAAAAGTTAAGGTCGCTTGCCACCGAATTCGAGAGATGATGCGTATAAGAAGAAGAAAGTACAAGAAGGAGCTATTCCTAAGCGAGAATCGATGAAGAAGGAATACTTCGAGTCCACTCTAGACTTTCAGGTTCCTAACGACTGATTTGAAGTACAAGATTATGATGGAGGCACACAATACACCATTTGCAATCCATCCTCGAAGTACTAAAATGTATCGTGATCTTCGACATACATTTTGGTGGAACAATACGAAGAGAGAGATTGCAAAGTTTATCTCGATGTGTTTAACTTGTCAACGGTAAAGGCGAGCATCTAGTACCTAAGGGTCCGTTGCAAACCACTTGAGATTCCGAATGGAAGTGGGAACACATTACCATGGATTTCAAGATTTAGTCTTCCTACGGCTTCTCAAGGCATCAATGCTATTTGGGTTATTGTTGATAGATTAACCAAGTCTCGCTTATTTCTTGCCGACACGGAGACTTATTCCTCGAACGCCTTGCTAGTATGTGACGTGAATGAGATTGTGAGGTCAGTATGGCATGCCCAGATCCATAGTTTCGATCGCGACCCAAGATTCACTTCAAGATTTCGGGTTAGCTTGCAAAAAGCTATGGGCACGGATTTATTTATTTAGTTCTAAGATACCATCCCCAAACCAGACGGACAATCGTAGAGGACTATTCAAACTCTCAAGATTTATTAAGACTCGTGTCCTGTACTTCAAGGGCGCTTGGGATAAGTATTTACCATCAGTGGAATTCTCCTACAACAACAAAGCTATCGTGCAAGTATAAAAATTCCATTCAAGCATTATATGGACGAAAAGTGTCGCTTCCAATATGTTGGGATGAGGTGGGTGAAGCAACATCATTGGGACCCGAAGTTAGTACGTATGACTACCGAAAAGATCCAAATGATTCGACAACGATACAAACCAAGACAAGATCGACAAAAGAGTTATGCGATCTTCATCGAAAGGACGTGGAATTTAGTGTAGGGATCATGTATTGTCATGAAGTCGCTCCACGGAAGGGAGTTACAAGATTTGGGAAGAGAGGAAAGCTCAATCCACGATTTATCGTCCATTTCAAATTCTCGACCGAGTAGGAAATGTAGCCTATAGACTCAAGCATTACCTCCGAGTATGTCTCGTGTTCATAATGTGTTTCACATATCTCAGCATTTCAGAAATATATGAAAGACCCGAACCACGCTATAGAGTTAGAACCGGATTTAGATAGCCAAGACTTAACGATGAGGAGGTACCACCAAGATCTTGGATAGAAGGAGCATGTCCTACGCCAAGAAAGGTCATACCACAAGTTAAAGTTTTGTGGAGGAATCACGCTATAGAGGAAATGACCGGAATTGAAACGAAATGAAAGCGAGGTATCCTCACCTTTTCAAACACCAGTACGTACGCCAATTTCGAGGACGAAATTTCATAAGGAGGGAGGTCAGAAGACCCCAACTTATTATTAATGAAATTTAATTTTCTATTTATTATTTTGAAATAGTAAGGGTTGATTTGATTAATGTGGATAGTTAGGGGTAAAATACGCAAATATTTCAAAATAAGCAAGTGGTTATAAAATATTCATCATTGTTTGTGAATATTCGCTTGGTCGTGGAATATTCGTACCGCTTCTGGGAATATTCGCATTTACGACAAGCAGCCCATGTGTGGGGCCCATAACTAAAAGCGATCGATGAAGAAAACGACAAATATAAGTTGTTTAAAAATAACTAAAGAAGTTGTTACATGCTAATATCGTTAAAATACCTTGCGGTTAAAACACAAGAAGACACCAGATTGCACCAATTATTGATTCTTACGTAAGAAGGCACTACTCAATAATGGTTACAGAAATTATCGCTCAAAGATTTTATCGATTTAATAATTGTCATATTGATATTTTATATCATTGTTTGTTTCAATAATTGTCATTACACAAGATTTTTCATTATCGGCTAATAATTCATATTATCCTCGAATAATATTATTAGATAACATTATTGGCAATGTCTAGAAAGTTCTCGCTTAAGGAGAGGTTTTGTCACCTAATCAAGCCGCCAAGAAGTGAGAAAATTTTATCGAAAGCCCCCTTTCCTTTAACCGCCTCATTCATTAAATATCAGGATTCTCAGTAATATTATTTGTGAATAATTAATTATTGATTCATATGATGAGAAAATATTGATTTTATGTGGATATAGATGGAGAAAATTTTTAATGTGACAATTGTTGAAAATTAAAATTTTATCTTTTTCTCGATAAAATAATTCATTTAAATATATTATTATATTTTAATAATATAATAATGGTGATATTTTTACAACGAATGTGGGATATATGAGTATACGAGGAGGAAGAGTATTTTTGTTGCAATAAATGTTTAAAACATGTTAAACATGCTCAAAGCGGACCCCATTTATCGACCGAAATTTGATTATAAATTTAAAATCGCCTGCTTGTGGATTTCTTTTGGCCAATTTCTATTTGGAATTTGGAAAACTTTTCTCCGCAGTTGTAGAGAATTGAATTTCCTATAAAAAACTCATGAGATTCAAATTTTCTGATAAAAGGGCTATTTATTATGAATTATCAAGTTCAAATTCAAATAATTGATTTTTGAAGTTTAAAATATTTTTTTTTAAGAAAAACGTTTTTTTTGTTTGTTTTTGAGTGTGTCACATGTGTTATAAATGATCTGAAATCAGATTTCTAAGATGGGCTAGAATTTTATAATAATATATATTATTATTTTATTAAATTTTCTGCTTTGGTGTTCTAAAGATTTTCCTATAAATAGGTGCTTAGTTAGAATTGAAAATCACACCGTAAACCAAGTTTTCTCTCTATATTATCGAGTTTATTCTTGTGAGTATTTTGAGTATACTTTGAGTATTGCTATACTTGCAAAAGTTCAAGTCATAGACTATATCCTAGATTCCAAATGAAGTACTCGATCTTTCGAGGTAAGTGGATATTATTTTTTCAGAATGATATTATTTCTTCAATATCATTATGTTGAAATATCGATCCAAGTTTTTATCAAATTTGGAACTTTTTGGTGGGTTACTTATTCAGTTACTATTCACGATTACTATTCACGAAGTATATTCACGAGTTACTATTCACGAGTATATTCACTTAATGCTGAAGATGTTTTTGTATTCATCACGATAAAATGATTCATTTACTCATTACTATTCAATTAAAATTTCTTCTTTTGTCCAAAATATCTATTCTCGATACTAGCTTTTGATCAGATCCATGTTTTGATCATTCTCAATTTTACACCACTATGATTATTTTTGAGGTATTTTTGACATGGATAAAACAAAGTACTAAATCCTTAATCCTTAATCCTCATCTTTTTGTTTCAATCGGATTCGCTTTTTTAAAATATTTTTCATCATCCTCACCTTAAATGATGATATTATTGAATATCTTCGCCCGTAGCAGAAGGCAAAGATGAATGATTTCAAGAATATCTTCGCCCAGTAGTAAAAAGATGAACAAAAAGTTTAGATGAACACGACTAATCGATGAATATCTTCGCCTCAGAGTGCAAAGATGAATATTTGATTCCGTATATATATCGATTGATGTTACAGTGATAAAAGATAGATGATGAACTTTTAAATTCATACATGTAAGATAGTAGTTTGCATTCTCTACTTAACTCTTCTAATGAATTATTATTTCACCATGTAATATTGATTTAAAATTTGTTGCCTATCAGATTCTATTAGATTTTTCCCTCGTCAAGACTAACGATAATTTGTCAGATATTATCTTAGTCATAATATTCTTTATCGGGCTAGTCGAGCTCACCCTTTCCTTTTTGTTCCATTTTTCTCTCGTGAGGCGGTAATATAAATGAGTACGAGCTCTGGGTATGGAATGAAGGTTCTAGAGAGAGTCGTTTAGTAGTCCTCACCATTTTTGTAAAATAATGTATCAATAAATGTGATGAGGATTTATTTGAGTATAGATATTGTCTGTAAGATAATATTTGTATTCAAACTCACAGCTTTATCATGTTGTAATAATAAAGTTGTAGTTGTTTCGCACTACATCGTATCGACAACCTCGTAATGGGTGATGTATACCTATTTTGGGGCATCAAAGCGGCTAGGAGGGCCGAGTTCTAAGTGTCATTGAAATTTTCAATCATAATCGCTTAACCTACTTTAAGATGGTGAGGAGTGAGATGAGTGGCGCTTGGAAGGCGCGTGGCGATGGTCAGCAATTGCCACCGCTTCGTGTTTCTGTAAATGATCGTTCTGGTCCTTCTAAAAGTGCTCACGAAAGACGACCTCTAAACTATAATTTGGATGATCTCCGTCTCAAGATCCACGGTGGAGCCAGACGGAGGTTGGTCTTTGATGCGGATAAAGGGCATGATCGTGATCGGGCGGAAGCAGAGGGGCTCATCGACTAAGACTCATCGTCAAGTGGTCGAGGATGAAACCGCCAAGTTGGCGAGGATGGCGTATTTAAGCAGATAAAGCCTTGGAGGTTCCGTTAAAGTAGAGAGAAGATATAGCCAACGATGCTTCGGTGGTAAAGGAGTTAAGGGGTGAAGATCTAGCCATGTTCAAATTCGAAAAGGAGTAAACATAAGGAGATGCCACTACGAGAGGGTAAAGAGCCTAGCATTCTACACACGTGTTCAGGGATCGCTCACTGTAGGAGGAGATTGAGGAGCGAACTCCCCGTGACCTCAAGAAGGCATCGTGGTCGCTGGTTCTCAAAGATCGAGACGACAAAGCGGCGAAGCAAGTCAAGGGGAGATCGTGCGTAAACCGAGAAGAAGAGAGCATCGGCGTGACTATTCTCATCATGAGGATGTAATCAGACGTCAAGTAGATCCGGCCCCACGCGGCAATGGGATCGGCAGAGGAGGTCGATCTACCTGAGGCGAGTAATGTCGTTAAGGAGAAAGAGGTCTCCTCGCACCGGAAGGTGTTGATTTTTTAGTGAAGGAGCCGAAAGAGCTTCAAAGCAAATGGTCGAGGTTCAACAGTGAAGGACACCTCCGGGAAAGAAGGCATCCCTTTTTTCTGATATTCTCTAGGAGAAGGCGATATCACCAAGAAGTTGCCTCAGATGGAGAGTTACGATGGGTCCGGGACCCCACGACCATAGTCAAGCGTTTCAATTTACCACGGATTATTATGATTTCACCGATGCCGCCAAGTGCCACATTCATTATTCGACGGTCATCGAGGAAAGATGCGAGGTGGATGGGGATTTTGCCGCCGATTCAATTTCCTCTTGATCTAGCTTTGGATAAGTTCCATGCCCGCTTTGGGAGCAACCAAGGAGAGGCAAGCCCACTAGTTCATTAAGACAGTCCGTAGTTTCACCAACGAGTCCTCGGGTCAATACGTGAAGAGGTTCAGAGAAGCGCTTGGTCGTGTGTCCGACCAATGATCTCCAGCCGTAGGTTTGTTTCGAATGGGCTAGATCTCGTAAAGTCCGAGAAGTTGGTGAAGAAGTTGATGTTCAACCATCCAAAGAGCTCTGATGTAAGCTTTTACGGGCGGTATGATATATTGTTGTAGAGCCTGCTGAATAGCCTTCAAACGCCCTTCTTCGAGACTCAGCTTAAAGGATGCAGATGATCCCAAGGCGTATGGCGATCGTGAGAAAGGGGGAGGATATAATGATCGGCCAGAGGCGCGCTCAAGAAGTTCAATAACTCATGGCGACAGAGGAGTAGTCGTCCACCGCGTCCGCTTCTCGAAGGTGAATAAGGTTTACACCAAGTCAATACACTGGATAGGTTTGTGATTTTGGGACTGTATCAGAACTGTACCATTCTATGAGCCACCTCGTGACCACATCAAGCCGTAAGGTGGCAATACTCGAAAATATTGTTGACGCCCCCCAAAATTAGGTATACATCACCCATCTTCAATCACCACTTACATGGTATGTAATTTAAATACAACTTATCACATAAATCGCGAGTTTAAATACAAATATCGCTATCTAGATATTATACAAACTCAAAAGGAGTCCTCATTACAATTATTATCACACTATTTCACGTATAGTAAGGACTACTAATGCTATCTTCGTGACCATCACTGCTTCCGACTCGCCCCAAATTTATATTCTCATTTCAAGAGAATAAAGAAAAAGAAAGGTGAGCTCAACTAGCCCAAAGAAGAAATATTACGACTAAGATAATGCGTAATAAATTATCAATAGTCTTCAACAATGTTAAACCGATAAAATACAATGATAACCTGAGTTTAACTCGCAGCTGAATACGCAATCCATTAAAAGAGTCAAGTAGAAAATAAAGTTCTACTATCTTTTAGTTTTAAAAGGTTTTTCATCATCAAGCTATACCGAGACTCAGAACTTTTAATAAATATTCCACATCATCGAATCACCCCCGCACTACGGCCAATGATATTCTTTAGTGTCACGTACCACAATTATTCACGCACTCAAGGCCAAGAATATTTGTGGTATTCATTAATGGTCATGATCATGCCAAACAACTCGTCCACCAATGCACTACGGCCATCGAGGATTTTATCACATCATTTGTAACATTACTACCAAGACATTACATTCAATAGTCTCTCGGTCATAATCATACCAAGTCCATCTATGCACTATGTGCCACGATGACTTTTCAACATAATATAAACATGAGGATGATGACAATGATATAAGAATTCAATAAAACAAGTTCAAGAATTATTTTATCCAGAATTATTAACGCCCAAATTATCAATACGACATCAATTTAGAGAGTAAAATTCAAGAATGGTCAAGAATATTTCCATGAAAAGATATCGGATGAAACGCAAATATCAAGGATATTCCACTAATTTCATGGAGTATACAAGTCAAATTTTTAACCAACCGGGTATAATAAAGAATAGAATAACAAAAGAAATCACCACGCATGCGATAGATCGCACATGCAAAAAGTTATTCCAAATGTAATAATAAATAATCGGAACCAGTCCCATGAAACGCATGCATGTGATGTTCCAACAGTAATAATAAAGAATGGAACCAGTCCCACAGAAACACATGATAGGATGTTCCAATGTAATAATAATAAAGATTTTAACCAGTCCTGTAAAACACATGCATGTGATGTTCCAAATGTAATAATAGTAAAGACGGAACCAGTCCGTAAAACACAATGCATGTGATGTTCCAAATGTATTAATAATAAAGACTTTTAACCAGTCCAGTAAAACACACATGCACAGGATGTTCCAATGTAATAATAATAAAGATTAAACTGTGTCCTAAAACACATGCATGTGATGTTCCAACAGTATTAATAAAGATTTTAACCAGTCCCAAGTAAAACATACATGCATGTGATGTTCCAATGTAATAATAATAAAGACGGAATCGTGTCGGTGTGTAAAACACATGACATGATGTTCCACAGTAATAATAGAAGAATGTCACCAAGTATAGGGTAAACCACGACAAAAGTTATTCCAATGTAATAATAAGCAATGGAATAACAAATGCCTTCTTCATGAATAAGAAAGAATAACACCCCTTACTTTTGCAGAGAGATTGAATACTGCAGAAGCAGTAGAATAAAATACTTTCTTCTTTCTCTCTTATTCTCTATACTTTCTCTCTATAGCTGAAATGAATTGTGAAAAATAATGAAGCCTCAGCCTCTATTTATAGAAGTTTTTAGCTTAAGCACCGCCAGTGTGAAAAGCAAGTGGCTCGATTTAATTAATGATGTGAAAAGAATAGTGGTTTCACGCCTCAGAATGTGAAACACAAGTGGTTCGACGCTCAGAATGTGAAACGACGTAGTGGTTCGACGTCTGCAAAGGTAATTACTATTAACGAAGGTAAATACTATCGATTTAAGGTAAATACTATTCACAAGGGTAATTACTATCGACGTAAGGTAATTACTATTATCGACGGTAAATACTATTCACAAGGGTAATTACTATTTGACGAATGTAATTACTATCGACGAAGAGACTTCTTAGATGACGATATACGAGCCCCCCATAAAATAATCAAACTTACCACAAATCATTTTATTTTCATCAACACATATTTAATCTTTCAACAATTATTAATCATTTATAACTCATCAGCCTCAATTATCGATTTAATACTATAACATATTATACGTGTACGGTCATCGTGACAATAATCGAATCAATAATATAAGAGATATGATGCAGCAAGAATTAGAAAGAATAATCGAAAGATAACCGAGTGACTTCTCACGTAAGCATCAATAATCAATACCGCGCGATACTACGCAACCACGCCAGACATCAGATTTTTTACCACCGGGTAGTTCAATGCTTTTAACTCAGAATACCCCCGACGCTATTTTTTTATAAAATATTTTGTCGCTTTTCTCAATCCGACAATAATTTCATGGGGTCCACCAATGATTTGAGCCATCATACTAATATTCCCTAACAAAAGAATATTCTCCTAACCAAACTAATATTTTATAACAACTTACATACTTTGCAAAATTTATAAATATTACCCACAACTATAACATTATATCAAATTTATTCCATAATATTCAAAAATAATATTTATAGAAAAATTTATCTTTATTTATAAAAGTTTGGTTCTTACAATCAGTATTACCATCGTTCAATGGGTCACGATACTAACGCGTAATGTCAGCAATTCAAAGATTTCAGAGTGGAAAATTCAAAACGGTTTGCTCATTCAAGATGCGGGCTCGGAGGGACCAATAATGTCGATTTTTCTCGCTCGCACTGCTCAAACGGTCCCCATCCGCCTAAAGTATTCCAATACCACCACCACGGCACGTCAGTTGATGTAATAACCTGCAGGATTATGTTATGGAAGCTCGGTAGGGAAGTTAAGAGGAGAGGATATCCTCGATTCTGGCCACGTCCCATCATGGATGCTCTCCCAAGGCCGATTGCACCTTTTCCAGGACTCATATTTTTTCACCGATGAAGATTATCCTTCTGAGCCTATCGAGCCGCACGAGGGGGCATTGTGATCACAACGCAGGGGTTCTTGTGAGATGTGAAGCACACGATGATAGACAACGTCTTCAGAGATATTTTATATGTCCATGCTTATCGAGGATGCGATTCTTTGATGGACTAAGACGGAGGTCGAAAGCAGAGGCTCCTTTATACGGCTTTAGCAATGATCCGCTCGTGAGTCAGTGCACCATCGAACTCCCCAAAAGAATCTTCGGTGATGCCTCATCAACAGTAGAAATAATATGTAAATTTTATGTTGTGCATGTAGATTCTTGGCCATAACGCCATATTGGAAGGCCTACATCGACAGCCTCTCAAAGCCAGAATCTCCATCCCTCACTTCAAAAATCAAGTTCCCACATACATACTTGAGTCCTGAGAAACGGCAGGACTTAGATCCGTCTGACGATGTTATATAAATGCTGCGTTATTTCTTCCGAGGGGGTTCAAGAAACAAAAACAAACCACGGCAATCGAGATCGATCCCTTCACCCAAAAGCAACTTCTGAGCCATTGGTAATTCCCGCAGAGAGACTAAGAGATCGAGCTTAGTCCTTGTAAAGCCGTAAAGACAAGAAGATCGGTTTGGTCCTGCCAGAGCCTCTTCTGACAAACCTTATGGAACTCCTTCTGCATGCGATATTTTGCAATACGGGAACCACGGGTGACATGCCCGAGTTAAATGAAGATAGCCGAAAGTACGCACTAGATGTAGATCCCTCTCAAGCTTAAGCCCGATTTGGCTGGTAAAAGGCGCGATTTTTGCACCGAGCTGACGGTAAAATCATTGACGAGGAGATTGCAAAGTCAGTAATACCGACTTCATCTATGCTTAAATTGATTATCCCGGAAAGGATCACAATGTGGTCAAAAGTGTAACGCAACGGAAAGTGGCGGTTTGTGACGACTACAATCGATCTAAATAAAGCTCATCCTCAAGGACTTTTATCCTTTTCGCCCCCATATCGACCAAATTTCATCGATGCTAATTTCGGGTATGCATTACTAAGCTTTTACGGATTCTTTTTTCAAAGTTATCACCAAATATCCATGCCAGCAAGAAAGACATTCCGAAGACAAGATTCATTACACAATCGCTCTGGCAGTACGTCTTACAAGAAGATGACCTTGGCCTTATAAATGCCGGAGCCACTACCGCAGAATGATGAACTCCTCGCCTTCAACAGTAATCTAGGAGAAACATGGAGGTTTACGTAGACGACACGATCAGAAGAGTACGCAGTTCGTAAGCATTTGACGATCCGAGCAATCCTTCCAGATCATCTGGCCATCACACCGAGGCTCAATCAGCCAAATGCACTTTCGCGTTAGGCAGAAAGTTCCTCGATATCCGGTCAATAGTAGGGGCATCGAGGCCAACCCTAGAAGATCCAGCCATTCGAGCATGGAAACTCCCTCGCCGCTCAAAGACGCCCAACGCCCGATCAGTAGATCATGCTTTTAAGGAGGTTCGTCACAAATCAAGAGAGATGCCTTCTTTATTTGATACACTAAAAGGACCGAAGAATGCAAAGATGTTCCAAAGGATCGCTTAACGCTAAGACGCCTTTTCAGTGGCATAAAGATATATCTATCTTCTGGCCTCCTTTATCGGGTGAAACCTATTCCCACCGAGACCTTATATTCAGACCTTGGCAAAGAAGTTCGTGGGCAATACTGAGCGGCATTGTTCTGGGAGGTCAAAGGAAGCAAGATCCTGGCCTATTATGCGTCACCACGCCCCACGAGATGTCAAAACTAGGCAATTCAATATTGAAAAATTTGTTTTCGCTTGATAATCACAGCAGAAAACTTCTAATATTTTCAAGGTCGACCATCGGGTCGCTTTTTCACCTGATCAACTTTTGAAGAAGTGATGGGCGTCAGAGGTTTCTTGGAGATTAGAAGACGGCTCATGAAGTCCCCAATTTTCATCGAATATCATCCCCGATCCGCTTATCAAAGGTCGGAAGCCTCGCCGATTTACGGGTGGAGTGCTCGTTTCATCGGGAAGCAGATGCCGAACTACCGTGTCGAGATGTCCGATCGAAATACCAGTCAGTCGTCAATGCTTTGCTCGACGCCAGACGCATTATGGATCCTCTATGCTCCTAATTCATAAGAAATATTTTTTAATAACAACGGTTTCGCGTTGTTAGCAGGAGTTCGATCAACGATCAGAGGTCCTTTTATCATTATGCACTCTCATTCGCTCAAGTGGAGATTACGTAACTAATGATCAAGATTATAATTAGACCGATTTCTTTTACATGAAGTTTCATAGAGCGAACGACACCATTAAAATATTTAAACTGCTACCAATGATGCTATGTTTTTAACGATTTATTTGAAGTTTTAAAGCCGAAATTCAAAGATAAGCTGATGTATCGAAATTTTAAATCGATCACTCACATCAGTATATATCCTTCCTTCTATCATGATAGACAGAGTGTTAACTTTATCAATCTTTTATCAACATATTTTTCGCACCACTATTAAAGTGCTCTTCAAAGTCGAGTATGCCCTTCAGGTTCATGAAGATCACGATTTCATAAAGTTCTTGAGGGTACACCTACCAACAATCTTAAGGAAGTTACCAGTACTAAGTTAATCTCTAACAAATGATAATGTACCACGTATATAATTCCTATCTCCATACCATTTCTTATAGATTAAACATGTTAGCTTCAATAGTGCTATCAAAATTTTGGTAGACCATTTCGATTGATAACAGAATTTAAAGTTCATGAAAGAGTCCGTAACAATTCTCAAAGGTGATATCGATACAATGGACACCTCAGGATCAAAATTTAAGGATTTTCAAGGAGTCATTCAAGACAAAGACTTTCTCATCCACGAATCCGACAAGTCGAGGTGACCAAGACTAAATGGGATCGCAGATCGATGAAAGGAAGAGGCCAAGAATTAGGTATGGCTACCCACAAGGACCACCAAGGATTCATTTCGATCATTTCATTCATGCTTAGTCACAATTGATCCCAAGTCTCCCAATTCAAAGAGATCTACAATGACGTAATGGCCAAATCCAGAAGAAGTCGAGAGAAAAAATCATCGCTATCAACAAGAAATACAAATAACCAGATTCAAG
>CM035160.1:26693823-26855950 GCA_020205615.1 Panax quinquefolius | reverse complement strand
AGTTTAAATACGATATTGTCATCTGTATAATATCCACACGCAAATAAATCCCCATCATAATTATCGATACATTATTTTACAAAATGGTGAGGACTACTAAACAACTCTCTCTAAACCTTCATTCCATACCCCGACTAAGACTTTCGCTACATTCTCGCCTCCCGAGAAGAAAAATGGAACAACAAGGAAAAGGGTGAGCTCAACTAGCCCAAGAAGAATATTACGACTAAGATAATATACAACAAATTATCGTTAGTCTTCAACAGGAAAATCTGATGTAATACAATAGACAAACAAGTTTCAAATCAATATTCGCAATGAAATAATAATTCATTGTAAGAGTTAAGTAGAGAATGAAATCTACTATCTTCTATCATATGAATTTAAAAGTTCATCGTCAATATTTTATCCCTATAACATCAATCAATATATATCCGAATCAAATATTCATCTTGCACTACAAAAGCCAAAGATATTCATCACCAATCATGTTCATCTAAACACTGCTCATCTTCGCACTACGGCCAAAGATATTCATCAAGAAATCACTTGCACTACGTGCATAAAGATATTCTTCAAGAATATCATCATTGCCAGATATTCAATACATCATTTAGACCCGAGTGATGATGAAAAATATTTTAAAGAAACGAATCCAAAGGAAACAAAATGACAAGGATTAAGGATTCGACTTTTGTTTTATCCACGTCCAAAAATACCTTCAAAATAATCACAGGGTAAAATTCAAGAATGATCAAAACACGGATACAATCAAAGTTAGTATCCATAATAGATATTTTGACAAAAAGAAGAAATTTCATTTTTCTATGAATAAAGTGTCAGATAACGTGAATAGTGTCAGATATACGTGAATAGTAACTCTACACCAAAAGATAGAAATTCCACAAAAAAACATCTTCACGCTTCAAAGTGAATAAGACTATCGTGAATAAGAATCTCGTGAATAAGAACTCTCATGAATAAGAACTCGTGAATAAGAACTCATGAATAAATCCATAACCCCGATACGAAAAAAGTTTCAAATTTGATAAAAAGTTTCAACTAATATTTCAAAGATAATGATATCAAGAAATAATATCATTTTGAGAAGAAAATAACATCCCTTACCTCGAAAAGACAAGATTTCTAATAAACAATGTGATATAAAGCTAAGACTCAACTTGCACCGTGATAGCAATACTCAAAGTATACTCAAAAATACTCACAAGAATACGCCGATAATATAGAGAGAGAAAACTTTAATTCAGTTGTGCGTGATTTTCAATTCTAACCCAAGACCCTATTTATAAAGAAAAACGCTAGAATACCAAAAGTTAGTAAAATTGAATATAATAATATTATTTATAAACAAAATTCCTTAGCCCACCTTTGAAATCTGATTTCAGCCATAGCACATGTTAAATGAGGTTCACAAACTCACCAAAAACGTTTTTCTCAAAATAATTAATTAAAACTCCCAAAATCAATTATTTCTAACTTCGTAACTTCAATAATTCATAATAAATAGCTTCTTTTGTCGAGAAAATTCAATCTCGCGACTTTTATAGAAATTCAATTCTCTACAACTTTACAGAAGAAAGTTTTTCCAAATTCCAAAACAGAAATCGACCAAATCCACAAACTGCCATTTTACAAAGCTATAATCAAATTTCTAATAATAATGGTGTCCACCAACACACAAAACATGTGTTAAACATTTAATGCCACAAAATACTCTTCCTCCTCATATACTCATATATCCTACATTCATTATAAAATATCACCATTAATATATTATTAAAATAATATATTTAAATGAATTATTTTATCGTAAAATTATAAAATATTAATTTTCAATAATTGTCACATTAAAATTTTTTCTCCATCTATATCCACATAAAATCAATATTTTCCTCATCATATAAATCAATAATTAATTATTCACAAATAATATTACAGAATCACAATATCGGGCAACCAGCCGCTCCTGCGAAAGCAGGGGGCTTCCAATAAGAATTTCTCCTCACCTACAAGCAATTGTAATGACCAAACCTCTCCTTAGATGTAACTTTCTAGACATTGCCAATAATGTTATCTAATAATATTATTCAGATAATATGAATTATTGCTTCATAATGGAAAATACCGTGTAATGACAATTTATCAAACAACAAATATAAAATATCAACGCAAAAATTATTAATCAATAAAATAAAATAATCGAATAAGAATTATCGTAATAATTATCGAGTAGTGCCTTCTTCACGTAAGAATCAATAATTGGTGCAATACCGCAGCTACATCGCTCAACAACGCCAGATAAGTGTTTTTTAACCAATCGGTATTCCAACAAGATTAATGATAACAACTACGCCATTATTTATAAACAACTTATATTTGTCGCTTTCTTCATCCAATCGCTTTCCGCATGGGCCCATAAAGATCGCTACTTCGCCAGCAATTTTATCAATAAAGATTTAAATTTTGTCAAAATAATTTTTATATTATGGTGTGAATTTGAGATAATATTATAGTCAGGTAGTATTTATAAATTTTGCAAAGTATGCAAGTGGTTATATTATATTCGATCGGCTCTGGGAATATTCTTGCTTAGCAGGAATATTCGCATAACTACCAATCATCAGGACCCTCATAAATGTAATTATTGCTTGATCGAGAAAACGACAAAAATATTTTATCAAAATAACTACGAAGTTTTACCGTGGTTACCGCTGAACTACTCTAGTAGTAAAAGTACAAAGAATACGCAGTGGTCGCATAAGAAAGACACCAGTATTGATTATCGATGCTTATGTGAGAAGTCACCACTTTTGATTCCATTATCACGATTAATAATATGAATTATTATAATGATAATGACGCTTTTTTTTATTCAGATTATTAACGTAATAAAATGTAAACATCTTTTTATATAAAATAGAATACTTTATTAAAGTTATTCTATAAATGTAATATATTATATTTTATTACGATAAATACGTATAAAGGTTTTGATAAAGGTTTTGCATAAGATTGCATAAAGGTTTGCATATAAGTAAAATGTTTTTTTATATAAATAGAATATATTATATTTTATTTAAAAGATTTTTCTTTAAATATGGACCGCCGATTAAAGTAAATCAATCTGACCGCTCATGGATTAGTTACTACGCATTCCATTTTCCTATAAATAAGCTCATTCCTTCATTATTTTCTTACTTAATTCATCAAAACTCTGTAGAGAGAAATTATAGAGAGAAGCTATAGAGAGAAAATTATAGAAAGAAGAAGAGTATTCTCGCTACTTCACTACTTCTATATTCAGGGATATTTTTTTTACTAGTAGTGGTGTTATTCTTCTTCTCGAAGAGAACTTCATATTCCATTCATTATTATTCTCGCTGAATAACTCAGAAAAGTGGCATACCCTATACATAACCCGAGATACGCCAGATACCCTATACTTGTGAAATCTTTATGTTATTCCATCGCTTATTATTCTGCTTGAATAACTCAGATACGCTGCTTACCCTATACTTGGTGACATTCTTCTATTATTCTCGCTTGAACATCCTGTCTCAGGTTTTTACACCCACCGGGTTCCGCTTTTTATTATTCTCGCTGAACATCCTCGTCTCAGGTTTTTACACCGACCGGTTCCGCCTTTTATCATTCTCGCTGAATATCCTATCTCGTGTTTTTTACACCGGATCCGGGTTCCATCTTTATTATTCTCGTTGAACATCCTCGCTTGCGTGAATTTCACCCGACCGTTCCGTTATTATTATTCTCGTTGAATAACTCGCCTATGCGGCACCGCATGCACGGTGATTTCTTTTGTTATTCCATTCTTTATTATACCCAAATTGGTTAAAACTTTGACTTCTATACTCCATGAAATTAGTAGAATATCCTCGATATTCATGCTTCATCCAAAGATCTTTCATGGAAATATTCTTCCGATCATTCTTGAATTTTACTCTACGAAAACAAAGATTATGTCGATAATTGACGTTAATAATTCATGGATTAAATAATTTTGAACTTGTTTTATCAATTATTATGTCATCATCATCATCCTCATGTTATATTATGTTATCTTCGCTTACGCAAGCATAGATGAACTTAGTATGATTATGACGACTGTGGATCATTCTATAATCACGACTTGATATAAATGATGTGACAAAAGTCCTCAAAGGGTCTGTAATGCAAATGATGGATAGTTTTTGGTATGATTATGACTGTGGGTGATTCTAAGATAGTCACGACCATCGATAATTTGATGAAAATCCTCGACCGTGGTATGTGGATGATTAGATGTGGTGGTTTATTTATTGTCGAGTCTCAAATATAAAAATTGATGAAAACCTTTTAAAACCTAAAAGATAGTAGATTTTATTCTCTACTCGACTTTTTAATGGATCATTATTCCACCGCAGCTTAAACCGGTTGTCTATCAGATTTTATCGCTTAACATCATTGAAGGCTAATGATAATTTATTCTCGCATTATCTTAGTCATAATATTTCATCTGGCTAGTTGAGCTCACCCTTTCTTTCACCGTTTCTTCGTGAAATGAGAACATAGCCGGGACGAGCCTGGGAACGGAGTAATGGTCCGTAGGATAAGATTAGTAGTCCCTCACTATTCTCGTGAAATAGTGGTGATAATAGTTGTAATGAGGACTCTTTTCGAGTTTGTATAATATCTAGTAGACAAATATTTGTATTCAAACTCACGCTTATGTCGATTGCATACACTACGCTTATATTAGTAAGTTGATTTGAATTTATGTACCATGTAAGTGGCGACCCAAGACGGGTGACGATACCTAATTTTGGGGCCACAACAGTATCGTAGCTAGTGGATACGATCCCCGCTAAGATGTGAGATAAGAACTAGAGAGGGAGAGACGGAAATTCTTCGCTAGTATTTACCTACCTAAGTTTATTTGGTATTTAATTGGCTCACGTAGTATAGGATAATATTTGATATATTAATTAACCCTCAGGTTGTAAGCAAAGTTTGAAACGGCAAATTAAAAATATTCACAATGGAGTGAATGTGACCGCTAGACACCTTTAATCACTAATCAAAGTTAATGCAAAGGTCGATTTGAGGAACAAATTAGAGATATCCACGTAGTAAATGAAGAACTAATTGTTGCACCCGAGCTAGTTGCAGAGGTAGCAAATGAAAGTGAGGAAGAAGAGGAAGAGGAAGAAGAGGACCCCGAGGAGAATTGGTTAGAAGAAATTTATGATCAAAACTTAGAATTACAAAATCGTGTTCGTGAGCTAGAAGAACAAAGTTGAAGAACCAAAACTATCGTGGAACAAAGGGATACAACAATTCAAAATCAAGTTACCCGATATGTGATGCTCGAACAAAATCACGCTTTCAAGGTGGTGTAAGATATTAAAGTTGAATCGAGAATTTAAAATCAAAGATCACCGAAAGAAGAAACAACCGAACGAAGGAGAATAGACGATGCATGGGTAAAAGTCGCACAACGCTGCTGATAGTGTAGAAAAAAGACGTCCGATCCAATAAAGCCAAAATAGATGAAATGGACTTTGCTTTTGACAAAGAATTGAGAATTTAACATCGAATTCTAATTACCCTCGCATATAGCACAAACCCAATTCGATATGGATCTGAGAATAATGATTCAAATCATGGATCGTGAATGTGAAGAAGCACTTAAGGGTGGAATGTACCTTATAGAAAGTCAAACTCAGAATTTAAGCGGTAGCGCTTTTTGAGAAAAACCCAACGGGTTATTACGGTAAATTAATTATAAATTAAGCTAAGTCTATACTTTATTCAATACAAGTTCTACCCACTCTTTTATTCTACCTAGTTGTGTTCAATGTTTAAATTTGACCAAAAAAAAAATAGACTTTGATTTATCTATCAAACTTCGCTGGAGAAACCTTCACATTCTCACTGCTTATTAATCTTGTTGTTTCAAATAAACACTTTCACGCTACCTTCGATATATCTTTTTGAAATACTTGCCTTTTGAGGTAATTTTTTGAAAACGATTGATTAACTACTTATTATTCTTTTGTAAGGTTGTTAGCTTTCATATTCCTAACCAACCTGTTATATAATTAATTCAAAGTAACCAAACCCTAAAGTTAATCATCGTTATATCAAGCCATAAGTAAAGAGCCCCGATCCTTTCGTTGTTGACTTCCTCAGTGTGGAATGCACCGCCGACTTTCAGAGAGGCGACATCGTGAATGAAGATGGCAAGTTTATAGGTATCATTGTGAGGTGCTATCTAGTTAAGGGATGTAAGTCACAAATGGTATCAATGTGACGTATATCCAAGTCTTGGATAAGAGTAATAGCTTTGAATGATATTTCTATCATTAATAAATTTCTTGACGATTCTTGAAGATTTCCTAGCCTACCCTAGAGCGTGAAATCGAATTTTGTATCGACCCCAAAGATAAAAACCCATTTCTTAAACCTCAAATATTTCTTCAACTAAAATGAATAAATTTTTACGTGGTTTATGATGAAAGTCATAATAAAAGCATTGGAATAATGAAAATCATGGGTATATGAAGTATTAGTAAGTTTTATGATGAGTTATGTTGGTTAGTATGTGAAAACATGAAAGTTTCTTAGAAATCACAAAGAGTTGAAAATCGATTTTGGTGAAAAACGAATATGAAATTCAATCGACTATATCTCCTATTATATTTTGAATTTTGAATGTGGTCAAGTCCTAGAGTTAGATCTATGAGTTACCTAACTAATCCAAGTGGAATTACTGAAAAGGTGTTGTAGATTTTGTGTGGACTGATTTTAGCAAAGGAGGCCAAAGCTGTAAATTTCAAAAAGCTACTGCCATGAAACTTTAAGGGGCTGTTTCGGCCACTTAAATTATGAGAAAAATTCTGGCCTTTTTGGGACATGAAGGTATATGGTATAAAGTACCTCCTGTCCAAAAATGAGCTCATTCTCGACTTAAAATGAGCAAGTTATGACTATTTCAATATTTAGGTTTTTCCGATTTAAAAACGCTATAACCGAGAGTTCTATAACTCCGATGACCATGAAATTTAAACTAGAAGCTCACGTTAACATGTGTAAGGTCCTGCCAAGATTTGGGAATTTTTGGAGTTAAACTTGAGGTAGCTAATTTCTTAAGGAATTAATTAGAAATTGATTTTTGAAAAATAGTAAATGAATTTTAAAAATCTTAGAAAAATATATTTTCATTATGGGACTATATTATGCTAAATCCCAGAAAAGAAATATTTTTGGGACTGATTTGGTATTTTTCATGAAAATAGTTTAGTTACTTAACATATATGAGTTAAATATGTTATGCCAAGTAACAAAGTTGAAAATAGGATTTTATGGCTAGAGAATCCTATATAGTAGTATATGCATATTTTTTTGAGAGGATTTGATAATTGGTGATGATATTTTATGAGTATGGCATTTTTTTGATGATTAAATGCATTATATGGTAAAGCGTAAACAATTAAGATAAATTGTTTATAAATTTAAGAAGTGATTAAAATATTGTTATAATATTAATGATATTAGATTATGAGATTATTAAGTGATTGATAACATGGGGATATTCTTGAATCCTCGATAAATTATATTATAAATGTTTAATATTTATCCTTTATCTCATTCGATCGATTCTTTATATCATTATCCTCACGCTTATATTACGCTGAAAGTCATCTCGTGGGGTCAGAAGAGTGCATAGATGGACTTGGTATGATTATGACTGTGGATTGTTCTAGATAATCATAACCAGAATTGAAAACACAATTATCTTCGTCAGAGTGCATGGATAATTTGTGGTCGCGATACTAATGAATACACAATTATCTTCGTCGTAAGGCATGGATAATTTGTGGTCGTGATACTAATGAATACACAATTATCTTCGTCGTAGTGCATGGATAATTTGTGGTCGGATACTAATGAATACACATACACATTATCTTCGGGTCAGAAGTCGGATAATTTGTGGTCGGATACTAATGAATACACAATTATCTTCGTCGAAAGGTATGGATAATTTGTGGTCGTGATACTAATGAATACACAATTATCTTCGCCGTAGTGTATGGATAATTTGTGGTCGTGATACTAATGAATACACAATTATCTTCGTCAGTAGTGTATGGATAATTTGTGGTCGTGATACTAATGAATACACAATTATCTTCGTCAGAAAAGTATGGATAATTTGTGGTCGTGATACTAATGAATACACAATTATCTTCGTCGTAGTGCATGGATAATTTGTGGTCGTGATACTAATGAATACACGATTATCTTCGTCGTAGTGCATGGATAATTTGTGGTCGTGATACTAATGAATACACAATTATCTCTAATTTGTCAGATAAAGAATATTATCTTCGGATAATTTGTGGTCGTGATACTAATGAATACACAATTATCTTCGTCAGAAGTGTAGGATAATTTGTGGTCGGATACTAATGAATATCCTCGCCTTCGTAGCGATGATTCGATGATATTCACGGATTAATTATCGAAATGAGTCTCAAAGAATGAAATATTAATTCATGGATGTGGTAAAAGTCATCTTCGTCAGTAGAAGTATCGATAGACTTGGTATGATTATGACCACTCACGATTATTCTAGATAATCATGATCAGAATTGAAAACACGAAATATCCTTAGCCAAGAAGTGCATGGATAATTCATGGTCGTGATACTATTGTCGAGTCTCAAAGATTATTGGTTTTACAACAGATTGTATTCTTTGGCCCAGAAGTAAAAAGATGAATTGTTAATGAATATCTTCGCCTGGATTGCAAAGATGAATTTAATATTTTTTCAACGATAAAGGTATTCAAGGTATCCTCACCTCTTTATCATATCGTATCGCACTTCTAATTTCGAGGGCTTAAATTCCATAAGGAGGGAGATCAGGAGACCCCAGATTTTATCAATAAAGATTTAAATTTTGTCAAAATAATTTTTAATATTATGGTGTGAATTTGAGATAATATTATAGTTGTGGGTAGTATTTATAAATTTTGCAAAGTATGCAAGTGGTTATATTATATTCGATCGGCTCTGGGAATATTCTTGCTTTAGCAGGAATATTCGTATAACTACCAATCATCAGTGGACCCCACAATGTAATTATCATTTGATCGAGAAAACGACAAAAATATTTTATTAAAATAACTACGAAGTTTTACCGTGGTTACCGCTGAACTACTCTGTAGTAGTAAAAGTACAAAGAATACGTGTGGTCGCATAGAAGACACCAGATTGATTATCGATGCTTATGCGAGAAAGTCACCACTTTGATTCCATTATCACGATTAATAATATGAATTATTATAATGATAATGACGCTTTTGTTTTATTCAGATTATTAACGTAATAAAATGTAAACATCTTTTATATAAAATAGAATACTTTATTAAAGTTATTCTATAAATAGAATATATTATATTTTATTACGCATAGTGTCAGATAAAGTTTTGTATAAGTGTTTTTGTATAAGATTGCATAAAGGTTGTGCATAGAAAATGTTTTTATATAAATAGAATATATTATATTTTATTTAAAAGATTTTTCTTTAAATATGGACCGCCGATTAAAGTAAATCAATCTGGACCGCTCATGGATTAGTTACTACGCATTCCATTTTCCTATAAATAAGCTCATTCCTTCATTATTTTCTTACTTAATTCATCAAACTCTAGAGAGAGAAATTATAGAGAGAAGCTATAGAGAGAAAAATTATAGAGAAAGAAGAAGAGTATTCTCGCTACTTCACTACTTCTATATTCATTTTACTTTTTTACTTGTTGTAAGGTGTTATTCTTTTTCTTCAAGAGAACTTCATTATTCCATTCATTATTATTCTGGCTGAATAACTCGTAAAAAGTGGCATACCCTATACATAACCTCAGATACGCCAGATACCCTATACTTGGTGAAATCTTATGTTATTCCATTCTTTATTATTCTCGTTGAATAACTCAGATACGCTATTACCCTATATACTTGGTGACATTCTTCTATTATTCTCGCTGAACATCCTCGTCATGTGTTTTACACCGACCGGTTCCGCTTTTTATTATTATTCTCGCTGAACATCCTCGCTCGTGTGTTTTACACCGACCGGTTCCGCCTTTTTATCATTCTCGCTGAATATCCTATCTCGTGTGTTTTACACCGGATCCGGGTTCCATCTTTTATTATTCTGTTGAAACATCCCGCTTGCGTGTGATTTCACCGACCGTTCCGTTATTATTATTCTGCTGAATAACCTCGCCTATGCGGCACCGCATGCACGGTGATTTCTTTTGTTATTCCATTCTTTATTATACCCAAATTGGTTAAAACTTTGACTTCTATACTCCATGAAATTAGTAGAATATCCTCGATATTTGCGCTTCATCCAAAGATCTTTCATGGAAATATTCTTCCGATCATTCTTGAATTTTACTCACTTAAACAAAGATTATGTCGATAATTTGACGTTAATAATTCATGGATTAAATAATTCTTGAACTTGTTTTATCAATTATTATGTCATTGTCATCATCCTCATGTTATATTATGTTATCTTCGCTTACGCAATAGATGAACTTAGTATGATTATGACCAGTGATCATTCTAAGATAATCACGACTTGATATAAATGATGTGACAAAAGTCCTCAAAGCCGGCTCTGTAAATGCAAAGTTGATGGATAGTTTTTGGTATGATTATGACCAGTGGGTGATTCTAAGATAGTCATACCATTGATAATTTGATGAAAATCCTCGACCGCGGTACAGTGGATGATTAGATGTGGTGGTTTATTTATTGTCGAGTCTCAAATAAAAATTGATGAAAACCTTTAAAACCTAAAAGATAGTAGACTTTATTCTCTACTCACTTTTTAATGGATCGCTTATTCCGTCCGCAGCTTAAACCGTTGTCTATTGTATTTTATCGCTTAACATCGTCAAAGGCTAATGATAATTTATTCTCGCATTATCTTAGTCATAATATTTCATCGGGCTAGTTGAGCTCACCTTTTTCACCGTTTCACCGTTTCTTCGAAATGAGAACATAGCCGGACTAGAGCTCTGGAACGTAAGTAATGGTCCGTGTAGGATAAGATTAGTAGTCCCTCACTATTCGTGAAATAGTGTGATAATAGTTGTAATGAGGACTCTTTTGAGTTTGTATAATATCTAGTAGACAATATTTGTATTCAAACTCACAATAGCTTTATGTCGATTGTCATTCACCATACATGCTAAATATAAGTAAGAAGTTGAGTTGATTTGAATTTATGTACCATGTAAGTGGCGTAAAACCCAAGATGGGTGACGATACCTAATTTTGAAAGCGATATGTCCTTCTTTTTCATAATTATAGCATACCTTAAACTGCTGTGGGAAGTTTGGGCTAATATGTCCCTTTTTCCGCAAGATTTGTAACATACGACCGGTGGTCTTTCTCCTCCTGGAACCAGATTCTTCATCAAGCACCGACGCCTTCACATGGTCGTTGTTGAATCTCCTCTTTTTAAAATCTCCTCCCGACTCGCTTTTCTATTTTCATGGCCACGATTACCACCGGAGTGGTTACCACCTTTGTCTGTATTCTTCTTTCTCCGCGGTTATCGTTATTCCGATGATTGCTATCTTCTAGATGATCCTCGGTTATGGTCCCTCGGTTGAACGTGCTTCGCTATCTCTCGCTTCTAACAATCGAGCCTCATTGACAACATCCGGAATAGAGAAAATTTATGAGAAATGAGATACCGACGTATGTCGGGTTTCAAACCTCTCGAAACATCCGCGTCATCGCTCCTCATTCTCCACCAAATGAGGTACAAACCTGGATAACTCCGCGAACTTTGCCTCGTACTGGGACACCGTCATGTTATTCTGCTCTAGTCTAATAAACTTCACTTCCTTCATATGACGAATACTTTCAGGGAAGTACTTGTCATTGAACTGCTTCAAACGCCTTCCATGACATACGCCGAAAAGCACCGGATGGGTACGCTTCACAGATTCCCACCAGTAATCTTCCTCGCCACGGAACATAAAGGTGGCGAATGGAACTTTCTGTTCCTCCGTGCATCCCAAGACATCGAATATCTTGGTAATTTGTTTGACCCACGCTCCGCCTTTTAATCGGATCCGGCTTTCCCAGCACTGCGGTGGTCCCAACTCTTTGAATCGCTTGCTTGTGACAATCCCGTGAATTGCTATCATTTCCTCCTATATTTTGAACACGAGTCTCCTCGTCTGATTTTGCATGAAATCGCAAAAAGCTTCTAAACATCCCCTCGTTCATCATCTCGCTCAAAGGGTGTTGTTCATGGGTTACATTGCCACTGTTGCACGCTCTCCTCGTTGGTAAAGACATGCATCTCCACGGTCTCATTTACTCCATCATTAATATTCTCAATCGACATTCTCAATATCATCATAAAACAATGGTTAATTAAACAAATTAACATACCACATAATATCCCTATACTCGACCAACTAACAAATAAGCTTAGGTAGGACACACTAAATAAGGATTTACTCTGCCTCCCCTCCTAGTTCTATTCCCCGATCTCCGCCAGAGATCATATCCCTAAGCTCGATACCAACCGTGACGCCCCCAAAATAGGTCCATTCCATCCAACCCATTCTCGAAATCGCCAAATACATGGTACGTAAATAACTACAACTTTATTATTACAACATATAAACTGTGAGTTTAAATACGAGATATTGTCATCTGATAATATCCACACGCAAATAAATCCCCATCATAATTATTGATACATTATTTTACAAAATGGTGAGGACTACTAAACAACTATCTCTAGAACCTTCATTCCATACCCCAGACTAAGACTCGCCACATTCTCGCCTCCCGAGAAGAAAAATGGAACAACAAGGAAAAGGGTGAGCTCAACTAGCCCAAGAAAGAATATTATGACTAAGATAATATACAACAAATTATCGTTAGTCTTCAACAGGAAAAATCTAATAGAATACAATAGACAACAAGTTTCGTGATCAATATTCGCAATGAAATAATAATTCATGTAAGAGTTACGTAGAGAATGAAATCTACTATCTTCTATGTATGTATTTAAAAGTTCATCGTCGATATTTTATCCTCGTAACATCAATCAATATATATCCGAATCAAATATTCATCTTTGCACCACAGTGCCAAAGATATTCATCATTCATCATGTTCATCTAAACACTGCTCATCTTCAGACTACTACTGGGCCAAAGATATTCATCAAGAAATCATTCATCTTTTGCCACTACAGCCAAAGATATTCAATAATATCATCATTTAGAATCGAGGATGATGAAAAATATTTTTAAAGAAACGAATCCAGTGAAACAAAATGACAAGGATTAAGGATTCAGTACTTTGTTTTATCCACGTCCAAAAATACCTCAAAAATAATCACAAAAGGTGTAAAATTCAAGAATGATCAAAAACATGGATACAATCAAAGCTAGTATCCATAATAGATATTTTGGACAAAAGAAGAAATTTCATTTTTCTTGTTGAATAAAGGCCGTATTCGTGAATAGTCAGATATCGTGAATAAAAGTCCGATACGTGAATAGTAACTCACACCAAAAGATAGAAATTCCACAAAAAATATCTTCACGCTTATGAATAAGACTCGTGAATAAGAAACTTTCGTGAATAAGAACTCATGAATAAGAACTCGTGAATAAGAACTCGCTGAATAAGAACTCCCCGATATGAAAAAAAGTTTCAAATTTGATAAAAAGTTTCAACCAATATTTCAAAGATAATGATATTGAAGAAATAATATCATTTGAGAAGAAAATAACATCCCTTACCCAGAAAAGACAAGATTTAAATTGAAACACCTGATATAAAGGCTATGACTTGAACTTGCACCGTATAGCTATATACTCAAAGTATACTCAAAATACTCACAAGAATACGCGATAATATAGAGAGAAAACTTCAATTTCGGTGTGATTTTTAATTCTAACCCAAGACCCTATTTATAGGAAAATCTTTAGAACACCAAAGCGAAAAATTGAATATAATAATATTATTTATAAACAAAATTCCTTAGCCCATCTTTGAAATCTGATTTCAGCCATAGCATTATGTTAAATGAGGTTTACAAACTCACCAAAAACGTTTTTCTCAAAATAATTAATTAAAACTCCCAAAATCAATTATTTTAACTCAAAACTTCAATAATTCATAATAAATAGCTCTTTTGTCAGAAAATTCGAATCTCGCGACTTTTTATAGGAAATTCAATTCTCTACAACTTTTCAGAAGAAAGTTTTTCCAAATTCCAAACAGAAATTGACCGAAATCCACAAACGGACGATTTTACAAGCTATAATCAAATTTCGGTCAATAATGGTGTCCACCAACACACAAAATATGTATTAAACATTTAATGCCACAAAATACTCTTCCTCCTCATATACTCATATATCCCATATTCATTATAAAAATATCACCGTTAATATATTATTAAAATAATATATTTAAATGAATTATTTTATCAGAAAATTATAAAATATTAATTTTCAATAATTGTCACATTAAAAATTTTCTCCATCTATATCCACATAAAATTAATATTTTCCTCATCATATAAATCAATAATTATTTATTCACAAATAATATTACAGAATCACAATCTCGGCAACCGTGCCGTTCCTGTGAAAGAGGGCTTTTTCCAATAAGAATTTCTCCTTCTTGACGCCAAGTAAATTAGATGACCAAACCTCTCCTTGACAGTAACTTTCTAGACATTGCCAATAATGTTATCTAATAATATTATTCGGATAATATGAATTATTGCTTCGATAATGGAAAATACGTGTAATAATGACAATTTATCAAAACAACAAAGAATATAAAATATCAATGCAAAGAATTATTGAATCAATAAAATAAAATACTTTGAATAAGTAATTACCGTAATAATTATTGAGTAAGGCCTTCTTACGTAAGAATCAATAATTGGTGCAATACCGCAGTGCTACTTCTTCAACAACGCGTATTAGTGTGTTTTAACCAACGGTATTCCAACAAAGATAACGATAACAACTACTGCCAAGTATTTATAAACAACTTATATTTGTCGCTTTCTTCATCAATCGCTTTTCGTTATGGGGCCCACAAAAATCATACCGCAATTGCATTTAATATTCCCACAAAGATTTAATATTCCACGACCAAACGAATATTCCCAACAATAATGAATATTTTATCACCACTTTATTATTTAAAATATTTACAGATTTTACCCATAACTAACCACATTAATCAAATCTACCCTTACTATTTCAAAATAATAAATAAAGGAAATTCCTTTTTATTTAAAAAATTTCGGGGTCTTACAAGGGGAATAGTGTTAGGTTTGTAATATTCAAGAACGCAATCAAATTGCATAAATAAGTGGAAACGTGTAAAATCAGAGTTTAAAAGAGTTTACAAACCATATACCCGGATCACCCTTTATGCACAATTATTAATTAAACGAAAAAATGAAGAACAAGAATCATACCCTTGAAGATTCGAGCTTCCTCAAGTACAAGTTCACCTCCAATCCTTTTCGCGTTCAACTTGAATCCACCGGGTTTGGTTCCTTCCTTTGATCAACGTTAGCCACCCAAGTGTTTGGCCTCTAGAGGTGATCCACCAAGGGAAAAAAAAGATTCAAGAAGATGGGTGGTTGGCTAAACCCTAGTTTTTCTATCTCTATAGAAAGGGCGTCTTTCTCCAACAATTGGAATGACGTATATATATTGATATCGATATAAGACTCCCTTATAAAGATATCGTGTAACCTTATTTAATAAAATAAGGTATTATTTAATTAAACTCTTTTAATTAAATGGGCTCCTAATCTTATTAGGGATAATTAATTAAACTCCTTTAACTAATTTTCCTCCTAATCCTATTAGGAATAAATGAGAGTACTTATATTAAATTAATTCCTAAACTCTTTTAGAAATTAAAATAATAATAATTGTAATAATATTAATAAGACTCCTCTTATTAATTTATATTTAATATTTCTAAAATATTAAATAATAAATATTAAGCTATTTAATTTATTCTATCACCATAGATTAAATTAAATATACTTAACATATTATTACGATTATGCCATTAACTTCTTAAATAATTATTCTTCCTTTTATGGTGTGACCCTTTAGGTTCTCCATATTAAACCTATTGTGAATAAATCAATTAGAACAATTCTAATCTTATTTAAAAAAATAAATTAAACAATTAATTTATTTAAATAAATAATATTTATTCTACAATAGGGATAAGCCTCCCTAGCGATCAACGACTTTCCGGATAATATAGATTTCAACATTAATCATAAAAGAACCTTTGAGTAAATAGTTACCGTGATAATTCAATCCTTCCACCATACAATGTCCCAATTAAATATAAGATATGGAATTACCGTCAAGTCTTATTTTATTTAATTATATGTATTTCAATCCTTAAATGCACAACTCAAATAATGCAAATTAGAAACTCCTTTCTAATTTCATTCTCGCCGCCAAGGACTCAAGGGTTGTCATTTATCGAATCACATAGACATTTCTCTTTTTTTAATAAAGGTAGATTCTTTATATGATCATACATTATCTCCATGCACAACTTATTATACCCAAGCATACCCTTTGATATACCCTAAGGGTCTTAAGGAATAAGTCAAAGTATAACTCATCATACACAAGATACTATGATGATCTCAAGTCCAAGGATCACTCAGTACTACTATCACTACAGAATT
Source organism: Panax quinquefolius (assembly GCA_020205615.1). Taxonomy (NCBI): domain Eukaryota; kingdom Viridiplantae; phylum Streptophyta; class Magnoliopsida; order Apiales; family Araliaceae; genus Panax; species Panax quinquefolius. The sequence continues at coordinate 26,839,118 of CM035160.1, read as the reverse complement.
CCTATTGACAGCAAGTAAAACTCCATTAGGTATTCCTTAGCGAACCACGCTTCGATTGAACTTATTCTCTAATAAGCACCTACATACTTGCTTTAGTGTCTCCACACAAATGATCATAAGATCAATCATCCTCATCCAACGAAAGCAAGCAACGTATGTACCAATCTATCCGGATTCACTAATCCCCAATTTAGTAATCCAATGATTGGGAACTATTTTAGTTTTAAGCTTTCTAAGAATTTAGATCTCATTAGAATGATCATCATCATTATTCTAAAAGCATTGCTTAAAACTATGGGTTTATCACATATTATAAAACAAAGATCACGTAGATAATTAAAAGCCTTTAATAAATTAATACTTTTTATTAATAAATGAATAAGATTGTTACAAAGTATATGCTTTATCATCAAACATGATTGGCTTGTGTGCATACTACTTTCAAATAGAACTAGTAGTCTCTAGTCATGGAGGTTCTCCTAAACAAACGATATAAAAAGTGTGTTGTATTCATACATCATTTAGTAGTTATATTTGGTGAATCAAATAGGGTGAGGCGAACCCAACTTTGGAAGGGTGTTTTGCCACTATCATACAAGATATCTAATGACATACAACCTCGTAATCTCATAAGACATGGTTGTGCACATCCACTTGCTGAATATATCTACGAGCACTACCTATATGATCTTGGGGTTTATGTGAAATATAATTTTCACTCGGAGACAACGGAGATATTTATATATCAAGAGAAGACTCACCATTGAAAAGAAGATGATAGTAATCTTCTTGTTTTTCTTTGGGGACTTTTAGGTCAACCAAGGATAATTACGTGGACATATGATATCTATCATAACCTGTAGACGCATGGCCCCCACGTATGCGAAGGTTTCATGAGCACTTCCCAAAGATTTTAATTTTTAAAATGCAGTTTTGAATATACTTTTATGTAAAGTATCATTATAAGGTTGTGGTCGAGGTACCATGAGAGTTACATACATTTGTATTAAAACTCATTTGTTAATCGTGGTCGATTCTATACGACATTTCACAACAGATAAATGAAGTTGTATTTGAATTTTATACCATGTATCCAAGCGACTCGAAATGGGTGATGTATACCTAATTTTGGGGCCAATCACGGTTGGTATCGAGCTTAGGATATGGTCGCGTTGGCGAGATAAGAGTCTAGAACTAGGAGGGAGAGATTTGTTAAATACTTCATTTAGTGTGTGACTTACCTAAGCTAAAATTGTTTACTTGATAAGTTGATAAATTATGATATGTCAATTAACCTTTGTTTTAAAGCTATATTCTAAAATGATATCTGAAATACAGGAGTTGAGAAATGAGAAAATCATGATAGCGAGGAAATTACCGGGAAGGTACAATCTAAAAAGAAAGCAATGTATTCTCATCTCTTCGAATATCATGTACGTACTTAAATTTTGAGGGCAAAATTTCATAAGGAGGGGCGATTGTGAGACCCCAAATTTTATGAAATATAAGTATTCAATTTTTCTATTTTGGTAAATAGTTAAATTGATAAAAGTTTAAAGTTAAGGGTAATATGTAAAAAAAAATATTTGCAAAGTAAGCAAGTTGATATAAAATATTCATTGTGTCGGAGAATATTCGATTAGTCGGGGAATATCCGTACGATGGTACAATCATTGGTGGAGCCCACAATGTAATTATTTTCAAATTGAGAAAACGATAAAAATATTTTTATGAAAATAACGGCGGAAGTTTTACTGTTAACTCGTTGAAACACCTTAATTATTATTGAAGAATACGATGTCTGGCGTGATTGCGTAGAAGATTGATATTGATTATTGATGCTTATGTGATAAGTCACTAAGTTTTGTTTTATTAGTATTATTAATGTAATAAAAGCAGAAAAGATTTTTATATAAAATGTAATACTTTTATAAAGTTATTCGTTTTATTAAAGCTAATAAGTAAAATCTTTTATATAAAACAAAATACTTTTATAAAGTTATCTCATTTTATTAGACAATAATTAGAATATATTATATTTTATTATGCATAGTATTTGCATAGTATTTGTATAGTAAAATCTTTTATAAAGTTATTCGTTTTATTAGATTATAAATAGAATATATTATATTTTATTTAAAAGATTTTGCTTTAAATATAGACCGTCAGATTAAAGTAAATCAATCTGGACCATTCATGAGTTAGTTACTATGCAGTCCATTTTTCTATAAATAGAAGCTCATTCCTTCATTATTTCTTACGAATTCACTGAAACTCTAGAGAGATAAACTATAGAGAGAAAGAAGAAAATTATTCTGCAACTTCACTACTCATATATCCAGTACTCTTCTTCTTAAGGTAATAAGAGTGTTGCCGGGTCTAGTGGGGATAACAGGGGAATAGAACGGTGGTCTCTAGCTGTGGATGTTCTCCCTAAACAGTATAAAAAAGTGTGTTGTATTTTATACATCATTTAGTAGTTATATTTGGTGAATCAAATAGGGTGAGGCGAACCCAACTTTGGAAGGGTATTTTGCCACTATCATACAAGATGTCTAATGACATACAACCTCGTAATCTCATAAGACATGGTTGTGCACATCCACTTGCTGAATATATCTACGAGCACTACCTATATGATCTTGGGGTTTATGTGAAATATAATTTTCACTTGGAGACAACGGAGATATTTATATGTCAAGAGAAGACTCACCATTGGAAAAAAGATGATAGTAATCTTCTTGTTTTTCTTTGGGGACTTTTGGTTCAACCAAGGATAATTCTATGGACATATGATATCTATCATAACCTAGACGCATGGCCTCCCATGTACGAAGGTTTCCTTGAGCACTTCCCAAAGATTTTAATTTTTAAAACAGTTTTTGACTATACTTTTATGTAAAGTATCATTGTAAGGTTGTGGTCGAGGTACCATGAGAGTTACATACATTGTATTAAAACTCATAGTTAACTGTGGTCGTATTTTATACGATAGCTCAACAGTTGTATAAATGAAGTTGTATTTGAATTTTATATCATCTATCTGGCGACTCAAAATGGGTGATGTATACCTAATTTTGGGGGTGTCGCACTACTCATATATTCGTCATCATCGCATGGGTCCCTGGAGTCTTTAAATCTATCTACTTCCTTTGTAAGTCACACAAAATGGGCCTTTGTGTTGACAATATCGCACTCGTACTTGCATATGATCTTCTACTCAATGCGTCAGCTACCACGTTCGCTTTTCCAGGATGGTATTGGATGGTATGATCATAATCTTTCAACAGTTCAAGCCAACGTCGTTGTCGTGTGTTGAGTTCCTTTTGAGTGAAGAAATATTTGAGGCTTTTATGATCCATAAAGATCTCCACCTTCTCCCATACAAGTAATGCCTCCAAATTTTAAGTGCGAAGACAACAACTCGCTAACTCTAGGTCGTGAGTAGGATAATTCCTCTCATATTCTTTGAGTTGTCTTGAGGCATAAAGCTATGACTTTCCCATGTTGCATGAGAACACATCCAAACCTTTGCTTCAAGCATCATCAGAGATGACAAATCCTCCGAGCCGATGGTATTATCGAACAGTCTTTGAAATGAGTCTCCTCTCGAGTTCTTGAAAACTCTTCTCACATTCTTCGCCCAATCAACTTTGTATCTTTCCCGAGTCAAATTGAGTTAATGGAGTAGCTATTCGAGAAAATCCTTCCACGAATCTCCGATAATAACCAAATAAGCCGCAGAAAAGCTACGATTTCCATGATCGATTTAGATTGTTCTCCCGACTTTGAATTGCTTCAATCTTTGCGGTCAGTCAATGATATTCCATGACTTGATACTACGTGCCCAAGGAATGCTACTTCCTCGAAGCCGAACTCACATTTATTCAACTTGGCATAAAGCTTGTATTCACGGCTTTTGGAGTGTCGACCTCAAGTGTTGCTTTCATGATCTTCACGGCTTTTGGAATAAATAAGGATGTCATCAATAAAGACGACCACAAAGTGATCCAAATATTCTTTGAATACTCGGTTCATCATATCCATGAAGGCGTGAGGAGTATTAGTCAATCCAAAGGACATGACTAGAATTCATAATGCCCGTCTCGAAGTTCCGAAAGCCGTCTTTGGAATGTCATCGCTTCTAATCTTCAATTGGTGATATCCTAACGAAGATCAATCTTTGAAAAGAATTTGGCTCCTTGCAATTGGTCAAACAGTCATCAATACGTGGCAATGGGTACCTATTTTGATGGTAACATGATTCAACTCCCGATAATCAATACAAAAAGTCGCATACTCCCATCTTTCTTCTTCACGAATAGAACAGAGCACCCCAAGGAGACGTCTTAGGATGAATGAAACCAATGTCTAACAATTCTTGCAATTGGGTCTTTAACTCCTGAAGTTCAATAGGAGCCATTCGATATGGGGCTTTGGAAATGGGTTTTGTACCGGGTTCAAGGTCGATACAAAATTCAATTTTACGCTCTGGGGGTAGGCCAGGAAGTTCTTCAGGGAATACGTCAGGGAATTTATTAATAATAGAAATATCATTCAAAACTAACGTATTTTTGTTTAGATCCGTGACATGAGCTAAGAAAGCTTGACATCGGTTTTTCAATAAACGAATAGCTTTATGGCTTGAGATGACCGTGATTGATTTTAACATTTTGGTCACTTGAATTTGCATAATAGGTTGATTAGGAATATTAAAGCTAACAACCTTACGAAAATAATCAATTTTAGCATGATGAGTAGTTAACCAATCAATCCCTAGAATCACATCAAATGCAAGTATTTTCAATGAAATAAGATCGACAGGTAATGTGAGGGTACCGATTTGAACCAAACAAGACTTATAAACAGTGAATGTAATGAAAGTTTCTCCCAACGGAGTTTTCACATATAAGTCAAAGTCTAATTTCTCCGGAGTCAAATTTAATCGTTGAGCGCAAGTAGGAGAAATAAAAGAATGGGTAGAACCCAGATCAAATAAAGTATAGACTTCCAGCTAGAGTTTATGATAAGCTTACCCGTGATGACCTCATTTGGGTTCTTGCTTTCGGGAGGTCACAACAACGCTTCCTCTTGCACTACCGGCTTTGACTTTTAAGGGTTGGCCTTTGGTGCCACCATCCTAGTTTAACTTGTCTTCTATGAACGATAAAAATCGGGCTAAGTGACCTTCTCTTCCACAATTATAACATGCTTTGGACTGACATCACGCAGCTTTGACCGATGTGTCCTCCCTCCGCATTTGAAGCATATGATAGGTGGTCGTTCTCCTTCCTTAACAACGGGTGCTGGTGCTGACATCTTTCCATCATTGTTGAATCTCCTCTTCTTGAAATGTCCATTCTTATTGTTTTAGCCCTGATTACCATCGAAGTGGTTACCACTTCTGGCCTGTTGATTCCCTCCACGCTTGTTGTCACCGCTTCGATGACTGCTCTCAATGGTATTATTATTTTCACGACTGTTCTCTTTTGGTTGCGTTGACTCGTTATCGCGCTCTACTAACTGAGCCCTATTTACAACATCTGAATACAAACACAGTTTATGAGAAATAAGGTGTTGATGTATCTCCGGCTTTAAACCTCTTAAAAACATCTCAGCGTTATTCTCTCTTCATTATCCACCAAGTGGGGCAAAACCGAGACAACTCGGCAAACTTAGCTTCGTCTTCTGACACGGCCATATTATTCTCGCTCCAACTTGATGAACTCTACCTCTTTTATGTGACGAATACTTTGGAAAGTACTTGTCGTTGAATAGTTCTTGGAACTTCTCCCAAGACATCTTCAATCTGGCGGTCGAGTACTCTTTTACCGATTCCCACCAAAGAATCGCTTTCTCCTCATAACATAAAGGCGGTAAAGGAACCTTTTGCTCCCTGGAGCATCCCAATATATCAAATATCTTGGTGATCCGCTTTATCCATGCTTCCGCCTTTAAGTGGTTTTGGCTCTCCAATAAACTCGGTGGTCCCAAATCCTTGAACTATTTAGCGGTGATCGTCAAGAGAGTTTCCAGTGTTTCCACCTACATTTTGGACAGAGCCGCCTCTACTTTGTTGTTGCGTGAATTGCATAAAGCCTCTGAACATTCCATCATTCATCATTCGTCGTTGTTGTTGTTTGCATAAGGATTGTCGCCTTCACGATACACATTATCCTCGATTATTGATATGTGGTGAATCAACGATCATTTGTGCTCCATTGTTATTCTCAACATTCCTGGATGTCATTTTTCGACATCGCCACAAAACAAAGGTTAATTGACATGTAACATATTATCCCTATATTCTGACCCCAGCCAATTAAATACCAAATAAACTTAGGTAGGTCATACTAGCGAAGAATTCCCGTTTCTCCCTCCTAGTTCTATTCTCACATCTTAGCCAAGGATTATATCCCTAAGCTTTGATACCAACTGTGACGCCCCCAAAATCGGTATACATCACCTATTCTGAGTCGCCAAATACATGGTACAAAATTCAAATACAACTTAATTATACAACAATGCGTGTAAAATACTTATTAAACATATATCGTGAGTTTTAATACAAATATTGTCATCTGTATAATATACAAACTCAATGGGGTCCTCATTACATTTATTATCACACTATTTCATAGAATAGTGAAGACTACTAATGCTATTATCCGGACCATCACTGTTCCCTCGACTAGTCCTCGCTACGTTCTCATTTCAAGAAGAACAATGAAAGCAAAAGGGTGAGCTCAACTAGCCCAATGAGAAATATTATGACTAAGATAATGCGAATAAATTATCATTAGCCATCAACGGTGTTAAAACCGATAAAATATAACAAACATCAAGTTTAATCTGCGGTGAAACAAGCAATCCATTAGAAGAGTCAAGTAGAGAATAAAATCTACTATCTTCTATGATTTAAAAGGTTTTACATGACTTTTCATCGGCGAGACTAAGTTTAATAAATAATCCACATCATCCCCGCACTACTACCAAGAGATATTCATTAGTATCACAACCACAAATTATCCATACGCACCACGACCCAAGGATATTCGTGTATTCATCAATGGTCATGATCATGCCAAAAGCTCGCCCATCAATGTACTACGGTCAATGAGGACTTTTTCCACATCATTTGTAACATTACGATCATGATTACAATCGAATAATCCTCGGTCATAATCATACCAAGTCCATCTACGCACCTACTGAATACATATGACTTTCAACATAATATAAACATGAGGATGATGACAATGATATAAGAATTCAATAAAACAAGTTCAAAAATTAATTTATCCAAGAACTAATAATGTCCATATTGTCAACACGATACTTCTTTGTGAGTAACACTCAAGAATGCTCGTAAAGATATTTCCATGAAAAGATCTTTGGATGAAGCGCAAATATCGAGGATATTCCACTAATTTTATGGAGTATAAAGTCAAAACTTTAACCAACCGAGTATAATAAAGAATGGAATAACAAAAGAAATCACCGGGCATGCGATGAGATCGCACAGACGAGTTATTCCAATAGAATAATAAATAATGGAACCAAAGTCGTGCGTAAGCACGCACCGATGGATATTCAAATGAATAATAAATAATAGAACCGTGTCGTGCGTAGCGCTTGCAGACGGATGTTCCAATGAATAATAAACAATCTTAACGAATTCATGCTTAAACGCATGCATGACGGGGATGTTTCAACAAAATAATAAGTAATTGAATAACAGAAGAATTTCACCAAGTATAGGGTATCCCGCATATACAAGTTATTCCAATAGAATAATAAAGAATGGAATAACAAAAGAATTTCACCAATAAGAAAGAAGGAATACCCTAACGAGTACAACAAATAATATCCCTTCTAGTAAAAAAGAGTATTTTAATTGGTAGGTAGAGGGTATACTCAAAGAAAACTCAGACTACGCTTCAAAGCTTTCTTAAACTCTAAAGAAATACTCTCAAGATTATAAAGAAGAACTCTCTATAGTTTTTCTCTGTAGAGTTTCGAAGAATTCGTAAGAAATAATGAAGGAATGAAACTTATTTATGTAAGAATGGATCTGATAATAATCCCATTCATTAACTAATCGGTCCAGATTGATTTACTTTAAGCAGACGGTCCAGATTGGTTTTACAATAAAATATAATATATTCAATTTATAATCTAATAAAACGAATAACTTTATAAAAAGTATTATGTTTTATATAAAAAGATTTTACTATGCAAATACTATCACAGAGCACTTATGCAAATACTATGCATAATAAAATATAATATATTCTAATTATTATCAATAAAATGATAACTTTATAAAAGTATTACATTTTTATATAAAAAATTTTTACTATTATACTAATATAAAACAAATAACTTTATAAAAGTATTACATTTTATATAAAAAAGTTTTTCCGCTTTTATTACATTAATAATACTAATAAAACAAAATTAATCATCATTATTATAATTCACAATATTAATCGTAGCCTGTGCGTTCCTTGTGGAAGAGGGCTTTCAATAAGGATTTTTTCCCAATGGCGCCGATTTAGGTGACCAAACTCTCCTCGAGCGTAACTTACAGACATCGTTAATATTGCGAATAATAATATTAATAAATTTGTCATCTCAATTATTGATTATAAAATATTGTGATAATTGAATCAAATAACGCGAGAGATCTTATCACAAAGAATTCTCAGTAATAATAATTGAACAAACCGGTGACTTCTCACGTGGCGTCAATAATCAATACCGGTGTCTTCTTGTGCAATACGCCAGACATTCTTGTTTTTAACACTTAAGTGTTTCAACATTTAACAGTAAAACTTCCGTCGTTATTTTCATAAAAGTATTTTTATCGTTTTCTTAATTCAATGATAATTCCGTTGTGAGGTCCACCAACGATGATTGTCTTGGTTGCATTTAATATTCCCTCGTTAAAACGAATATTTTTCAATGCGTCGAATATTATATAACAATTTTGCGTTACTTTTGAAAAATTTATAAATATTATCCACAACTATAACATTATATCAAATTCATTCCATAATATTCAAAATGATATTTATAGAAAATTCATCTTTATTCATAAAAGTTGGAGTCTTACAAATAAACTGTTCATGTTTACACATGTTGAAGAAAATAAATCCAATTAGCACTTGAAAACTGTTCTTAAATTTTTTTATAATTAATTGGCAACCCAATAAAACTGAATTGGTTACCTTTGTATTAAGGTTTGTCTACCAACTGCACTATGAAAAAAAATATTTGACGGCGACCATCATGAAATCAATAAAAAGCATTAAGTTGCATACGCGTGTTGAAAAAAGCAATCTAGTAATACTTGGAATCATTAACTTAAATTTTTTATAATTAATTAATAATTCAATAAAACTGAATTGTTTACCTTTGTTAATATAAAAAAATCTCCTTATTTAGTCCCATAAATCAATAATAAAACGATCAATCAAGTTGTTGACTGGTACGATTCAATCAAACTGTATTTTTTTGTGCAGAAATCGGTTTATAATCGAGTTATAGATTCAATTAAGTTGTTTATTTGCAAAATGACGATGAGCAGAAGAAGTAACGGAAAAGAGGAGAGAGAAAATGAAGAGAAGATTCGTAGGGAAGAAACTGAGGAATTAAATGAAAAGGAGTATGACGTAAAGCAGATATCTCTTCATACTCAGCTGCATGTAAATCTTGAAGCTGAGCCACTTTGAAAAACTTTGGTAAAATGTATTGTCTCACAGGGACGAGAAGCATGATCATTAAAGGGAACAAAACTCCAGCAAGAGGAATCCACGTCATCCCGAAACAGATAAGCAAGTAAGCAATTTGAAAGGTACAGTTTCTACAAAAGTGGCATGGTAATCCAATTATGTTTACAGATCTAGATCTCAAAGAACTCTCTCAAGTTCCTCCATTCATTCCGATAACATATCTAAATCACTAATTATGTGTTTTATTTAATGCACTAATTTTATAAATAATATATTAATTCTGTAAATATTTTTTAGATATATTTTTGTTGTAATTTTTTTAAAAAATGTATTAGAAAATGTAATTGTTCCTTTTTATTTTTATTTTATTTTCTATATATATTTTTTGTTCTCTCTCTCTCATTTTTTTTAAATCAAAATGTAGAAGTCTCGATCTGATCATGAAAATATTAACTCTGTTTTATTTAGAATGTATTTTCTGTAAAAAGAAAAAAGAATTATTTTAGAGAATTGTTAAATCCACAACATTTTTTATTATTTTCACAACAAAAATGTCGTTGTAGATGTATAACGATGGTAAAAATCGTCGCTATAGGATCTATACCTATACTTTTGTTGTGGAAATAATATTTTTTATTGTGAATTTAATAATTTTCTTATTTTATTGCGATTTTATTAATAAATTATGGTTTTGTGTGTATCTAATTATGATATTTACTTATTTAGATTTTTTAAATTATTAAACAAACTTAATTATGTGTTTATTCATGAGTTATACTAAAATAATATCATAAATGAGTTGTAGTTTTACATCGGAGAAATAATGAAACCGTAAAAAAATTGATATCAATATATGAATGTTCCCTCCAACAAAAGCTCGTGAGCTATTAATTTAGTGAGGATCATCATTAATTACTCGTCCTTAATTGAATAAGCCATTCATTCTTGTTATGGATAAAGAAAATTGCCTAAACCTGTCAGCCAAACAAATTACATGGCTTTAAACTATTATTATTTTGGATAGTCTTATATTAAACGTCTATTTTTTTTAATAATTAAATGTTTATATAATTTTTTCTATTATACCATTAGCATTAAATATCTCATATTTTTATTATTCTAATTCTTTCTCCATAAACAATAAGTATAATTAGTTATGTGTTGAAAATATTTTGAATTGAAAAGTTAAAAAGTCACTTTCTCACCTACATTAAAAATAATTAATGACATATTACTATGGACAATTTTGTCATTTCATTCATCTTCTTAATATGTGTTAAAAGTTCACTAAGATGATGTTTGTTTACCTCTTAAGATGTCTTAATAGACCACCTCTTATTCGCTAAAAGGGTAGATATTTTTTTTGTTACCTCTGAATGTCTCTAAATGGTTGAGATAGAAAATCAAATCTAAATTATTCAGACATGTCTCTTAATGACTTTGTTATTTTTTAGACACAAATACCCTATTCAATATTATCAATTTTCAATATTATCATACCACCACCATCAGATCAAATCTTCAATATTACCATACCACCACCAGATCACCATGCACTGCACCACCACGATCTGCTGGGGGGGGGGGGGAGGGGGGGGGGGGGGGGGGGGGGGGGGGGGGCGGGGGGGGGATGGGAGAGGAGGCGGGAGGGAGAAGAAGAAGAAGGGTTAAAATAGTAAAAACATGTTATTTAGACATTTTGAAAAAAATAATTATCAAACAATATTTTTTCATTCAGATACAATTCTATTTAGATACTCTATATTATTCAGATGTCTAAACTATTCAGATCTTAACAACTAATTTTATCAAACACAACCTAAGACTTTTATACTGGGACGAAAGGAGTAATAACTAAACAATACTCCATTTGTCCCTTAATATAAGTCGTTTTTATATTGTTCTTGTATTGGAAAAAGAGAGTGTTATTTATTGGGCAAAAAATAGTGATAGTGTAACACCCCAGTCCCACATCGAAAGATAGGGAAAAAATTTATCTGCATATAAAGAAATAAGTTATTACCAATCAGATCCTTCAAGTCACGACCTTTTGGGAGCTGTGGTGGTGGGCTAAGATGACTCAAGAAGATACTATTGGGCCAGTAGTTTGAGGCCTTATTATGATAGATTTGATTCGATTCGGACTTGAGATTTGACCCAAGATTTATTCCGGACTCGGGATTTGACCCGGATTATTTCAGATAGAACCAAAGTTATATTTAATACTTGGAAAAATATTAAAAATTAAGTAATTAATGCTTTCTTAAAATTCTCAAACGATTTATATTAAGCGACAAAAATATTTCTCTAAAACGATTTATATTAAGAGACGGAGGGAGTATATAATAGTACATCCTCGTTAATTCATTTTTCACCAACACGTACGCTAGCTGAAATTTAATCAATACTCCCTCCGTCTCTTAATATAAGACTTTTTAGAGTTGTGCATAAGCATTAATGAAATAATTGTCTATATTGTCCTTGTATTGAAAAAAGTGTTATTTATTGGGCAAAAAATTAATGAAAGAACCTAAGTTATATTTAATATTTGGGATAATAGTGGAAACTAAGTAATTAATGTTTCTTAAAATTATAAAACATCTTATATTAAGAGACACAAATATTTTTTTAAAACGTTATATATTAAGGAACGGAGGAGGGAGTACAGTTTAGATAGCATGCTTATCAACATGCATGGTTATTAACTTCAAAAATTTACAAAAACATCAAATTTTACAGCTTGTTAAAGTTTTGAGGTTTCACCTTAACCATTTCTTTATTACTTCCTCCAATATTTTTTAAATATCGTATTAGAGAAGTGTTTTTGTCTTTTAATATTTATCGTTTGAGAATTTTAATTAAACATTAGTTGTTTACTTTTCAATATTACGCTAAGTATTAAATATAATTTTAGTTCTCACTATTTTCTGTCCAATAAATAGCACCCTATTTTTCCAATACAATAACAATATAAATAATTGATATTATATTTAATACTATATAATCATTTTTTTAATACTTATACACAACTTTAAAACGACATATATTAAGGGACGGAGGGAATATTTTATTTCGGCTCAAATAAATATATTCCTCAAGTGGTAAGGAAGTAAAACGAGCTCTAAAATCATCAACTAAAAAGACATAATAATATTTATTTTAGGTTGAATCACACCTTGAATAATTAATTTAAAATGCATGTAATTAAGCATATAAAGTTTGATTATCTTACTTCAAAGACATTTTGTGTTAAGATTTTGTGAGATAATAAAGTTTTACATCAAATTAAGCACATTTTTTTAGAGTTTATACACACACACATGTAACTAGCTCAAGACATAATAAATAATCTTTTTGGGGAATCACATGTAAATAATCTTTGATTTTAGAGATGTAGCATTTAATTAATTACTACTTGTTTGTATGGCCTAGATTAATTAATTTTATGATAAGTTTATCAATTAATAAATACAGTGCTGACAGGTAGAAAGAGAAATCACCTCTTAGCATGCGTATCAACACTATATTGATCAATTAACCAAAATTAACTTCATGTTAATCACTCTCCAGATTAATGGTCACAATGGACAGACAAATGCAGCACTAGGCATGTACTCATTTGTTGGATTCAGTTATCATGAAGTTAACTTCATGGTAAGTTGGTCAATTGACCAATACAATACTGACACGCAGAGAAAGAGATCACATTTCGTTTGCATGTCAACATTATATTAGTCAATTAACTAAATTTAACTTTCTGCTAACTATTTTTTCATTTGTTAAAGACTTAAAAGCATTAATTAGAAACATGTCACGTGACATTAATTAATTTCTCTTATGTTTTTATGGACTGATCACTCATCACATGTCTGCTAAAATATCTCACTATTCTCCTTCAATTGAAAAGTGAATTAATGAGCAAGAAACTCTTATTTGCAAACTTGTATGGCATTGTTTATCAACCGAAGGGGTTGTTTATTATGCATTGAATGGTTGAATTAATCAGTCATTCAGTGCGTTTATTTTAAAAAAAATCGTTTAAATGACTGAATCGATCAGTTATTCAGACGTCAAGTATTCAAAAAATTTAAGCTGAATTATTTAGTGTCATTTTTTGGTTGAATGAGCTGTTGAATGAAGTATTTTTTTACAATATTAATTATTATATTAATTAATATATTAAATAAATGTACAATAATTTTGAATTTTTTCAGAGTGGTAAAATAATAAAAATATGTTATTCATATGTTTCAGACATATCAATTATCAAATAACTTTTTTCATTCAATATTCAGTATTTAATTTCATTCAGCTCTTTCAGATTCAGAACAATTTCATTCAATTTCATTTAATTTTTATCAAACACCCCCAAAGTATAGTTCTTTTTCTTCATAAACTATGTTAAAACTTGGAAAATGCGGGTATAATAGGATGATTATAAAGCTATAATAAATAAATAATAATACATATGTCGATATAGTTACAAATGTTTATACGTAGGATAAATATGAATTAAAAATTGTTTACCCTAATTCAGAAGCAGATCCAGGATTACAAGTTGACAAATTTTTTTAAATAAATAATATATTATATATCATAAAATTTGAAATCTTGTATACAACATTTGAATGCACAAGTAAAAGAATTAAAAAAAAAAGATACAAACAGAAAAAAACAACAAAGCATTTTTTTAAATAAAAGAAGAAAAATAATCCACATATTTAGTATATGTGTGTGTTGACTATACATAAACAAATTCACATTGTGTTTAAAACCTAGTAACATATAATATTTGTAAATAATTTTATAGAGAAATTTTAAATTATGAAAGAGTTTTCTTAAATCCTACTTCATTCGTTTCAAATTATAATATTATTATTGATTATTCAATTTGATAAATTTTTAATTCAAAATTTAGATAATTCATTAAAAAATATAAAAAATAAATCTTATAATAAATAATATTTTTTACATAGTTTACAATAAATTATTGTATTGACTAAAATTAAAAGAACTTATAATAATTTTAAATTTGAAATATCCCAAATTAAATTTAAAAAATATAATAATGATTTTATATTTTAGACCAAAGGATTATATATTTTTACGATGCCTAGTATACTAACTAAACTGATGTATATTTTACAAGTCAATTGCCTAATTGCTAATTAGTGAAGTAAAGCATATGGTCTTGCTACCTACTAAAAAAAACTTCATCAAAAAGTCAGTGTAAGTAATTGTCTAAACTAAGCTGAATAAGGAATCAAATTAGAATTGAAATCGCACCAAAAATTACACAAAACGCATTAATTAAAATCGTACTAACGATTTTGATGTATGTGGCGGTTTTATGTAGGTTGAAAAACCAAATTTACAGTTTTGATTTGGTTACTAGCCAAAACCGCACGCATAAAATCGAAACCAAATCGCACCATGAAAATTAATTAATTATACAATCCTATTATAAGAGAGATGTTTCATTTAACCTTATGTAATGAACCTCTCATGAAAATTAAATTACTAATTCTGAATTTGGATGGTATCGATCTACATGATCACTATCACCATACAAATCTCATATAATTATCCTTTAATTGTAGAAAATTATTGGATTACATACACACTGCTTGAGCGTATATATGTATATATACTTCATAAATTTTATATATATATATATATATATATATTTAATTATTTGAATTCAATATCTTTTATGGTTAAAAGAATTGAAGTTATTGGAATTAGTCAAATCATAAGCCAACCCTCTTGAGTTATCAATGTGCTTCTGAAACTCAGTGTTGGATGAAGTAATACTGAATATTATTTTTTGATGTTTGTTTTTCTTCTTTGATGTGTAAAACGAGGGATAAAATTTGATCTCTTTTACAACTTTAATATTGTGTGATACTAAATTGTTAATTTAAATTGCATAAAAATTTGTTGTTTCAATTAGTTTTAGAACCGAGATCGCACCAAATGAAATCGCACCGCACGATTCAAAACCGTATTGTACCAATCACAAGCGGTTTCATGTGCGAGTTTGAATTTGTCAACTGATGCATTACCTTAGGGATGCATTAAAGGCCCGAGGCTCTCTGGCTGCCTCGATCTCGCCTCGGCTGGGCGGCCTGGTCAAAGTCCCATTTCGCTCGAGCTCGGCCTGGAAGGCTTGAAAAGGTCGCTTTTTTTAGACAAAAATCGCCTCGGCTCGACCTGCAAAAAAGCTACTGCCTGGCACAGCAGAGTCTCACTGGCTTGCTGAACCTGGCATGAGACACAGCACTGCCTTTGAGACCTTACATGATTTTTTATCCAATTATTTGTAATTTTAGAACTTTAAATTTATAATTATTCATCAATGAAGTATAAAATTTTACTTATTCATTATTGTAATTTATAAATTATAATACATTAGTTTTAATTAATACATCAATAAAATTTAAAATTTTAATTATTCATTCTTGATTTCTTGTTGATACATTTAATTAATATACAACTTCAATGAATATAACTAGTTAGTATATTTAATATTAATAATAAGTTAGTTACTTAGTTGATTAAATATTAATAATAAGTTAATTTATTGCAAATACTAAAGTACTAATATTTAACGATAAAATTTTATTAATATTCTTTGTTAGTTTAATGTTAAATATTAACATTAATTAATACATCAATAAACTAATTTTTAATATTAAATATTAATAATAAGGTAGTTTCTTGTAAATACTCATGTTTTTCATTAATTTAGATATGCTAAATTCTTGGGGGGATTTATGATTTTAGTTATTTTTTAGGTATTAATTATGTTGTACCAATTTAAATAAAAATTCCATAAAGTAATTAGAAAATTAACTGAAATTAATACTTGAGATATAACCATGTAAGAGTTTAATGATCATAAATGAAAAGATATATGTGTGTTTAAACTTTACAAAATATATGTTCAACCGATCCTAGTACGTACTATAAGAAAATAAAATCGAAACTAACTTTATATTCAAAAAATAAAAGTTTAATCTACAGTATTTAAGTAATCTACAATATTAATATTTTACAAAATTAATTAATTTATATTTTATTATTTATATTTTTAATATTTAATATGTAACATTTAAAAAAAGGGACCAGACAGCCAAGGCCTTGGGCTGGCTGGCAGCTTGGCTTGGGCTAGCCAGCCACGCACCCAACAACGCTGGCACAGGCACAGAGGCTAAAAGTCAATCTATGCAGCCTAGCTTTGGTTAAAAGCCCAAGGCTTCGGCAAGCCAGGCCAGTAACTGTTTGTATGCCTACCCGTGCTTAAGTGATTTAGGTAAAGCGGTTTGAATTTCAAACCGCACCATGCTCACCCCTAGCCTAAACTTACTTTATAGCGGATCCGCCCTCTGTCCTAATTTTTTCTATATTATCTATTAAATCATTTTTTATAATAATTTAAAATATATTATCTAACAATGTATACATGGCTTTCAGGTAAAGATATAAATTACTCGAACGGGAGCGAACAATGTACACATACCTTTCAGATAAGGGTGTAAATTACTCAAACGGAAGTGAACTGAGAGATGTTCAAATTTGAAACATTAAATTCATATTCGAATTTGAATTGTATTTAAAAAATTCTACTCAGATTCAACTCGACTCGAATATTTATTATTCGAATTCGATCCGACTCAGATCGAATTATATTCAAACTACTTGCGAGTTTCGAATTAAAGTTCGAATTCGAGTCTCCACATAATAATTAATTTTATAATAAATATAATTATAAATTGAATTTATTATTTTATTTAGAAATGAGAAAATATATTTACTGTTACACTTTCTAAATATAAAATCATAATTAAAATTAAAAACAAAACAATAATAATTAATAATCCTAATTTGATTTAATTTTGTATATATTATAAGAATGTATTGAGTATTTAATCGAATATGTATCAATCGAGTATGTATCGAATCATATTCGAGTAATTTGAATTTTAAACGAGTCGAGTATAACATCGTTCAAATTATACTCGTATTTTTATTCAAATTATTTTTTATGCTCAAATTTAGATCATATTATTAACGAATCAAAATCTAACTCGTATTTTTTCGAATCGGGCCCGAACTGTTTTGTTCGTTTCTAATCTCACTTTCAGGTTTATGAATTTTGGTTGTGAGTATAATCGTGGACTACATGATAAATAACATTCACTTTATCTATTCTTAAAAGAATGACTAAAATATAAATTTTTTTCCAAAAAAATAATAATAAATGTATAATATAAAGATAAAATATCATTTAGTAAGATCTATTAATATATTAAAAAAACAATTCATCTTTCACAATTGCTTTCATTTTTTATCCGGTGTAAAACTACAACTCACTTGTTAATTCCTAATAATCTTCCCCTTCACAAGCAAATTACCACCCTAATATCAATTTCGATTAAACCCAATAAAAATTGAAAGTCTTTAGAAATACAACTATCATTAATTGAAAATTTATATCGTGACATGTTAATTGAAGGGGTTCACTGTTAAATAAGACCGAACAAATAGTTCGACCTCAATTCGTACTCGTTCGACTCGAAATATAAATGATTCAAATATGAGAAAATTTTAAAATTCGATAAATTACTCGAAATTTCTCAAATTATAATTTTCTTTTGATAATCGAATCATATTCGTTTGAAAAATTCAAATTACTCGAGTTCGATTTGAGATCGTGCTCGACTAGGTAGCTAAACGAGTCTCCGCCAAATCTTATTTTATACTCGATAAATTTTATAAATTAAATCTGATATATTCGGTTGGACTCAGTTCATTTACATGGATAAATAATTAATAAAATTAGGGTGAAATAAAAAATAAAGAAAAATCATAATAATAGAGAAAATTCCCAAATGGGAAAATATCTTGGCACTATCTTTTCTGGATAAAAGCCACTACTAAAAGGTAGATACCAAATCGCGCATGCCTATTTTTGACAATTCAGGTGCAGGGTCTTTACTTCACAAAGTTTCTTGAACCACGCGCATCTGTAGTGCGTTGTTCCGGGTTCCACTTGTGACCTAAGTAAGAAACGGTAGAGTTTGTCGTCGCATGCTTCGACTCTGACAGGCGACGCAGCAGTCAGCACACATGCTCCACCTGTTATTTGCTCTCAACAAATGCCAGGGCGCGTGAGTATCATTATTTTTTCTTTATATGGGTAATAATTTTTAATTTTTGGAGATAAATTTATAATAAAAATATATACAATATCTATAGAGATTATTTGGCAAAACGCAGATAATATTACAATGCACATTGGGTGATGTTACGTATTGTGAATTTTTTTAGATAAAATTAGGAGGTTAATTCGCCTAACATATTACATATTTGAATAAAAAAAATTATTACTTATAATTATTTATGTAATTAATAATAGATTTTTTTACACATATAAAGTCTTAATATTTATATCACTGGTAATTGTTCGTGCATGAAGGTACGACGTAACGAAATTCTCCATCTCTCCGTTTCAAAAATATGAAAATTAGAATGAATCTGAATCGTCCGTGTGTTTTTTCGCCCAAATTAATTAGAATGAATCTGAACAATTCTTGTGTTTTCTCGTCTAAATTCAAATTGGGTTCTATTGTAGGGAATTTTGTTAGATATTGTTGGGTTTGGTTTTAATTTATGAACTAAAAAAAGAGTGAAACAAAAATAAAGACACATCATTCTTAAAGTTAATTACTTTTAATGAGTTTATTAAAATTTAATTTGATGGGTTTCAATTTAATTAGTGTCTTTATGACGTGGGTTCTTTATACCACCTAAAAAAATAAATGTGATTAATGATATTTCATAAAGTAGGTCAAAAAGGAAATTACTAACGACCTCAATTTGCTATAAAGATTCTGATTAAATTTCATTAAATATTTAATACCATCGTTAAAGAAACATCTTTATTTTCTGTAACCATTCCTTACTAATGCACACTTTATAGTCTAAGTGATTAGAATGAAGTTAATTTTGGTCAATTGATTAGTATAATGCTGACACGCAGATCGAGAGGTGATCTCCCTATTTGCATGTCAATATTCTATTGATCAATTAATCAACTTATTATGAAGTTAACTTAATGATAACCAGATTCGTTGTATAGGGTTCCATATTTTATATTTCTCGAAATGCAATTTAATAATTGAAAAATAATATTTATTGTGAATGTTTATGTTAATTTTTTAATTTGCGAGTTACATAAATAAGTATTAGTGATATTTTTTTTTTGAAAAAAAAGTGTAATAAGTAGGGGTGGACAGTATTTTCGATTTTTATGATATTTTGGTTTTTCGGACCGGACCGAACCGGTCGGTTTGTACAAAAATAATCGGTTCGATTTCAGTACAAAAAAATCGGTATATATCGGTTTTTCTAATCTGGATTTCAAGATTTCGAGTTTTTATGGTTCTTAGATTCTTAGAAGCATGCACTAATATATACCGATTTTCTAAATTTTTTATTATTAATAATTAATTAATAATAATAATAATAAAAATAAAATAATGATTATAATAATAAAAAATAATAATATTAATAAACATAATAATAATAAAAAATAATAATTATATTATTTTTTGATATTTATTCAGAAAAATCGGTTATCGATATCGGTATTAAAATTTAGTTAATTTTAATACCGATTCAATTAGGTACGGGTCCGGTTCGAACTGATATTTACCGGTTGCACCTAGTAATATGTGGGATTACTCCTGTAATTATTACTAATATCATGTATCGATAATATTCATAATTTGACTTAAATTTATCTGAGCTTAATATTTATTCATAATGCTGCTAATGTTCAACCAAATTAAATTTATCTCATCTTAATATTTATATACATTTGAGTAATTATATTGAAGTATATTATATACATTTGAGTAATTTTTTATTAAAAATAAAAATCTGAAAATCAATAATATCCAAAACCAGCAAATCCAGCATTATTAAGATCCTTGACATAGAACCCTAAAGAGTCCTTGTAATAGCAAATCCCTCAACAGCCCATATCTAACCGTCCACCTCTTCATCCAACGGCTAGGATCTCTCCATCGTTTGTCAGCTCACAGTTTTCCCCTCTCTCACTCCTCTAACTCCTCTCACTCTCTCTATAAACCCCTTCTTCATTTTGCTCACTAGCAAAAATGGCGTAAACCCATCGATGATCATCGACTCTTAACACCACACAAGCCGAAAAAAATCTTCATTTTCAATGGGATCTTTATACATATGAGTAAATTCAAACAAACTCCAACAAAAAACACCCTTCTGATGTTCAATCAAGGCTCTGAGTAATTCTTGTATGTAGGTTCATTGTTTTTATTATAAAATTAACTAATTAGAAGCTCAATCAAGATAAAGATCGAATCTTTATCATTTTTTTCTCGAGTTTTTCTGAAATTTTACAGACATCCTCTTGTTAATTTAAGCTTAAAATTTTGATTTTTGCACAGTTTTGAGTTGTTATTGTGCGTATTTGTAATGATTACTGATAGCTACTCGAAGATGGTGTCCGATTTCGGAATGCAATCGATGCTTCAAAGCAACAACAACGAGGAGTTGGGGTTTTTGCTGAGGGAGCAAAAGAGGCAACAGGAGATGAGTGAGAGGGAGAGAGAGCTGAATATGTATCGTAGCGGCTCAGCTCCTCCGACCGTTGAAGGGTCTTTGAATGCGGTCGGCGGATTGCTTGCTGGCGCCGGTGGTGGCATTTCGGAGGAGGAGCTGAGGTCTGATCCGGCGTACATTTCGTATTACTATGCGAATGTGAATCTGAACCCTACGCTCCCACCGCCTCTGCTGCCGAAAGAGGACTGGCGGTATTCGCAGCGGCTGCAGGGCGGTGGGAGTTCTGCCATTGGGGATAGGAGGAAAGTTAATAGAGATGATGGAGGTAATGGTGGTAGGTCACTGTTTACGATGCAGCCAAAAAAGGCGCAGCAGGGTAGTAATGGAGAGTGGGGTGGCAATGGACTAATTGGATTGCCAGGGTTGGGATTGGGGAGTAGGCAAAAGTGTGTAGCAGAAATCATTCAGGTGAAATTCGAAGCCCCTAATGATTATATCTTGTTTTAGTGCGAAAATTTTGATTTTTTGATTTGTTTGATGTTGATGATATGTGTTGTTATTTGATTGCGCTTTTGAAGTAATAGTTGACTTGTCGGATCATCTTGTCGTTTATTGGAGTCAATTAATAGCTTAGATTATGCTATAACATTTATTTTGCTAATTCTTGTGCATAGTGGATCTAATATCCATTTTTTGTAGTATATGTTTGTGTAATTATACAATGTGTGTAATTTTTGTTGTTGTCCTCAACTGGACACTTCCATTTTTAAATCCTGCCTGATTTCCCGATGTTAATAAATTGATACAAAAATGTGATTTAAATTGAAATTAAATTTAACTTGCTGGTAGGACTATATTATCCTTGATTTGCTAAATTTTGCCTTTTTAGCTTAGCGATATTTTTTTGGCATCTCTCTGGTTAAATATCTCTGTTGTCAGTATGCTAATAATAATGTGTTGTGCAATTGTTTGCATAACATGTCGTGCCACGTTAAAGACGTGTGTGCCTTTATTTGCTGTTAAAGGGGTAGAAAAAGGAATAAGGTAAGTGGCTAGAGGCGCGTGCCTGTGTTGCTGTTAAAGAGGCAGAAAAAAGGAATAAGGTAAGCGGCTAAGTCCCCTGTTTTTTTTGGGTAAAGTGACAGCGGAATATCTAAAACTTGAGTTGTTGAGGCACAATACGTGTTCTAGTTGCGCGGCGAACAAAAGAATGGGCAATAAGCTGTTCCTCGTACTTAATTAACAGTTTCAATGATCTTAGAATTCTAGGTGATATCTGAATTTCAGATTAAAGCTGCCTTTTCTTTCTCTCAGATTTTTAAAGTTTATCTTGTCATTCATGTCAGCAATAGTTGCATATTAATTCATGGAGTATGTGGTGGTGCTATGCCATTGTGACTTCTTGCATCCTGCTCGTGAAGAGCAACTGTGAACTATTAAGATGATTATAGTGATCTATCTTGAAAATGAGAATCAGATCTGACAGATGTCCATAATCCCCTTATTATTATTTTTTTGATAAGTAAGAAAGATATTAAAAACAGAGACACCAACAGGGGGTTCCATAAACCCCTTATTAAGTGCATATATGTCATTTATTTATGTTAGCAGAACTATATTGCATTCTGAATTGGGGTATTTGTTATTGCAAGTGAAATCAAGGAATTTTTAATGCTTCTCATAAATGCAGTGTACATGGGCGATGCCCCTCTTGACATTTCCTTTGAATAAATTGTTACTTGTCAAAACATATTTGGGCTTCCATTAGTGAACCTATTCTTCCGCCTGGTTTAAATATTTTTGCACTTTTACTATAATTTGTTTGCTCTGCAATTCTTTGTGGATTAGCTGGTTTCATATTCTAAATCAAGAAGTTGATATTTAATGCAGAATGATACAACTCATGCAACATCTGCTCCAAGGCACCCTTCTCGTTCGACAAGCCATAATGCATTTGATGACAGTGTTGAACCTTCTGAACTGCATTATTCTCAGCTTCAACAAGAATTGGCGACAATGGATGCTGTGCACGCTGGTGCAAACATTCAAGGCATGCCTGCCACCCAAAACATTGGTGTATATTCTTCTCACACATACGCTGCTGCTCTTGGTGCTTCCTTGTCAAGAAGTTCCACTCCTGACCCTCAACCTTTGGCTAGAGCTCCTAGTCCTCGGATTCCTCCAACAGGAGGAGGAAGAGTTAGCTCTCTGGATTTAAGGAATACGAATGGCTCAAACTCATTCAATGGTGTGTTGCCAGGTATGAGTGAAACTGAAGATCTAGTAGCTGCTTTGTCTGAAATAGCTATATCGGCAACTAGTGTGCTAGATGAAGAGAACCATGCAAGATCTAGAACTCAACAAGATATCGATGATCTTCAGAACCTATTCCATTTGCAAGGTGATCCGAATCATATTAAACAACATCTGTACCTAAACAACTCTGAATCTGGTAAACTTCATTTGCATTCTATCTCCCAATCTGCCAAAGGATCATATGGTAGTGGGGTTGGGGTGGATCTGAACAACTACTCTTTGCTAGCTGATGTACAAGCTGAACTTCACAAACCTGCCATGGTGTCTGCAAACTCTTACTTGAAAGGATCCTCAACACCAACACTCAATAGTGGAGGAAGTTCACCTTCTCAATATCGTAATATTGATAGTCCGAATTCATCATTTTCAAACTATGGGTTAAGTGGATATGGCATTAATCCTGCATCATCACCCATGCTTGCGAATCAGTTTGGAAGTGGTAGTTTGCCACCTTTATTTGAAAATGTTGCTGCTGCGACAGCTATGGGAGTCTCTGGCATGGACTCGAGAGTAATGGGAGGCTTGGCTCTAGGACCTAATTTAATAGCTGCAGCAACAGAATTGCAGCATCTTAGCAGAGTTGGAAATCACAATGCGGGGAGTGCTCTTCAGGTTCCCCATGTAGACCCATTATATCTTCAGTACTTGAGATCAAATGAGTATGCTGCTGCGCAGGTGGCAGCTCTCAGTGAGCAGACAATGGACAGGGACAACATGAATAATCACATGGATTTACTTGAGCTTCAGAAAGCTTATCTAGGAGCATTGCTTGCACCTCAGAAATCACAATATGGTCTTCCTTTCCTAGGAAAATCTGCTAGTTTGAGTCACGGTTACTACGGAAACCCAGCATTTGGTCTTGGCATGCCATATCCTGGAAGCCTATTGGCTGGCGCCCTTCTTCCAAACTACCCCATTGGATCAGGTAGTCCCATCAGGCATGGTGACAGGAGCCTGCATTTTCCTTCTGGAATAAGGAACTTAAACTTAGCTGGGGGTTTAATGGGATTATGGCACTCGGAAACTGGAGGTACCTTGGATGAAAGTTTTGCATCCTCTATATTAGACGAGTTTAAGAACAACAAAACCAAGTGTTTTCAGCTTTCAGAAATTGCAAGTCATGTTGTTGAGTTCAGGTATATATTTCTAGCTGATACTGCTGCTCATATATTATATTGAATGTTTACAGAGATTAATTGGTTTGTCAAATGTTTTTCTAAGCAGCGCGGATCAGTATGGAAGTCGATTTATTCAGCAGAAACTTGAAACTGCCACTTCCGAAGAGAAAAACATGGTTTTTAATGAGATTATGCCTCAAGCTCTTTCACTGATGACTGACGTGTTTGGTAATTATGTTATTCAGAAGGTATACTCACATTAATTTTCATATAAGGTTCATTGAATTTGTGTTTAATTGCTTTTGTATGTTACCTAGTCAATTGTAAGGGAAGGTCACTATGAGTCGCTCATATTACCCTTTTTTCAGTTTTTTGAACATGGAACTGCATCTCAAATAAGAGAACTGGCTGATCAACTCAATGGACATGTTCTGACCCTTAGCCTTCAAATGTATGGTTGCCGAGTGATCCAGAAGGTACAGTAGCTTTGTCCCTTATAAAATATATTCAGTTTGTATATTATGATTCCTGGTTTTCCTTTTAGCCTTAGCTAGTATTGTATTTCTATAACGCAACAGAGAAAATAATTGTGATCAGAGCTTAAAGGTGGTTCAGGATATGGTGAACAGTCCTTTTTCTAAAAAAGATATCTGAAAACTGTTGCAATAATTTTGTACCTAATGAATTATTTGATGTATCAGATTTACTTCTTGCTTTTTAAATGTACAATGCTATATTGAAGTTTGAACTTTGCAATATATATATATATATATATATATATATATATATATATATTCTCCCTTTCTTGCATTCTTTTGGGGGTTAATTGGGAGTCAGACAACAACCAGAGGAGAGTGCACCTATGAGCATACCGAGAACCAGTGTCTGTAAACAGACTTTTAGACAAAGACAGAGTTCTTCGTTTCATAAAGGAAGTAATGTGACAATTTCATTTTAGATGATTGGTATTTCAATTCTGGAGTAGATACCTTGATTATTTCTATCAACTGCACTAATTGAACTGTAATCATATGCATGTTTGAGGCTGAGATCTAACTCTACTTTTAAAAAACTTTTCTTATGTCATAAACATAAGTCACTTGCAAAGGAAATGTTTTGTTGTTGACTTGTCATATGGGTTGAAAGATGTTTGAAACACTTGGTTTAACTATCCAGGCCATAGAAGTTGTCAATCTGGACCAGCAAACTAAAATGGTTGCAGAACTTGATGGCCATGTTACGCGCTGTGTACGTGATCAGAATGGGAATCATGTTATCCAGAAGTGCATTGAATGCATACCTGAAGATGCTATTCAGTTTATTGTTTCCACATTTTATGATCAAGTTGTGACACTGTCCACCCACCCGTATGGTTGTCGTGTCATACAGGTTAGGAATCTATTTATTTTATAATATCATATATTACATTCTGTGTAATTTGAAAATGGTTGGAATCATGTATGTAAAGTTGATGCTAAATATTATAATTTTTATGGAACAGAGAGTTCTGGAGCATTGCAGTGACCCGCAAACCCAACAGATAGTGATGGATGAGATTTTGCGGTCTGTTTGCATGTTGGCCCAAGATCAGTATGGGAATTATGTTGTTCAGGTTTGCCATACATTTATAAGTTTAAAAACATCAACCAACCTTGACATTTCATGGATTATATCATATAGACTGATTGCCTTATCAAAAAGAATTATGTGAGTTGAATAATCAATAGGCCTGACATGTTTTACATTTTTACTTTGGACTATGGTCTTACTTATCCCAAAAAAGAAAAAGAAAAAAAGAAAGAAACTTTGGACCAAGGCATGGCCACCTTTTCTCAAATAGCTTGTTCAGTTTGCTAGGTACTTAATAAATAAAAAGAAATTCAAGTTCCCTGGTTCCTTTTCAATACTGAATTCTACCAACCATCTTTGTTTAGATGCTGCCATCTAGTATTTCTGTATAGCTGAATCTGTATTCATTATAGTGGCGCAATTTGATCGAAAATAATCATTCTTGTATTTCTACTTTTTCTTTTTGCTTTTCCCTCGTAAGTAGGTATTTGGATTTTATTTGGACTTTTAGCTTGTATGCACTGTATTTCTTTTTTGATATTTTCATTGTTTAGTCTTGTGGATTTAAAAGGATTCTGCTAATTAAATTTCATGATTATGATCTTGTTTGAATTATATGATCCTGGTCTTTTACTGATTGAGCATTAGAATCAAACTATATAACTAACCTGAACAACAGCATATATCTTTGACAAGTAACAACATCACCTTTATGGTTCTGATTTGCCTATGTAATAACATTTACATGAATAGAGTTCAAATAGCTTTTGGTCTGTTATTTGAAATATTTAGTTAGTGATTAATATTGGTTTCTCGACCCCATGAGGTTCTTCACTCTCTAAATTACTTGTGGTTGCAGTTGAAACTTTCCTTGGCCAACAGTTTGATTATATATCTTCGACTGTTTAAAAATGCATGGAAGATACTATCTTCCAGCTATGAATATATGTTTTCACTGGGATTTATTGTACATTAATGTTATATCATATATGCTTCAAAGTTTGTACGTCTATGTGGGCTTAACTGAATTGCTTCCTTCTGATTCCTTTGCACTAGAAAAACTCTGTTTTCTCCGTTATGTTACCCAGTCGTTGATTAGTTCTTCTTATGCTTGCAAATACCCTGACAGCATGTATTGGAGCATGGGAAACCTCACGAACGTACTTGTATCATTAATAAATTGATTGGTCAGATAATTCAAATGAGCCAACAGAAATTTGCCTCCAATGTTGTGGAGAAGTGTTTGACTTTTGGAACTCCTGAGGAGCGCCAAGGCCTAGTGAATGAGATGCTTGGCTCCACTGACGAAAATGAGCCTCTTCAGGTTAGTGAGTTTCCACATTCTCACGTATTAGGTAAAAGGAGAAGCATGTTCAAACTTGGATGAGCACAACTTTTGATCATTTACATGGAATGTTCATTTTCATCTTTCCTTTTCAGGCAGCTTTAGTTGGCTTGAAATAACATATCTGCAGCTAATTGAGTTTGCAACTCATAGACTAGTGTCCCAAAATCTTCTTTGTTGTCATAAATTTCAGTATATATATACAATTCAACTTGATCGAGTGTCCTGGTTAGGAATTTTACAAAGAAATTAATTGATAGAATTATAGAGTGGAATAGGAACATGACTGGTATTTTTGTTCCATCCTTGGTGGCTTCATTTATTTGTTTGAAATCTCCTAGAGGATTTTGGTATAGGAAAACTTCAATTATTGCCTTGGTACATTACTACTTAATTGCTTCTACTTAAACTCTAATTTTATTGACCCTTATTGGTGTCAGGCAATGATGAAAGATCAATTCGCTAACTACGTTGTACAGAAGGTGCTGGAGACTTGTGATGACCAGCAACTTGAGCTCATTCTTAACAGAATTAAGGTTCATCTGAATGCGCTGAAAAAATATACTTATGGAAAGCATATAGTTGCCCGTGTAGAGAAACTTGTTGCTGCTGGAGGTACTCTATATTTTTATGGTCTTGCTTTGTAGTTTTTATAGTTTTATTAATATATGGAGCATTAGTGAGTAGTTGTATGAGCTGACATACATTTTTGAAGGCCTTTGTCACAACTTAAATTTTCCGTCTCGTAATACAAGTTTTCAGTGGAGTATGTAATGATGTAGAAAAACTCATAATCATCAAGTATCCAGCAGTTGCAGAAGACCAGCATCCCTCTTTTATCTAGAGTAGTACCTCATGTACACAAGTTTCTATTTTACAAAATATTTTTCAGGTTGAAAAGGTTCTAGTGATTGATGTATTTTAATTTCATTTTCTAATTTCTAACGAAAGAAGTAGTGCATTCTAAACTTATCCAAAAAGAAAAGAAGACAGATTTGCATGCAAACCACATCGAAAGATCTGTAGTTATTCCAGTCTTCTCTGCAAAGGATCCTTTCGTCCTGTACCATGTGATCTTTGCAAGAGCATATAATGAGTATTATTTTTCTAGTAAATTGTTTAAATTCTACAAGTTTACTTGAAGTCCCCATACCTTTCATACTTTGTACTTTTTCTTCTCTTTTTTTTGCCTTTTTTCCTTTCTAGTTTATTACATTTTTTGTACGAGTTCACATACCAAAACTTATCAAAAAAGAGAGTGGAAAAAAAATTAGTCAACACTGTTAAGGTTTGACATATTGTAATAATGTCGAGGTTTTAGATGCTTCATCAGTTATATAATCTTATGGTCTTAATGCTTCATCAATTGTATTATCTTAAGACCTTAACTTCTTCTTCACCATGAATATGAACTGATTTTTTCTGACAAGGTGTTTAATATGTTGCAGAAAGGAGGATTGGGGCTCTGGCTTCATATTCTTCTGCTGCTGCTGCTGCCACCGCTACTGCCGCTGCCGCTATCTAGCCAATGAAAGAAGATTAGTTGTACAGCTAATTGATCTAATATGAGAGCCTCCTTTTCTTCTTTTCTTTTCATGTCTGGCTATGCTCCATCTGTTCTTGAGACGGATATAGGAGCACTGATTGCAAATAATAGCTGTTGGTTGTACTTAAGTTGTACATTTGTAGTTTTGAGGATATAATACCTAGAATCAGGCTTAAGCTGCGGCTGAGATGGTGAAACACACCTGATTCCCCTGCAGAGGAGATACAAAATTACTGTACGAGTTTTAAGGGTGTAAAAATGGAGAAGGAAAAGATGTAGTGAAGTTGTGATCATGGTGACTGTACAAATGTTGCTCGGTGCATAGCCTTTGATGTTTAGGAGTGCCCAGAATTTTCCTTATGTATGGATTTTATAAAGTTTCCTTTAATTATATAACTTTTTGTCGAATATTTCTGAATCATGTTTGTTTAATTGCTTGCTTGTTCCATTTTCTGATAGGCCTACTTTGAGAAATTTGCAAATCCTTTCAGTGTTGTAGAGATAGCCCAGTCTCCAATATTAATACCTGTTTATTGAGTTGAGCAGTGTCTGTTTTGTTCTTTAAATATTTTTCCTTGAAGGGTAAAGCATTCCTCCAAGAATATTTATCCATGTTTAGTAATTAAAAAATATATTTATTTTCCAAAAAATAATAATCCTTTCCAAGTTTCCAATCAGCTGAAAATGTTGGTATTCTATCCTTTTTCTTGAATTTTTAAATTAGGTACGAAAATAGGAGAATTTAAAAAATAAGGGAAAAAAGAGACCATTTCTTCTTCTCTTCCATTTTCGAATAGAATCTCAGCACTCAAGACTCAGGTAATATGAATTTGAAGTAAGATTTCCCCAAACTGGTGCTAAATTTTTTGAGAGAAGGGTATTTTTGGTTCGAAAATGGTGAGAAATTAATTATTTACTTGCAAGGACAGAATGCTAGTTTATGGTGGTGGAGCTTCAATAATATGTTGTCACCGCAGGCTAGTAGTTGGTGTCAAGAGCCAAATGGATAACAAACTCGGCCAGAAAAAACCCACATACCTAGATGATCCCAGCAGCAGCAGCAGCAGCAGCAGTGTTAGTTTATGTGGTTGGAGCAAATGCAGTTGACATCCAAACACAACAGGAAGAAGAGACCATGTCAAAAATGGATCCGGTTACCATGAAGTTAACTTTATGGTAAATTGGTCAATTGACCAATACAGTGCTGACACGCAAGGAGAGAGATCACCTCCCGACCTACGTGTTGATATTGTATTGATCAATTGACCAAAATCAACTTCATCCTAACCACTCCCGTCAAAAATGTTATCCGGTGAGTGCATAGCATTTCGGGCAAGGAGTCCAAAAAGGCTAGGGTCAAAGAAAGCTGAGTCCTGTACCACTAAGTGCTTGAGTAGTTGCATCTATCATCTATTCATCTATGGTGGTGTGATCGATCGATCTCTTGGTAAAGGTGCTCCCAATATCCGGAGGCCTATGGTGGTTTTCAAGGAAGGATTCAATACTGTCTAGTGGAGTGCTCTAATATATGTAACTTGATAGGAGACGGGGAAGATGGATTAATTTTTTGGTAGAAGTTCCAGCAAGTCTATAGCATCTTTCAAGAACCATTCTTATTCCTGTCACATCTATGAATTTTCTTAGGGAAGGAAGGGTATGTAATAATTAATTCCAACTAAAACGGAATGAATCATTCCACTTTCTATTTCATTTCTTCAATCCAAACGTAAATAAAGATAATACAAGACATGCTCATTTACACTAAACTATCATTATTTGTATCGTGGATAAATAAAAAAACAAACAATTCGCAAACCTCAAAACCAATAATAACTTCTATACATCGGCGCACATCATTAAAAGATAAAATAAAATAAAATTCTCAAGTTCTCACAACATTTTTAATCAAAACATCAAGTTCAATTGAATTGAACTGCACAAGCATTTGCCTCCAATTTTTACACAAACATGTATATTTTTAGGGTATATGTTCACATAATTTAAAATCCAATTATATTTTATCTTAATCAAAATAAATTTGATCACCAAACCCAAAATTATGAACTAAAGCAATATCCAATTTTCACCATAAACCAAACCCTAACCCTAATTCGAATTTAAAAAATAAATAAACATGTAAAGTTTAAAACTTTCTCGTACCTGGAACCAGTACTGATTAAGAAAACTCCATGATATATATATACACAGAAGAATTGCCTGTTCAAAATAAGCGAGCGAATTTGAACCGGCAGAATCTCCGGTTCAATAGCGATATCTGCGGTCACCGGGCACGGATCAGAACCGCATCCGGCTCTGCGGCAGAGCAGAGGGCAACGGAAACTTCTGGTTCTCCTTCACCCAAAACCGGCCATTTTAACAACATTACCAACATAAGGACAGAATCATCAGGTAAGCCTGAACCCATTTAGCTAAATCCCAAATTATTGATCGGGACCTTAACCGGAGTAATCTCAACCTTATTAACTCGGTCTTCCTCACCTCTTTCCTCTCGCTCAAGAAGAATTCAGAGAGAGAAAATCAAACCCGAAGTAAGTTTCTTTGCTTCCCTTTTACTTATTTACCTGAAATTGCTTTAGCCTTTTTGTTAATTTATACAAATGCAACTTATAAATTAGCATTTGCTAATAATATGTTGAAAAAATTGCTTGATTTCATTTCAAGAAACGCAGTAAATTGTTGTGGGTATTTGTGAATATATTGCAATTAAACACATACTAGTAAATTGCAGAAGAAAAAGAAAATTGTGTTAAATATGGAGCCTGTGCCACTTACTTCTCAAAAACATGACCCAGCATGGAAGCATTGTCAAATGTTTAAGAATGGGGATAGGGTTCAGCTCAAGTGTTTATATTGTAGCAAAATATTTAGGGGTGGTGGGATTCATAGGATTAAAGAACATCTTGCGGGTCAGAAGGGTAATGGTACTACTTGCCTAAGGGTGCAATCCGATGTTCAACTTTTAATGCAAGAAAGTTTAAAAGGAATTGTTGGGAAGAGGAGGAAGAAAAAAAATCTCGCGGATGAGATTTCGGGTTCTAAACCTTCTACTAGTGAGGTAGACACTTTTAGTAATCAGCGTTGCTTGAATACTGAAGTGGAAATGTTTCCTGTTTCTGATACACTTGATCCGGATTTGAATTTGTTAATGATTCAAGAAGAAGGATCAAGCAAGAGAGGTGTTGGTAGAAAGAAGAGAGGGATAATTAGAAAAAGCTCTGCTTCCACAGATCTAAATTTAATACCTCTTAATAGTAATACGGTGGTAGGTTCAGAAAGGGCTAATAATCAAGTCCATTTGGCAATAGGGCGGTTTTTTTATGATGTTGGGGTGCCTTTAGATGCAGTAAACTCGGTTCATTTTCAAGCAATGGTTGATGCTATTTCTTCACAAGGAGCGGGGGTTGTACCACCCACTTATCATGATCTTCGGAGCTGGATTTTGAAGAGTTCAGTTCAAGCAGTAAGGGATGATATAGATCAATGCATTGGGCATTGGGGAAATAGTGGCTGTTCTGTTTTGGTTGATGAATGGATTTCAGAAAAGGGCAGAATATTAATAAACTTTATGGTGTATTCCTCAGAAGGGACAATATTCTTGAGGTCTGTTGATATAACTGACATAATAAACTCAGTTGATGCTTTATTTGAATTGCTGAAAGAGGTGGTTGTAGAAGTTGGAGTGAGAAATGTGTTGCAAGTGGTTACTAATAGTGAAGAGAGATATGTTGTTGCTGGGAAAAGGCTAAGTGACACGTTCCCTACTGTTTTCTGGACTCCATGTGCAGCTCGCTGCATAGATTTGATGCTCCAGGATTTTGGAAAATTGAAGTGGATAAATACGATACTTGAACAATCTAGATTTATTTCAAGATTTATCTACAATCATAGCATTGTCTTGAATATGATGCGAAGGTATACTTTCGGACTTGATCTAGTTGAACTTGGAGTCTGTAGCTCTGCCACAGATTTTGCCACACTGAAAAAAATGGTGAATATCAAACACAATTTGCAATCCATGGTTACATCAGCTGAGTGGATGGAGTGCCCATACTCAAAAAGAGCAGAGGGAATTGCAATGCTGGATTATATAAGTAATCAGTCATTTTGGTCCACGTGTACATTAATTATTCGTCTAACAGATCCACTCTTACGACTTTTAAGAATAGTTCAAAGTGAGAAGAGGCCTGCTGTGGGATATGTTTATGCAGGAATGTATCGAGCGAAAGAAACTATAAAAAAGGAATTTGTTAATATGAAGGATTATCTGCTTTATTGGAATATTATAGATCAAAGGTGGGAACAGCTTCAGCGGCATCCCCTTCATGCCGCAGGTTTTTACCTCAACCCTAAGTTCTTCTACAGTACTGAAGGAGATATACATCTTCACCTCCGGTCCTTGGTGTATGATTGTGTAGAGAAATTGGTTCCTGACCCAAAAATACAAGATAAAATAGTGAAAGAAACAACTTATTACCATAATGCTGTCGGAGATTTTGGAAGGAAGATGGCCATGAGAGCTAGAGAAACATTATTTCCTGGTGAGAGTCCTTTTATAAGATGTAATTGTTGTTTTGATCTGTTTGCTAATGACCCTGCTTGTTTGCTTTTTAGGTAGTCGAAACAATACAATTTTGAGAAATGGCATTTCAGGGGGAAGGCCTAGGACACTGCCCCCATTTTTTTCCCATGCATATGTAAAATTATAGAATATGACGTGATTGCAAACATGATGCATTTTGACTTTAATAGTGGATTATAATTTTCTTTACATATGGAATGAGAATTGGTCTTTTCGTCATCATCTAATTAATTTAAAATCTGTTTGTTTTAGCTGAGTGGTGGTCAACATATGGAGGTGGATCTCCAAATTTGTCACGTTTGGCTATGCACATTCTCAGTCAAACTTGCAGTTTAACGGGTTGTAGGCTAAACAGAATTCACTTGGAACAGATGGACAAAGCCAAAAACTGCTTAGAGCATCAAAGGCTCAATGACCTTGTTTTTGTACAATACAACTTGCGATTGAGGCAAATGTAAATAAATTTATAAGAACCTTGTTCTGTTGTTGGAATGTGTTCTGCAGTTGAGTAAAAAGTTTTAAAAAAATCCTCTATATTTGATTTCTTTCAGGGCTATGAAGAATAGAGAACATGACGTCGTAGATCCCATTTCATGTGACAACATCAAAATTGCTGAGAATTGGGTTACAGAGAATGAATTTGGTTCGGAGGACTTTGGTAGCTCAGATTGGACGACTGTTGACCCGCCTTTAGGCAACATAATGCTTTTAGGACCGCAAATTGATGATCTAGATGCTTTGGGTGTAGGTAATCATCATTGGGTGTAGGTAATCAACATAAAGGAATTTTATCTAGTAACAAAATCAAGCTTTATTAACTTGATTATTTCTACATGCAGGGTTTGATGATTACGAAATATTTGGAGTTAAAGAAAGTGAAGAAGAAAATGGTGAAGGCAAGTAGCAAGCTAGTTGGATATACCCCAAAAATTGTTTTCTTTCATTTCCAAAAATATTGGTGTCTACTTTAGATACAGGTTATCTTTCGAGTATTAGTCGAGTAAATTGTATATAATGATATTGCTATGAAGTCCAGAATTTTTCTTTGTTTATTCCCATTTTCGGCCCGGAGAATTGATTCCCCATAACGAATAGGCTAGCTCTATCTCTCAATTACCTATCCCGTACTCGATAAGGTCCCTCATTTCCTCGGCCTCGAGGTGCATTTAGCATCCAAGTAATATGTGTGATGTAGATTAGTTCTCAGATTATAAAATGGAGGCAGGTTGATGGAGGCTCTGCATAGATGAAACTTTATATTATATAACTGTTTTCAGGTAATAAGATTTGGATCATATTGAACCTATTTATTTTTTTGGCAAACTATGTTGATGAAGTCACAGGTAAACTATGATATCTTCATCGGTGTTGCTCCACGGTCAAGGATCCCTGCAGCAAGTTTGTAAAGCCTTAAAGTACTGGTATGTTCCACATTTTAAGAACTTACATAAATGCTTAAGAAGATTAACCTAACAAAGGGATATATTGTGTTAAAGATGTGCGTCTGTTCCCCCTGCTCTGCCTCTTATTATCATAGGAGTAGTAATCAGCTTTTTATTAGGCTTCCAAACATATTTTATGGCAATCTTTTAATGGTGAACATCTTTTGGCTTATGGGATATATCATTTGTGTCTCTTGGTATATATGACCACATAAGGTCTTAGAACAAAGTTTTACCGATTTTCACCATGTTAAGTAGAAAAATATATCTGGTGTTAAGGATCGACTTCACTTTCTTTTTGTTGGATGGTCAAGATTCATTGGCTAATCCTTATCATATGTAGAAACCAGATGATTAGGCATCTAAGATTGAATTTGATATGCAATTTGGCATTTCACTCGAAATTTTCTTGTGACTTTCATAAATTATGCAGTGTATATTGTTGTTAGAGATAAAATAGATATATTGAACATTGTTGTTGCTTTATTACAAAGAGTATTAAAGCCTTATATATAGGCTATTAGTTGAGTAGTGAGCAAGTATGTGTGGGCACCAAGCATACTTGGTGATCAAGTAATAATAATATACTCTAATACTCCCACTCAAGTTGGAAGTCTTAAATATCACGACTTACAACTTGTTACATAACAAAAGAAAAGTTGTTTTACGAAGGACTCCTTGCCTAATAATAATATACTCTAATACTCCCCTTTTTTTCTTCTTTTTTTATTAGATTATATTATTATTATTACTTGGTCACCAAAATTATAACAATAATATACTCTAATAATTGTTAAGAGTTGTGAAATTTGTCTTTCTTGAGACTAAATGATGCCACAGGGACTCTTGAGGACCTAATCTGTTTGTTGGCAGATTTAGCATTTAGTCTTCATTGAGTGTTTACTCTTTTTATCCTTATGTAGGCTCTTCATATTTGAACATACAGATATCTCAATCAATCTACTC
The DNA here is from genome assembly GCA_020205615.1 of Panax quinquefolius. Classification (NCBI taxonomy): domain Eukaryota; kingdom Viridiplantae; phylum Streptophyta; class Magnoliopsida; order Apiales; family Araliaceae; genus Panax; species Panax quinquefolius. The sequence continues at coordinate 26,802,869 of CM035160.1, read as the reverse complement.
TTCCCTATGGCTTTTTACTTGAGTTAAGAAAATTCTGGAGAATGCTGTAATAAGTTAATTTAATCACCGTTAATTATTGCAAAAAATGAAGAAACTCTTGAACAGAAATACTGAATCCATCTTCATCTCAACAATCATGTGGCTTTCTTATCATATCAGAAACAAATATTGACACTCTACACCTAAAACACCTGTAGAAAAACCAACTACTTCCAATTCTTCAAGAACTACCAAAGAGATGGATGATTAGTTAAATTTACATTTACCATCAGCCTGAACAGAACAAATAAATAATTTGCACTAATTGCAGAAGAAAATTCCACAAAATGGATATTGGAAAAACAACACTAAATTAGTCTCTCTCCATCTCTCCCACGGCTACCTGCCATCATCCTTGCGTGAGAGTGGTGAAGCTGAACCAGCTTCAATATCAACATCACCATCCCCATCACCCACCATCGACCATGAGCTTACCTTCTCAAAACAAGATGATGAAGGATATGAATGCACATAATCCTCAAACTCAACTCCACCACCCTTCTTGCCATCATACTCTGGTGGTGCTAAAACATCTGGCAATCCCACCTCTCCATCCAAGTACCTAACTACCTGCTTCATACTAGGACGCATTGTGGGCGCATTGTTAGAGCACATCAACCCGAGCTTGAGCACCATTACAACTTCAATCTTGTCATATTCACCTCTCAATTTTGGATCCACCACTTCTAGTATACCCCCTTCCTTCCACCTATCCCACACCCAGTCCACCAAAATAAGCTCCTCAGGCAATGCTTTTTGCTCGATTGGCCTCCTGCCGCACACAACTTCCAGCAACAACGCCCCAAAAGCAAACACATCAGAGCTAGTGGTGGGTTTCCCTGTTCTTGTGAGCTCAGGCGCCAAATAACCCAATGTGCCCACCACTCTTGTTGTAGCTGGATTCGAACCATGCTCGTATAGTTTAGCCAGTCCAAAGTCTCCTAATCTGCCATTTAACTCTGCATCCAACAATACATTGCCTGCTTTAACATCTCTATGGATCACAGTTTGTTCCCATTCTACGTGCAGGTATAGCAGCCCAGAAGCCACGCCTTTTATGATCTTGAACCTCTGCTCCCAAGTCAGAATCATCTTTGGTACATCATAAATGTACTTATCTAAGCTTCCATTAGGCATGAAATCATAGACAAGCAACAAATCTCCTCTTCGTCGACACCATCCTAGTAGCTGAACCAAATTCCTATGCCTCAGACAGCCAATACTAGCAATCTCTGATGCAAATTCACGCAATCCCTGCTTTGATTCGTTGGATATTCGCTTAACCGCAACTTGGGTATTCGAATATGGCAGAGTTCCTTTATAAACCTTGCCAAATCCACCAAACCCGAGTAGTCCTTTGTCTCGAAACCCCTTTGTTGCTTTCTTGAGCTCTTTGTAAGAGAACCTATGTGGCCCAATATCAAGCTCCCAAGCTTCTATAACATCCATGTTCTTGATCTTATTGATGAGATATAAAGCCATGGCAATAGCAAAGATTACCAAAGCCACAGCAGATACAGAGACGCCAATAATTAAGGCCGTGTGATTCTTTTTTGGCCCTGGAAGAGAAGGAAGAGAAGAAAGATCAAGGGACCGAGCTTGTCCGTTCATCTTGAAGCTCCATCCAAAAACATAGTGAGAGCTTGCAAGCAGACCGGTTGATGAAGAGAAGCCCACATACATGAAATCTTTAAAGTTTGGAGAAAGATCAACAGGAAATGACAAAATCGACGAAATGGGTTTAGAAGAAGACAAAGAAAGGGTTACATTCAATAAATTTGTCATGGAATCATAGTCGATCCAAGCTTGAATTGTCTTGCCACTCTTAAGATTGAGTTTTTGTTGAGTCGAATTCCCCTCGAGAAAATAGCTAGCATTAACAGAAACATTGGAAATTAAACTGTTGATGTCAATACCAACATGATTATCACTAATATCTTGGAATTCAAAGTCTTGAACAGTATCGAATTCGACTGCGAAAACATGGTTAGAGAAATTCCCGTTATCAGTGGCATTGAGAAGGCCTAAATACTGACTAGGGAGTGACCCTTCAAGCTCTTTTGTGGATGAAATTGTGAAGGCTAATCCATGGCCGCCAAGCTTTGCGTATTCGGGAACTATGGCAAAAGCAAAAACTGTGGAAAAAGAGAAGGCTTTTCCATTTGTGGAGTTTTTGAATTTGATGGGATTTGGGTAAAAAGCATGGCCAAGTAGTCTAGATGTGTCATTTGTGAGCTTGAGGATACCATTTTTCTCGATCTCCGCGATACCGTTTAGGCTTATGTTGTTGCCCACTTGTTTGAATCCATTGAAATTGAACTCATCAAGCTGAGAGCAAACTGGGTTTGAAAGAAAAACAAAAACCCAGAAAAATATCAACTTTTTGGCCATTAGAGGGATGAGATCGGAGGAAAAATCATATGGGGTTTAGATATGCAAGGCTGGTGTAATGAACAGTGAGTAGTGGTGGGCATTGTTTGTTAGTAAAAAGATGGTTGGTTTTGTACTTGTGAGTATTTATTTGGCTGGTTGGATAAGAAGGAAGAAACGGGAGAAATGTAGTGGTGGCCGGTGGGTGATTTTAAACATGTGACTTGTCATCAAATAGTGCATTTGTGGGACTAGTGACCCTGATTAGCACATGGGGGAGGGATGCATTGGAATATTTCTGACCCTGTTTTATTTACCTAAAAAATAGTACTCCATCCGTTCTTAAAAATTATAGTTTTAGAAGAAAAAATTTGTTTTAAAAAGTTTGTCGTTTATAACTTTCGAGTGGAATAAATTATTTACTTTCCCATATTACCCCTACCTTCTCTTATTGTCTCAATAAATTCTCTTCCTTGTATTAATAGTTTTTAATTTTCCATAAAGGGGTAGTGATGAAATTTCAAACAAATTTTACTTGGTAAATGATATTTTCTTAATTCACGTACTAAAATTTTAAACGACAATCTTTTAGGAACAGAGAGGGAGTAGTAATAATCTTGTTGCGAAATGATTTTCTCGAGATTATTGAGGAAGCCAAAATTATGATGTACGATGGTCGGCCGGTTGGTAGACAGTGGCTAACAATTAGAGTTTTGCTAGAATTTTTCTGACTGACGTACCCATTAGCGAGGGCCTAATGAATGCGGACGAGGGTTGAACTAAGGCGGCCATGTGGGGCGGAATTTTAAAAAAGAGTACTACTCACTTTCGAATTTTTGTATTACTACTCATTTTTGTTGATATTTCTTGATTATTATAGGAAATTGATATTTCTACGAGTAAATTTGATATTTTTACAAGTTTTTTTAAATGAATAATAAGTGAAGTCCATCCTCATGTGAGAGAGTGAGAATATCAATTCCCTTATTATATTGACAATCTTTATCCTCAGGATACTCACTTTTTTTTATAGGTAAACTTAAGGGGAAGAATTTATAAGTTAATAAATTTAAGGGGGTAGATTAATAAAAAAATGTTAAACTTGATGGGATGGGGTAAAAGAATTTTTTTATTATAATTCAATTCTTCAAAGTATGTTTACGGCTTACAAAAAGTTAGACAAGGGAGATGGCTCATAGACTTGAAAAAATTTAGTTAAAATTTGCCCATCTTAGAAAAAATTTCTAGATCCTCCCCAGTCTATTTGTACATAATCAAATATTTATTTTTAATATAATATTTGAAAGTAGGGCTGCAAGTGAAATGAATTTTCTATCCATTTTTTTAAAATCAGAAGGGCATTTTATTGATTAGCGATACGTAACTTGACCAATTACACATTTACACGTCCATAATTAATTTATTTCCCTTGTGTCTTTTAAAATATTTCAATATGGATTTATAAGATTTATCATAAATTTATGTAAAGAACACAGGAGTAGTGACTGGGTAATTTTTTTTATGACTCCTAAATAATTTTTAAGATTTATTAAAATTAAAATTTTTACAGAATGACACCCAAATCACTGGATTCTGTAAAAATTTCAATTCCAATAAATCTTATAAATTATTTGGAAGTCATAAAAAAAATTTGTCCAACCACTACCCTTGTCGCCCAACCCCAGAAGGATTGTAATAATTAATTTATATATAAAAAAATTTATTTTAATTTCTCGTAAAGGAATAATAATAAAATTTTATATCAATTTAATTATTAAATGACATTCTTAATTTATGTAGATGAAGTTAAAACGAATATTGTACAAATTTAAAGTAAAGTGGGGTTGGTATGTGAGAGCAACAGCTTCTGAGGCTGGGAGGTACATTAAAGTAAAGTGGGGGGTTCGTATGTTAGATAAACCACCTAATTAACTTGTTTCCTTTTCTGACTTTCTTCTTCATGGAAGACTTGTTAAGTCTAAATTATCCATGTTCAATTCTTTATATGCGTGCCGTCTAGCTTTTATAACAAACAAAACATTACTGCTGTTTCAAATTAATTGCTCAGTTTTGATTTTTTAAAGTTAAATTAATTATTTTTAGAATTAATAATTAAGCATATATAAATATATTTCTAAAATTATAAAAATTGGGATTAGTAATAAATTGTATATACTTTCTTTTGGTTATAATCTCTTCACCTATGTTTTAGCAAAAATAGTAAAAATATTAGTTTTAAAAATGGTCAATTTGACTTTAAAAAGTCAAAACTGAGCAATTAATTTGGGACGGAGGAAGTATTTAATAAGAAAATTAATAGAACAAGTTACCTTTTTTTAAATAAAAAAAAAAAGAGAAAAAGACAGAAGATATTTGGTGAGATCATAACAACACTAATATCATTAAATAATCAACTCATCTAAAAGTTTAAACGGTTAAAAAAATAATCCTAATAATATATACTACCTCCGTCCCACAATAAGTGCTTTTTTAGGCTTAATAGTTTTTCCCAAAATAAGTGATGTGTTAGAACTCCAATACAATTTTTATAATATTTTCTCTTATATGCCCTTATCGTTCAATGGTATTTATTAAATGCTTACCATCACTACTGATTAAATGACACTCATTAACTCTTCAACTTCAAAGAAAATATATTAAGGGTATTTTTGCCATTTTAGCTTTGCTAGTGTATTGGTATGTGTGATTTTAGCTAAAAAGACACTTATTATGGGACGGAGGTAGTATTATATTACGAAAATGATATGTTAACAGTTGAATCTAATAAAATACTTTATATAATTAATTCATACAGTGAATTGATATGACTTCTCTCGCACAAGCATACAGTGGGTCCCACTTTTATGTGAAAAAAAAATATCAAAATTATATATAGAAATAATGTTGCTCTTGATATAATGTTGATATATTTTAAGAAACCTGCAACATGATGCCTTTGCATATATTACATATATTTTTCAAGTGAAATAATTTGTGCTCAATTAAAAACAAAAACAAGCATACTGAGAGTATTCTTAATAGTTCCCTAATAAATTCTCTATCTTTCAAGAATATAACAACAAATTTTTATCTAACAATTTTTTTATCCTTATTTAACTCTATATTTTAATCTTTATATAGGATTTTACTTCCCAGAGTGAGAGAATCAAAAGACAATTATCTATATATGCAAAATGATATTTCAGACCCTCATTTAAGTGGATAACTTATCAATCATACACATCTTGACATTATTGTCGCATGACGTTTTTACTACTTCATTTCCAAATTATAAAATTAATATTGACTTATTTTTTTAAAAATTAATTTCAAACATATTCAAATTTAAAATTTATATAAATTTATTTAATTTATGTCCATATAATCATAATTAATATTATAAAAGTACTATTAATTATAAAATTAATTATTTTCAAAATTTAAATTAAATGAATCATATTAATTTTAAATTTAAAAATATCACAAATTAATTTTTTAAATGTTAATATTGATCTTTTTAAAATTTAAAATTTTATTATTTAAGAAATCATTATAAAGAACATGTAATGATACTTGTTAACGCCAAGATCCTCTGCCGCGTCCCAATCACGTAAGACGCCCTGATCCTGCACAGTAAACACGATAAACACCACAAGCTTGACGGCTGGTTCCAGTCGGGGATAGCTTCGGCGTGAGAGTCGATGGCGTGTTCACAAGGTTTATCAAAATGGAGGCTATATCGCCTAATGTATTGAGAGAGAGAGAATAATAAATCTCCTTCCTGTTTATATCTAATTATGAACGAATAAGTGTATGAGAACATACCTCCTCGTGATGACTTCCTTGCTAAGCTATATCCTCCCTTCCTGGATTACAGTGCCACCCACTATTACCTGACACACCCCTTGATCTGATGGGATCCACCGACTGCATATAGTTTATCCAACGCTTTTTGGTCACTTTTCCCACCGGGCCGCCGGTTATAATCCCATCCACATTAATGCATGGCAGGTTCTCTAGTCAACCGTCATGCTTTTTCATCATTGTAAGTCAAAATAATAGATATTAAAATGTCCAAAGGATCGACCCACTTGGACCAATCTTGGGTCTATAAGTCAAAATGGAAATAATAGGACAATCTGGGCTCAAAGACTTTCATGGTTCAATAATAAAGGCCCAATAGATTAATTAAAAGAGTAAGCCCAATATGCCTACCCGATGGGAAAAAATATCACGACCCAACATTGCCCCTAGTTTTTGTTGAGCATGAATGTTTAATAGAAAACTAAAAATAGTCCATGATATTTTACTGAAAATCAATAATAAGAAGTAATTGAAATGTACCCGGTTATTGCTCACGAAATGAGATGAAAGGAAATCAAAGGCCCAAATCTAAAAGGCCCTATCTATTAAATATCTGGACCCGAGACCGGACGCTTCCCATTCAAATTCCAAATTATCACTAACATTTAATGTACCAAATTGAACACCGTGGCAAATCGGTATAAAAGGATAACTTTACCAAATTTGACAGTTTTACCTGTTCATTTGAAATTCGAGCGCCTTCTAAACTTTCTGATCCTTCTCTGCAAATCGTCACAAATGGCTTCTCACAACTCTGAACAAAGTTCCCCAATACTAGTAACACCAATCACAGTGGTTCCACCAAACCCCATCCCTCATGAAGGAACTACAAGCGCGAATCCTAAGTCAAAAACTCCGAAAACCCCCTCTGAATACTACAGGAGTACGGACCGCTTCTCTCATGCCAACACTCCTTCCATCATAACTGAAGTTGAACTAAAGAGGGTTCGATCTCGGTTCCACATTCCGGATACCCACGCCGATCGTGGTACCCGATGCCGGTGAAAAGATGTACCAACTACCGAAGGTTGGACGGTCAGTCCGGTGACCTTCTTCGGAGAAGGGGTTCGCTTTTCCCTACACATCTTTATAGTGACTCTCTTTGGGGTTTCGGGTGTGGGGTTTTCACAATTGGTGCCAAACTCCTACATTCACATTCGCCTTCGTGGCCTTCGCCATGAAGTTGGGCGTCGAGCCTCCTCGGACTTCTTCTTCACCGCCTATAAAATAGTACAATCCAGGAGAAGGGGTTCAAGACCCTTAGCAAGCATTCTCCGAAGTCTGGAGAAAAATTTGATAGACGTTCACTGGTGAACACCCCTTCGAGCAATAGGGGATGGCACGAGAAATGGTTCTTCGTCAAAGGCCCTGAGATTTCTTCTTTACCGAACTGGGCAACTGACGAAAAGATATCTCACGACTTCGGAGACATTTCAAGAACGGAAGTGAAAATGATGGAACTATTCGACAACTTCCCTAAGGAAGAGTGGAAATACGGACTCTCTCAAGCGAGCATGGTTATATGACCATAAGTGTAAGTAATGTGACTCATTTCACATATATATGTATTTTTAAAAATATTGTATGATATGTAATTTTAACATAGAATTGTTTGATTTATGCAGTATCTTTGATCAGACCGAGCTCCTTAGAAATAAAGGAGTTCGAAGATTTTTTGTCCGGAAGTCTTGAGCGATCGAGACTATACCAACTGAAGCTACTCCCGAAGTCGAACCAACCCCAGAAATTCATACGGATGAATTTCAAACAGAAGAAGCAGAGGCCGAAGAGGTTCTCATACCAGAAGAGACCCTTCATCCTCGATAGAAGAGGAGAGCCACCAGAAAACCCAGGTCAACCCTTCTTGTCACCCCTCCCGAATCCACACCAGAAATAGAACCAACCCCCAGAGCCATTCCTCGACCAGGCGGTTTACTTGATCGCCCTGATCGAAGAAATATACTTCAGACCAAAAAATTAAAAACAAAAATAACCCCTCTAATCGCGAAGAACTCGTGGTGCCTCGGTCTTGGTTATCCCACCCTTCGTACTTCAGAGAAATACAGATTGAAGAGGATTTGATGACCAGGACGAAGGATTCCGACGCTATCCAGAAGAGGAACGCACTCGATAGCCATCCGAAGTTCTCGCTTCGCTTCAACACCCAAAGGACCCACCCCAAATAAATTTCCCACAATCAAAACCATACACGCAGACCTACCCTCCCGAATGTACCCACTCTATCTCCCCGAAAGGCCGAGACTTTCCCGAACGACCTTGGCCCCTCGGATCGAAAGTTACCATGCCGAGGTCAGGGGATCTCCGACCCCGTGGCCTGTTCAATGCCAACTTCCCCTTCGACCTCTTCGGAGCTTTCGTTCGGAACACTGACGACCACCGGTTCAGTGATCATACAGACGGAAATCTTCTCGATGAGGGGATGAGCTATTTGGCTAAGGTAAATAACAATCTCTTCTTCCTCTATATCTCTGTTTTCCTTTGAATATTTGGACATTTGACTTGAATATTTTGAAAATATGCGAGTTAATCTTCGCTCTTGACGACGATCAAGGCCCGAGACACATAAATGGAGAGGCCGAGGAAGATTTCATGAGACAAGAGATAAATATGTTGAAATCGACCTTGGACCGAGAGAGAGCCGGTCGTGAAGATGCTTTTCATACCATCAACGGTCTTCAAACAGAATTAGATCGGGCTAGGATGGATTTGAAGACATCTGATGACGAGTTAAGGGCCACGAGGGATGGGTTGGCTGCGTCTGAAGCCAGTCAACAAACTTTGACTGACCTGAACGCCGGTTTGGTTGAAGAAAACTTACTCCTGAAGGCAAAAAATGAGGAGTTTTCTTCACCAAACCAAGCTTGATCATCTGACTTGGTGAGGCCGAGACGAAGGTTCAAGATTTAAGCACGAAGGCATAAAGCCAAACGTCACAAGCTCCGCCACAAAATAAAGGATCTTGAGGGACGAGGTCCTCTTCTGACCGAAGAGCTCCGGAAGCAGATTCAGGCGGACTACAGGGACTCGGATGAACTTAATGCTGAAATCATGAAGGTATATTCAGAGGGGTATGAAGATTGCCGAGAGCGAGGAAAAGAAAAGCTATCGGCTGCTCAGTTGGACCCGGCATTGCTTAACTCCGATGATGAAGGCGGTGTCTGAATGTCTGTCCTGTTTTTGTTCTATGTAATAATTTAACTACTTTAAGCTTTTTATGTTCATGTAATTAATTTATGATTGACTTGAATGAATGAATGTTTTATATTATTGATAAATCTTCAACTGTCTTGATTATGACTTCTGTTTTGATTAATTTCTTGTCAATAATTTAGTATCAATAAGCTGAACCCAATTAGTGAATCAGATATGGCATATAACAGTTAAAAAATGAAGTGAATTAAATTTTACGGACAGGATTCAACTTAACTGAATTGAATGAACTGAACTTAACACTTAAACAAAATAAAGTAATATATACTCATCGGTACCGAAGAGTGAGATCGGTCATATGTGAAGCAAATTTGCCTGATCCTCCTTACACCATCAGAATCTTGCTTACCACTCGGGGTATAACAAGTATATAAGGACCAAGATATAAGGGTCAAGATATAAGGATCAATAGTGACCATTGACTTACCACCCTAATAAGATCAATATAGATCATAAGGACCTCTACCATCGAATGGCCAAATGAGTCCTACCATACCTCCTTACACCATAGTGACCTTAGGACAAATAGGACCAGGATCAATAGTGACCATTGACTTACCACCCTGATAAGATCAATATAGGATCAAAAGGACCTTGGGCTACCATCGAATGGCCAGCGAGTCCTACCATACCTCCTTACACCATAGTGACCTTAGGACAAATAGGACCAGGATCAATAGTGACCATTGACTTACCACCCTAATAAGATCAATATAGGATCAAAAGGACCTTGGGCTACCATCGAATGGCCAGCGAGTCCTACCATACCTCCTTACACCATAGTGACCTTAGGACAAATAGGACCAGGGATCAATAGTGACCATTGACTTACCACCACGATAAGATCAATATAGGATCAAAAGGACCTTGGGCTACCATCGAATGGCCAATGAGTCCTACCATACCTCCTTACACCATAGTGACCTTAGGACAAATAGGACCGGGGATCAATAGTGACCATTGACTTACCACCACCGATAAGATCAATATAGATGAAAAGGACCTTGGGCTACCATCGAATGGCCAAATGTAGTCCTACCATACCTCCTTACACCATAGTGACCTTAGGACAAATAGGACCGGGGATCAATTATGAAAAAATGACCTTTTATTAATAACGAACAATCGTATGCGAGCTTCCGATGAACCGACTTAATCTTTATTGAAAATATTTCAAGCTCCTGCCAAAGATGCCAAGTATTCTTGATCTCTAACCATCGAGTGCCTTTAACCGATAAGTACCTGGCTTTGGAACTTCGATTACTTCATATGGTCCTTCCCAGTTCGGCATTAACTTTCCTGTGTTTTGAGGCGTAGAAGCTTCGGCTTCTCTAAGGACGAAGTCTCCTACTTCGAATCTACGAAGTTTGACTCCTTTGTTGTAATGTTTGGCCACCCTTCGTTGATAAGCAGCCAATTTGAGCAAAGCTTCCTCTCTGACTTCGTCTAGCAGGTCCAAGTTAACTTTCAGTCCTTCGTCGTTGTAGATTTCTTTGAATTGACTTACCCGAAGACTTGGAGATCCGATTTCGATCGGGACTAAGGCATCGCACCATAGCCAATCGAAGGGGCGAATCCCTAGTAGTAGTCCTTGGTGTAGTTCGATATATGCCCCAAAAGCACGCTTCAAAGAATTCTTCCGCCATCTCCCCTAGCTTCATCCAATCTACGCTTGATTCCGCTCAACAGTCATTCCCGTTGGTCACCTCGACTTGCCCATTCGATCGTGGATGAGCCACGAAGTCTTCTTGTGTTGAATCCCGGATCATTCAAAAATTCTTCAAATTTTGAACCCATTTAACCGGCGTCCCGTTGTCCGATATCAACACCTTAGGGATCCCGGCGAAAACACCACGAGACTCTTTATAAACTTTAGGCACTCTGTTCGTTATCGATCAAGTGGTTTTGTCTCTACCCACTTAGTCATATAATCAATAAAGAACTATGACGGCTAACCTCGACCTTTAGCTTTAGGTAATTGGTCCCAATATATCCACCCCCTGATAAATGAAGGGTATAGGAGATAAAATCGAGTATAGCTCTTCCGGTGGCTGATGTGGGACCGGACTATTGAGCTGACATTTTTCACATTTCTTGACGTACTCTGTAGCTTCTTTGAAAATTGTAGGCCAATAGTATCCTTGTCGAAGTACTTTATGAGCCAAAGACTTGGCAGCCATATGATCACCGCAAATACCTTCATGAACCTCCCGAAGAGCATACTCGGCTTCGGACGGAACCAAACATTTCAACAATGGTGAGGAAAGTGCCAATCGATAGAGATCCCCATCAATAAGACTAAAATTGGCGCTCTTGTACTTAATCTTCTTTGCCAGCATCTGATCCGAAGGAAGGACGCCATCTGCCAAATACTCGATGTAGGGGGTCATCCAACAGTTAGATCGCTCGATACACATCACTGCTTCGTGCTGAACACTTGGCTGCTGCAAAACTTCCAAATATACCGATCCGTGAAAAACATCTCGCATCTCAGAGTGGCTACCTTCGACAATGCATCGGCAATAGAATTGTCATTACGCTTATGCTCAAAACTCATACGGCGAAATATTGAAGTTGGTCTCTTAATTCACCGAGATATTTGATCATTCGGGTCCCACGAGCTTCATAATCTCCCGACAACTGCTTAACGACCAACCGATAATCACTATAGATAATCAATCGTTGGACTTCGAGACTCTTTGCCAATCGGACACCGCTAACACCGCTTCAGACTCAAATTCATTATTCGTTGCTTTAAACCCGAATCGATGGCTCATTGGACCTTGAATCCTCCCACTTATTAAAATAATTCCCCGCCCACTAACACCATCGTAGAGGATCCATCTGCATCACAAATATCCACGCCTTCGACCTCATTGAAGAATCTCGGCCATTGCCTCGACCGTAAGATTCACTTCAGCAACTCCGTGATCGCGCTTTGGTGAACGAGCATTCTACCATAAAGTCGGCCAGGGCTTGGCCTTTGATGGCGATTCGGGATGATACTCGATAAAAATTGGGATAACTCCATAGTCCACGCCGCTAGTCTACCCGAGACCTCCGGCTTGCCCATCACCTTCTTCAATGGTCGATCCGTAGTGACGCGACCGAGTCGACCTTGAAAATATTGTCAAGTTTTCTCTTGGCAATTATTAAAGCAAAGGCAAATTTCTCAATGTTTGGATACCGGTCTCAAAGATCTCGTAGGGCGTGGCCGATATAATAGATCGGATGTTGCTTCCCACTGATCTCCCGAACCAACACTGCTCCAACTGCCAATGAACTTGCTGCAAGGTACAAATATAAGGTCTCTGCTGGGGCAGACTTTACCAATAAAGGAGCCGAAGACAAATATGTCTTTATGCCTTGAAAGCGTCTTCACACCAAGTCCACTGGAACGCCTCTTCGCATTCTTCTCTGGTCCTTCAATGTGTCAAAGAAAGGAAGGCATCTCTCCGCAGATTTGGCGACGAACCTCCTCAAAGCCGCAAATCCTACCAATCGACGCCGGGCGCCCTTGAATGACCGAGGAGTCTTCATGTCAAGAATGGCCTCGGATCTTCTCCGGATTGGCCTCGATGCCCTCCGATCACCGGATAACCTGAAACTTACCAAAGACCGAGGCCGAAAAGTACATTTGGCCGGATTGAGTCTCAATTGACGATAACGAATAGTTTGAAAACACTCCTCCGTGTCGTCCAAATGCTTCGAATCGCACACTCTTCACGATCATGTCATCTACATAAACCTCCATGTTCCTCCCTCAAATGCCATCAAGATGAAGTTCATCATTCTTTGGTAGGTAGCTCCAAAGATTTATGAGGCCAAAAGTCATTTTTTTTAGGCATACACCGAATCGATTGTGTAATGAACGTATTGTTTTTGGAATGTCTTCTTCGCACATAGATATTTGATGATAACCCAAAAAGCATCCATAAAACTTAGTAATGCATACCTCAAGTGGCATCGATGAGTCGATCGATATGGGCGGAGGATAAAGTCCTTCTGGACAAGCTTTGTTGAGATCGGTATAGTCGATGCAAACCCGCCACTTTCCATTCTCGCTTCGCACCAACACCACATTTGCTATCCATTCGGGTAATCAATCTCGTAGATGAAGTCGCCAGCCTAGCAATTTCGCAACCTCTTCATCGATGATCTTCTGCCGCTCTGGAGCAAATATCCGCCTCTTCTGACGAACTGGCTTCTTCGAAGGATCTATCTCCAATTTATGCTCAGCAACCTTTCGGCTAACTCCCGGCATGTCTTGTGGCTCCCATGCAAAAATATCTGCATAACATCGTAAGAGTTCCATAAGGTTCGTCTCAAGAGGGTTACGTAGACCCGAACCAATCCTCACCGCCTTTGTCTTGGCTTCCGATGACCAACTCAATCTCCTCCGTCCCTCCAGCGGGGATCACCAACGGTTCTGAGCTGCTCTCGGTGAAGGGTTCGATCTCAATTGCCATCGTCTTTTTCTGTTTACTGACCCCCATTCCGGATGAAATAACAGCATTCCGATAACACCGCCGGGCCAGGTCTAAGTCACCCACCACCTCTCCTACTCTACGCTACCGGGGGAATTTGATTTTGAAATGGGGATGGAGGTCACAAACTTGAGAGTCACAACGTAGTCTTCTTCCCAGATGGCATTGTGGCCAAATCCACATGCACAACATAAAATTTACACGTGATCTCCACCTGGCCGAGGGCCGTGCCAAAGATAACCGGAGTTCAATAAAGCTCTGAAACTGACCGGGTCGTTCATTAAAACCATATAGAGGAGCCTCTGTCCAGACCTCCATTTTGTGCCCATCGAGATGCATCCTCCGATAAGCATGGGCATAAAGAATGTCCACCAAGATCCGTTATCTATCATCATGCGTTTCACATCCACCGAGCCCACATACCGTGATCACCAATGCCCTTCATGTGGTTCAATGGGCTCCAAAGGATAATCCGCAGATCCGTAAAATGATATGACAGCTCTGGAAAAGGTCTCACGATCTTCGAGGTAGCATCCACAACGACATGACCGAATCAAGATAAGCCCTTCTCTTCTTCCCTACTAACTTCCCTACAAACCCACCAGTTATTACATCAACAACTTGCCTTGGTGGTAGTATTGGTGGTGGTGCTTGAACCGTCTGAACGGTATGATTGATAATCTGTCGATCCCAATGGTCCTTCTCACCACATACATGAACCAAAGAAACCTTTTTATCTTGTTCTCCACGAAATCCTTTAAATTGCAACACTCATTAGTGTCATGACCAGCAGCTTGATGATAACCACAATATTTACGAGGGTTGCCATGTCCCGTCCTGTAATTATCACGAGGTGGCTCAAAGAAAGGCTGGTTTCGATCTGATCCAAAATTACCGACCTCTCCGTATTCAATTGGGTGTAGACCTTATTAACCTTCGGGTAGAAATAGGTGTCTACATCGCCGCCTTGCCGCCATTTGAGTTATCAGAACTTCTTCAACTACCTTCCGCCTCGTTGTACCCCCTACTCTTCTCTCGATCAACCCCACCTTGGGAACCTCTACTTCCTTTAATTGGCCCAAAGAAGGATTTTTCGGACTATTCATAGCCTCTTCGACAACAATATAGCCTTCGCCTTGTCAAAGGCTTCGCTAGGCTTTTCTTGATGGTGAAACATCAACTTCTTTACCAATTTCTCCGACTTAACCAGATCTAGCCCATTCGAACAAACCAACGGCTTGGAGATCATTAAGGTCGGACACCGACCGATCGCTTCCCTAAACCTCTTTACATACGGCCTAAAGATTCATTGGTGAATCACTTGGATCATCTTCTAAAGAGCCCGTAGGCTTTCCCTTCTTCTTGGTTGCTTCCAAAACGCGTATGGAACTTATCACAAAGCTCGGTCCACGAGGAAATCGAATCCGATGGTAAAGTCCCCATCCACTGCCTTGCGTCTTTTCTCAACGTCGTGACAAAAGTGTGACACTTGGCGAGATCGGTGAAGTCATAGTGATAATCCATTAGCCGGCCAAACGCTCGACTATGGTCTTAAGGATCTCCTACCCATCATAGCTTTCCATACGAGGCAACTTTTTGGTAATATCCGCTTTCTCCTCGAGAATATCGGCGGAAAAAGGGGACGCCTTCTTTCTAGGAGTGTCCTTTCACCTATTGGACCTCGTACCAACCGCTTTTCGAGTTCTTTCAACTCCTTTACTGTAAAATCAACACCTTCGTTGTGATGAGATCTCCTTCTCTTGAGCGGCGTTAGGCCTTGAATGGATCGACCTCTCCCCGCCGATCCCAATGCCCTCGTGGGACTTCTTGATCTACTAGGGTGTATAATCTCATCCTCATGATGAGAACGGTTGTGTTTGTATTCTCCCTTCGGGTTTCGCACGATTTCTCTCGACCGCTTCTTCGCCTCTTTCATCGTCGCGATGCACGTTGATCCAACGACTATCGCCGACTTCTTCGAGGCCAAGGGTGTTCTCGCTTCTTGATCTCCTCCCATCATGCGAGAACGATCCTGGACACATGTAATGTTCCGGCCCTTACCCTTCCGACGGTATCTCCTTATGCCTACTCCGCCTTTCTAATGAATACGGCTAGATGCTTCGTCCTCAACTCATCCACCAAAGCATCTGTTCGGCTATATCTTCCTTTGTTTTAACAGAACCTCCAAAGCCTTATCCGCTTCGTCTGCCATCCTCGCCAACTTGGCATCTCTGTCTTCTTAACCACTTCGGCGATGAGTCCTGGTCGGTGAGCCTTCTATCCGTCCCTGATCAGGACCACGCCCCTTATCAGCGTTGAAAATTAACTTCCGTCTGGCTCCACCATGGATCTTCGGACGAAGTTCTCCTGAGTTGTGTTTAGAGGCCGTGCTTTCGTGAGCACTTTTAGAAGGACCCAGACGGTCCTTTACTGAAATACGAGGCAGTGATGAACTAATGTACCATCGCCGCCGCCCTTCCGTGTACCATCTCTACTCCTCATCATCTTCCAAAGTAAGTTAAACAATTGTGATTGAAAAAAGCCCCTCCTTCTAGCGCCAATGTTAACGCCAAGATCTCTCCGCCATTCCCCAACCACGTAAGACGCCTCGATCCTCGATAAAGAAACACGATAAACACCACAAGCTTGACGGCGGTTCCGTCGGGGGATAGCTCAGGCGTGAGAGTCAGTAAACGTGTTCACAAGGTTTATCAAAATGGAGGTTATATCGCCTAATGTATTGAGAGAGAGAATAATAAATCTCCTTCCCTTTATATCTAATTATGAACGAATAAGTGTGTATGAGAACATACCTCCTCGTGATGACTTCCTTGCCTCAAGCTATATCCTCCCTTCCTGGATTACAAAGTCACCCACTATTACCCCGACACACCCTCGATCCGATGGGATCCACCGATCGCATATAGTTTATCCAATCGCTTTTTGGTCACTATTCCCACCGCACGTACCGTTATAATCCCATCCACATTAATGCATGGCGGGTTCTTCTAATCAACCGTCATGCTTTTTTCATCATTCTGAGTCAAAATAATAGATATTAAAATGTCCAAAGGATCGATCCACCGACCGAATTCCGGCCCTATAAGTCAAAATGGAAATAATAGACAACCTACCAAAAGACTTTCATGGTTCAATAATAAAGGCCCAATAGATTAATTAAAAAGAGTAAGTTCTCAATATATCCAAAAATTTCGATGGGAAAAAATATCATGACCCAACAATACTGTAGAATAAGAATAAAGATAAAAAAACTATTGTGAATACTCTAAAATATATCACTAGCTACCAAAGAGGCATTTATTCCTTAAACTATCAATTAAAGATAAGCCAAGTGGTCGGGAATTATATTAATTATTGATCATTCGTTTCCACCCAATAGAGACTTGGGAGGGAGTATAATCCGGCCAGGACCATGTAATCTCTTTCCGTCCCTGTCAATATAATTATTGACTTTACGTCTAATTTAATATTAATATGAAATTAAGTTACAATGTTAAGATGAAAATTTTATAATTGTTTTTAATCATATATATATATATATATATTTAATTTTCCAAATATATTCATGATATTTGCTAAAAACGCAGTAGTTATGGCAAAACAAGATTCGAACCTTAGAATATAAATAATACAGGTTAGTTATTTGATCAAAATTTAGAGATATATTTCTAAAATAACAATTTTTTAAAAAAGAGTAATTTTTTTTTTCCGAGAATATTCCCTTGCATTTGGTTAGAAATGTAATAGTATATATTAATTCAAAAATACTACTATCACATAAAATAACCACATACAGCTGACGTGACACAATTAATTTTAATTTAATAATAACACGGTTTTAATTAAAAGAAGAAATATATGTGAGAGATAAAGTATGTTAAATGGGGTAAATTAATTTAGTTTATGACGTGGACGCAATTACTTTTAATTTAATAATAACACGGTCTTAATTATTTGTTTAACGTGGTTATTTGTTAAATAAATCATTTCCTATCGTATTCTTTTTTCTAACTAATTTCAAAAAATTCCTGACCCCTAAATCTCAATTAGTAGCAGTAGAAAATTAATAAATTAAGAGTTGATGATTATCGTATTAAGTAGAGGCTGAGGAATTAGAGTCCAAAGATTATGATTCAAATAAGTTAAGCCAAGCAAGCCATGTGGCATATATCCATTTGAAAATTAACCTCTTAATGAAAAAACTACTGTCTTACAGCCTCAATAAATATCCGCCCGTCTAGCTCAGTTGTGGCCGTGGCCTTATTTTCTAGCCAAAGTTTCTAAAAAGGGTGTGATTCTAAAAAGGTGCTAATCGTACATACATTTTTTTTTTTTTTTTTAGTATAGGTATCCAAATCACGCCCAAAATATTGTATTATGGAAAAATTTCAGTTCCATAAAATATTAAACTTTTTTTTAGTTGTTTTAAAAAAAAAGTCCCAAAAAAAAAAGTTTGAACTTTTTTTTTAGTTGTTTTAAAAAAAAAACAAAAAAAAAAAATTCAGATTTTAAGATCGTAAGAGTCCTTTACCGACACGGATCCCTTACCTGATCATCTCTCTCTCTATCTATATATATATATATATATATATATATATATATATATATATATATATATATACTCCTTCCTATTCAGATTAAATGTCATTTTAGAGTTAAACACACACTTATTAAGAAATAACACAAAATGTCTTTTGTGTCCCTAATTAATTATTTCTCTCTCCACAATTGTCTTTTCTCATTCTCCACAATTGTCCCTAATTAATCATTTCTCTCTCCACAATTGCATTTACTAAGCATATTAAATAGAGGGGCAAATTAGGAAAAAATAGTGCAATATTGCATAGAGATTCCAAAACGACACTTATATAGAATAAAATTAAACTCTCTAAAATGACATTTAATCTGAATAGGAGGGAATACCTTTACCCATTCATAAACTCATTTCCAGAAGTTTTACTCATTTGGTTACATGAAAAAATACAAGCTTCCCTAGTAAAATTTCTTAGGAATAACTGGCTTATGAAACATCTAATTCACCCTCCTCCCTCCCTCCCTCCCTCCCTCCCTCCCTATGTCGATTCCATATCAGCTAAACAAGGATGAGTTATAATAGATCATCCACATCTGAAATTCATAAACTCTGTTTCTGCAAACAAAGATTAGGGTACAGGGATGCATTTCTTCATTAGTATATCCAACTGCTTTTCTTCATTTTCCTTCTTCTCATGAGACTTGACTTTTCACAACAAACTATCAAAGAACAAGACCAATGAAAAGATCATTTTCCAGAACCAGAGCTTCAGCTCTCTTCAGATTAGTCAGTAGGATACTCATGTTGAACAAAAAACAACAAAATCTTAAAAGACAATTTATGGTACACTTACAACCGAATTATTAAAAGACATGACCAACAAAAATACAATTTTCTTCATAAATATTCAAGTGCCTCTCACATGATGCATTTACCCAAAAGAACAAAGTAAACTCCATACCATAAAATATCAAAATTTTCATCTGTGGTCTGACGGTGCCCATTCATCTCTTCTTATATTCTTGGGAAACATATAGGAAAGAAGCAAATCCACTGCCTAACCTTCAAACATAAAACAAGCCATGGATGTTCTCTAGAGTCATGAAAACTGCAGAACTAAAGCAACCTTCGGAACTCCAAAACGTTCACAGGCTTGGAAACAAAGATGATGGTGCCTCTTGAGTTATTGAACATCTGTACATTTAGAAAAGAAAACTATACGGTCAGTACACAATCAGGCAGTACAAAAACGCAAGAGTTAATGTAAAAGAACTAACCACTCTTACAACACCATACTCTGGCGTTCTGGAACATTTGCAACCAGGGACTGGGCCCTTTCTTCTCCACATCCCAATGCTTCGGAAACCACGGGAACTGCCACATCAAGAAGCAACGCTCAGGGTGAGGCATCATGGCAAGATGCCTCCCATCCGGAGAACAAATTGCCGCCACACCCAAGGGAGAGCCATTTAGATTGAAAGGGTACTCTTCTGTTGGTTCTCCATCATCGTCACAATATCTTACAGGAGCCAAGTTTGAATCAAGCACACTATCCAGAACTCCATTATCAGGGAAATATGCTCGTCCCTCACCATGAGCAGCCCACACACCTAGCGTACTACCCTCCATTCCTTTCAACATTATAGCTGGCGATTCTTGTATTTTCACACTTGTGAACCGGCATTCAAAACGTCCAGACTCATTGTGTACGAACCTTGGCTGTGATGGATCTCCACCTGCACCATGAACACCTCCAACTTGGGGGCCTGGAACCCACCCCAACAAAGCCATAAGTTGGCACCCATTGCATATTCCAAGACTAAAAGTGTCAGGTTGCTTGTAAAATTCTTGAAATTGATTTAAAAGAGGCTGATTAAATCGTATAAGAAGCCGACCATCCTTTTGCAGAATCAAGTACATCAGCATAGCTAAAACCTCCAACAAACACAATCCCACGAAATTTATCTAGTGTGATGACTCCGTTAAGGAGGTCTGACATTGTAATATCCCATGGTTCAAAACCAGCAGCATAAAATGCGGCAGACATTTCTCTGTCACCGTTGCTGCCTTCCTCTCGAATCACAGCTACCTTCGGTTTCAAAGTGGCAGTCAAATACTTTTCATCTGTAAATGTAGGAGTGAAGGATAATGACCATGAAGGTTCTCACTTGATTCTTCAACCCTTCTTTTCTAAATCCACACAAGTAGCCAATCTTTGAAACTTTTCCAGCTGAAAACTGGTTTCTTCCCACATGTCCCTAAGGTGAGAAGTTTTCTGATTTAAATGGCTTATCCCATCAACCTTTAGTTCTACCACAGGTGCTTTGGTTACTTGTCCAATGATTTCAGCAGAAACACCAAAATCGGAGAGATTTCCCAATACCTTATCCAAATTATGCTTGCTAACCTCAAGAACAAGACCAAGCTCTTCAGCAAAAATCGTATTGAAGAGGCTATTTGCTTGTGAAGTCAAGTCCAAGCTAACGCCACAATTCCCAGCGAATGCCATCTCAAGGACACTGACAATCAACCCTCCATCACTGATATCATGACCAGCAGATATGAGCTCATCGGCGACAAGATCCTGAACTCCCTCAAAAGCTCTTTTAAGGTAAGAAACATCATCAAGATCAGGACACTCATCCCCAATTTGGTCAAAAACCTGCGCAAGAGCAGATCCACCTAGACGTCGCTTTCCTTTTGCCAAATCAATGTGAAGCAGTATGCCATCATCTCCCAGCTTCAAATCTGGAGTCACAGTTTTGGTTATATCAGGACAAGTGACATAGGCACTGATGACAAGATTTCCAGGAGCCTTGACAACTTCTCCTGATACATGGGCTGCCATGGAAAGACTGTCTTTTCCCCCATCAATAGCAATTCCAAGTTCTATCATAGCTTCTGAAAGAGCCATAGCAGCATCGTACATAGCTGCTCCTTCACCATCAAGTTTGGCAGCATACATCCAATTCCCGCTTGCTTTAACATCGGATAGAGAAGTAACCTTTGCCCAAACAAGATTTGTGAGTGCTTCTCCAACAGCCAGCCGTGCCATGGCCTTTGGATCCAGGAGACCCTTGATTGGCTGCTCTCCAATGGAGCATGCACCACCAGTAAAGTCAGTATAAGTTTGGGCAATAACGGCAACATCAGCAAGAGTAATTTGCAGGGGACCCACAGTTTGCTGTTGTGCCACAAGACCTGTTACACACCTATCAACTTTAGTTGTCAAGAAACGTTTTGAACCGACTGAAGGAAGTCTCAGTATCCTCTTCAGAGTATCCATCAGTGAGATCCCAGGGGCAATATCAAGTGGCTCCAGTGCATTAGCTACGCGATGGAATTCAAAAGTTTTTTGAGGCATGTCTCCCAGTACTTTCTCAAGCTCAAGATCCACAGCAGGAGTCGGGGAAGGGATACCACTTGAACGGCACCTTTCAATAGCTAAGCTGTCAACTAAAACAACACGCCCCTCACCACTAATGGTACCAATAACAGCCATAGACACCCTTTCCCTTTGACAGATGGACTGCAAGAGATTGCGGCTTTTGGGCTTCACCAATATTGCATCTTGCTCCTGATATTCTGCACCCCATATCTCCAAGACAGACATTGTATGGTCTCCAACTACAATCGCCCTGAAATCAATCTCTGCACCCTTTGGATATATGATTTCTTTAACAACATTACAGTTTCCTCCAGCACCCTGATCATGAATGCTGATGATAGGATTGTTCTCTCCCATTTCAACACAGGCACGAACAACACGATACAATTTTTGGGCCATCTCTGCATCTCCACGCTGTACAGCATTAAAATCAAGCTCTGCATCGTTCTGGCCACTAACCATGCTGGACGCAGCACCACCTCCCATTCCTATACGATATGCTGGTCCTCCAAGCTTCACAACCAACATTCCGATGTCAGGCTCTCCCTTTGATATATGATTGTGATCGATCTGCCCAATGCCTGCACTAAACATGATTGGCTTCAACCATTCTCGTCTTTCACCATTTGAGAGTCTCATTCCAAAAGTTCTCATGTAACCCTGAATCAAGGGCTCTCCAAATTTGTTGCCATAGTCTGATGCACCATTACTAGCATCAATGAGTATCTGCAAGGGAGGAGCCAAGTTTGATGGATACATAAATGATTGATCTACCCAAGGAGCATAAGATCCTTCAATATACAAATTTCCTACACAGTACCCAGCCGTAGATGCAACAACAAAAGATCCCCTTCCGGTTGCATGGGTGTCCCTGATGCGACCTCCAGCACCTGTCTCTGCACCAGGGTAAGGTGCCACAGCACACGGAAAGTTGTGGGTCTCAGCTGTGAATAAAATATCCAGAACACGAGAAATTGATGTCAATGGACACGTAGAACCTGGCTGCTCTGGTCGCAAATGATTCACTAGAAACCCCTTGATTGCACTCGAATTATCCTTGAAACCAATGACGGAATTATTGGGGTTTTCTTTCAAAGTGCTCTTAACAATTTGCATTAGAGTGCTATTCATGGGCTGACCATCTATAACAATTTTCCCAGTAAAAAACCAGTGCCTACTGTGTTCACTGTTAGATTGAGCGATATCAAACAACTCAACATTTGTTGGATTCCGCTTGATGTCATCCCGGAAAAGCCTTGTGTAATACTGTAAATCTTGTTCATCAAAGGCCAAACCCATTTCCATATTAATTTCCTCCAATGCTTTCCTACCCCTCTCCATTACCGGTATATAACGAACCTCTTCTGGAAGAACACTCGTCTCAAAGGATGTCAGTTTCTGAGTATAAACACACTCTGTCATTCGATCATGCACCATGGCGGCAATTTCATTAATTTGACTATCTAGCAACGTCCCACTTCCACCCTTACTATACAACAAGTACCTCCTCGACCGTTCCATTCTATTCACCTCGGTCAACCCACAAGCTTGACAGATCGATACAGCATTAGCAGACCATGCTGTCGTAAAAGACAATCGCGGGCCAACTTCAATTATCACAGTATTCAATCCATCCTTCCCCTCCTTGTGAAGAAAGCTCTCAGTCCCCAAATTTTCAGGCTCAAACGTTTCTTGTAAAAGCCACTTCAGCACCAAAAGCTTCTCACTTGACAAAGGAGAATCAATCCCAATATTAAAACACTGCTCAGTCTTTAACCCAATTATTTGATTTGAAACCTTAGTCTGAAATGACTTGAGCAGTTCAACACTGGCACTATCTTGAATCAATGGAACTCGATAAAAATGAATCACCTTTTCAGCCGAGGCCGAAAACTTACTAGATTCATTAACTACTGAACTGCTTAAATCCCCTGAAACTACAGCTCTAATTGGAGAACTTAATGAAACCCTTCTTTTAAATTCTTTAGCTGGTTGAGTATTCTTTCCAAGAGTACCCCAAAGCAAACGGTTTGTTTGCTTTTGGGAATATCTGGGCAAGAACAATTTTTGCCTACGAGAGCCCTGTGATTACAAATTCATAATAAAATTAAGATTTCAACTCTTAAAGTTTAATAATCTTTAAAAAAAAACAGAGATTAATAAGAAACACATACTTGTAAAAACTCAGCTGCAGAAATTTCCAAAGCAGCAGCCATTAAGCCTAAGCCTCAATGAACTACATGAAAGATAAAGACTTTTTAAGACTTCACAAATCCATTAGGGCATATGCATATGTACAATATGTTTATATACAAACATAAGCGCGCACACACACACATATATATATATATATATATATAGATAGAGAGAGAGAGAGAGAGAGAGCGTAAGATAGCAGCCAGAAATACCTTTTCGGAGTGTGTCTGGGAATTGTTGCTGGAGAGGGTATTGAACAACCGAGTAGTAGTGAATAATACTAATACTGAGAGTGAAACAGAGCGGACAAAAACCCTACCTTCCCATTTTCATTTATTTTAAACGGACTTACAATTTTATTTTAAAATTATGAATTGAAAATTTATTTTATAGTTTTTACTTTGATTTTTAACATCAGATCACTATTTAATTTTAATCATTATTAAACAAACATATACAATTTTCTTTGATTGTCGTTACTTGAGAATTGTATATCTAATTTTTAAAATGGAAGAGTGAATATTACTCCTTTATTTTCAGAAGAAAAAAAAAAGAATTTTGTCAAGTAATTTATTTCTAAATTAAAAATTAATATTTTTAAGACCTTTTTAAAATCAAAATTTTAGAGTTAACAATTTTATTTTAATAATTTATATTATTTACAGTTATATTTACTAGAATTAAGTAAATTTATATCAACTATAAATTTTAAAAATCATAATTAACTTTCAAAAAAGCTGAACCTTTTTTAATAAAGGAATGGTCAGATTTATCACGTATACATACTTTTATATTTTGGATATATTTTTAATATTAATTCTTAAAATTAAATTGCTGAAATAATTGTTAAAGTTATCCAAATAAGCTAAGCCCAATAAAAAAATATTGGGTTTGAAAAGGTTATCCAAACATACTTAGCCCAATAAGAAAATATTGGGTTTGAAATAAATTTATCATCCAAAAAGAAATGAATGAAAATATTGCCCAATAAGTAAATGACTGAGAATGAATAGAGTATGAGGGTTAGTTGGTTAGGTTTAAAATGTGTATAGAAAATAGTATTTTGTCACTCATCCTAATCATTTCTTTTCGTTTTTATTTTACTTTTATGAGAAGACTCTTTGCTTGTAACATTTTAAGTTCAAATGGTGAGATTAGTGTGAGAACAAATTGAGTACGAGTAAGGGTATAAATGAACAGATCAAGTCAAGTATTGAGTTGCTCAGATTTGGTTCACAAAATTTATCGAGTATAAAATAAAGTTTGATTGAGGCTCGTTTAGCTACCGAGTCAAACACGATCTCGAATCGAGTCCAAACAGTTTGAACTTTTCTAACGAATATGATCTGATTATCAATAGAAAATTGCAATTCGAATAGGTTCGAGTAATTTATCGAACTTTAAAATTTGCTCATAGTTGAATCATTTATATTTCGAGTCGAGTTCTAATCGAACTTTTAGTCGAGCGAATACGATTCGAGCCCGAACTATTTGTTCATTTAACAGCCTCGAGAATTAGGTTGATTATTAAGTAAAAATATTTATAGAAATATTATTTTGTTAAACACGCACGTTGTCATTGGATAATTCAGTTGCAACCAAGTGTTGAGTAATGTAATGGACACAAAGTTGTGCACCAAAATAGCATTAAAAAAAATAAAAAAAATTGGACCTACTATTAAATATGTTTTACACATCTTTGTTTGTATGCAATTTATTAAAAAGTAGACGCAGCCAAATACAGATTCGAACTCGATTCTAAGCTTGACTCAAAAAAAATACTGGCGAAACTCCGATTCGTTAATAATATGATCCAAATCGAGCATTAAAATAATTCGAATAAAAATATGAGTAGAATCTCGAAAGCGAGGTTATACTGCCTCTGCTTTAAGATTCAAACAACTCAATTCTTGATTGTGATTCGATACATACTCTAAGTTAATACATATTCGATTAGATGTTCGATACATTCTCTTATAATATATACAAATTTAAATCAAATTAGGATAATTAGTTATTATTTTGTTTTGTTTTTAATTTTAATTGTGATTTTATATTTGTAAAATGTAATAATAAATATATTTTCTCATTTTTAAGTAAAATAACAAATTCAATTTATAATTATATTTATTATAAAACTAGTTATTATGTGGAGACTCGAATTCGAGCTTGAATTTGAAGCTTGCGCGAGTAGTTTGAATAAATATTTGAGTCGAAATCGGATCGAATTCGGTAATAAATATTCAAGTCGAGTTGAATCTGAGAGGATTTTTCAAATATAATTGAATTCGAAAGACGAATTTATCATTTCGAAATCAATTCGAGTAGATTTCTGCTTTGTTAGGTTCACTTTCGTTTTACATTCTTACAATTAATACACGAGTTCTAATTTTTTTGTGTACAATTTTTGCACATAATTTTATTACAGCTAAGTTCTTGATCTCTGAATTAATCTTAATACAATACAAAATTAAGAGGATTTAACAATTCAAGTAGAAGGATTTAACACAACACATCAAATTTTTCATTGAGTTAATATGATTGATAAAGTCACAATTACCCTTTTCATGTAACCGATCAAAATATTGTTTAACTAACCATAAGATAAAAAGTGACAATTGTTTACTTATACCATATCCAACATTAAATTATGCACGACTTACCCTTTCATAATTTTTTAGATTCATTTAGATTGTTCCTTAATAACAATATATATCTCTTTTCTAAAAAATATTCCAAGTTTGAGATTTCAATTTTAATATTTAAAAATATTTGATCATCCATTGTAATCATTTCTCTTTGTCAAGATATACTGCCATACATACCGGAGTTTAGGGGTGGGTAACCGGTAAATACCGGCCCGAACCGAACCGGTATTAAAAGTAGTCAAATTTTGATACCAATATTGATATCAGTTGGACCGGTCGATCGGTTTGGTACCGATTTTTACCAAAAATTATTATAATTATTATTTTATTATTATTATTATTTTATTATTAATAATATTATTATTTTATTATTATAGTCATTATTTTATTATTATTAATAATAAAAAAATTAAAAAACCGGTATATACCGGTTCGATTTGGTAATACTGAACCATAAAAAGGTCGTCAAAAGCGGTACTGCAGGTTTTACATCTTAAACCGCATACAGCTTTTTCTCAGATTTAAACCGGACCGGTTCTTTTTTTTGAACCCACGGGTTCAAATTCGGTCCAAAAAACAAAAAACAGACACATTTGCTTAGTCCTACCGGAGTCACGGATATAGGTGTTGAATTAGTTTTCTTCAACGATATTATATATATATAGGACTATATGTATATATATATATGTGTATTACACAATAGTATTATGGCTATAAATTTTTTTAGTTATATATGTGTGTATTACACAGTTGTATACATAAATTTTTTCCATATATATAATAAATAGTGTCCTTGGCTTTTAATATTTTGGAGTTCAAATGGTTAAAATTCATCCAAATAGTGTTGCATGACGGAGAATGATTCCAGTGTGAGAGTGAAGTGGTGTTTGTTTACCTTTCAATATCTCTTAATAATTTCATATTTTATTCGGTAAGAAAGTAAAATTATTTGATAAAATTTTATGTGCTTCGGTGCTTCTTATCGTCCCTTAATCGGTAAAGATAAGATATAAATCTAAATTATTAAGAGTTGCCTTTTAATAAAAATTTTAAATATATAGAGTTTCTATAAATATTGTACTCCTTCATTCCAAATTTTAAGTGCATGTAGGCTTTTTTGTTCAACAGACCATAGGGTGAAAAATATTTTACTAATAATTAAATGTTCAACAAAAACAGGTCTAAAAAAGTTGAATTATTATACTCCCTCATTCCCTAATTATTTGACGATTTAAAAGTGGACATAAGAATTAAGATAATAATTGAAAATCATTAAATATAGTACTCAATTGTCTATAATACCCTTAAATCTTTTGTTGGGATAAGAAGAGTTTTGTTGAGATAAGGAGAGAGAAAGAATTTAAAGTATCAAAAAATAGGTAGAGTAATGGTGGTTAATTTTGGAAAAAATGTCATTAATTCTCCTAAATTTGAACAAACGTTAAATAATTAGGGACAAATAAAAAATTCTAAAACGTCAAATAATTAGGGACGGGAGAGTAATAAATTAGAACGTTCAAAATATGTGTGCGTGCGTGTTTGTTATAATAAATTAGAACATACCAGATTTTTGTTTATTTCAAAAAATTACAATGAAAAATAGTAAAAATGTTAATTTAAAAACATATTAATATCTTTCGTGTTTTAAGTTAAACATATTAGGTAACTTTTTGTTCAAAGAATAAGTGAAAATATATTATTAACAAAAAATTAGTAAGGGTGTTGATATGTGCAACCCTAGCTAGTATATATGGTTAACTCCACTAGATAATGATTTGAATAAGAAGATTGAAACACTAACCCACGCCGGAAAAAGGAAATATTTTATTTTATTTTTTTCTCATTCCACAAGGTCTCTACTATATAAAATGAGAGTCGGGGAGGATCACACATTATTACTAATTTGTCATAGGAATATATATATATATAGACTGATCAAAATCTGGACTTTTTTTTTTGTTTTTTTTGCTTTTTTTTTTTTGTAAAACAACTAATTTTTTTTTAATATTTTATAAATCGAATTTTTATATAATACATATATTTTGGGTGTGATTTAGATATATATAACAAAACATGTATGTATATGCATTACATGCATACATGTTTTGTTATATATCCAAATCACACCCAAAACATCATATATGTAAAATTCAAGTTCCATAAAATATTAAACTTTTTTTAAATTGTTTTAAAAAAAAAAGTCAATTTTAAACCGCCCCAGAACTCATACAGGATCCTCTCTCTCTCTCTATATATATATATATATATATTTTACTCATAGAATTAGCAATAAAACTGGTGAAAGTACAAATTAAATCTGAAAAGAAAAATATTCTTTTGAGTAAGGATGTATATGAACCGAGTCGAGCCGAGTATTGAATTGCTCAAATTTGGTTCATAAAATTTTTTTAGTATAAAATAAGGTTTGATTGAAACTCGTTTAGCTACCAAGTCAAGCATGATATCTAATCGAGCCCGAACAATTTAAACTTTTCAAACGAATATGATCCGAGTATTAATAAAAAATTCTAATTTAAGAAGATTCGAATAATTTATCGAAATTTAAAATTTGATCATATTTAAATCATTTATATTTTGAATCGAACGAATACAAATTGAGCCCGAACTATTTACTCATTTTACGGTGTTAATTTTGAGCAACAAGAATCCCCCCCCAATGCACAGCTAAAATTTAATAAAAGTGGAATGGAAAAGGTTAGACAAACACCTGAAATTAAGCCATCGCATTGGATTAAAAATGCTCCGCAAACAAATCTCGTAAAAATAACCATAATTTCAGGAAAAGAATTAACTGGATGGATGCAAGAAAAGGTATCGAGCCAGCCACATTTGTCTATTTTCTCATACACAAGTCTTTTGGCTCATCAGAGTAGTAAATAATTCTAAAACTATAAATATACCGTAAGGTTATGTTTATTTGCGATAATTATAATTTCAAAATTATAATGTCAAAATTATTAATTTTAGAATTATAATCACGAGATTATAATACCTGATTGAATATGGTACTCCCTCCTATTCAGATTAAATGACGTTTTAGGAAGTTTAATTTTATTCTATACAAGTGTCGTTTTGGAATTCTATGCAATATTGCACTATTTTTTCTTAATTTACCCATCTATTTAATATGCTTAGTAAATGCAATTGTGGAGAGAGAAATAATTAATTAGGGACAATTGTGGAGAATGAGAAGAGACAATTGTGGAGAGAGAAATAATTAATTGGAGACACAAAAGATATTTTGTATTATTTCTTAATAAGTGTGCTTAACTCTAAAATAACATTTAATATGAATAGGAGGGAGTATTAAATAATCCCCTATATTAAGATATTTTATAATTCCCGAACTAATAGTCTCAAGTCTAAATTTAAAAACAAACAAAATAATAGGGCTATACTTGTTTGCAAGAATTATAATCCATGAGATTATAATTCCAAGTATTAATCTTAGGATTATAATTATATATAATCCGAAGATTATTAAATCATTTTATAATAAATTTTCCATTTTCTGACACCTAATTAAATCCGAGATGATATAGAAAACTTATCCGAAAAATATCACATGTTTGCTAGGTGAAGAGAAAGCATATTTCATAACAAGTCCTTTTCATTCCAGTTGCATCATCTAGACTTTTTCCAATGTCATAATTAATATGGAAAATAGAGAATATGTAATGTAATACTTCATCACAAGAAAACAAAAAAAAAATCTAAAATGTACCAATTTTCATTCATTCGTTCATCCAAATGGGGTGCAAAAACTAAAATACTGAATAATTACAAGAGCAAAAAACTAAGTGTACATGCAAACAATTTGTATATATATAATTATATTGAAGATAAAATGTTCATGCATGTGAACTTCACACAAGCATTAAGCATATATACACCTCTGACCTCACCAACATTACCAGAACCCTAAATAGATAACAAATTCTTCCCCACAATCTACAACAAACAATTCACACCAGATAAAAGACAGCTATTTCAACAAGGCTAAAATACAAAACTGTACTATTACTTTTTATCACTTGGGTATATGACTTTACAATATATCAAACCGCTACCTTGTAATATAATTATTAGGACAAAATCATACTTTTTAAGGTATAATTAGTAGTGCAAAACTAACCCAAAAGCTATAATTTTGCACTACTAATTATATAACAAGATGACGGTTTGATATATATATATAGCAGCCGATTGTTATGGTTATACTATTTCAACAACTATAATCTATACATTTGATCAATGAAATGGACAACATGGATTAAAAAAAATAAAAATTCACACCTGTCGATACATGTTGTAGCGGCATGTATGAATTTATTTATTTATTTTTTAATTCATGTCAACCATCTGCCGCTACATGTTGTAGCGGCATGTGTGAATTTATTTATTTATTTTTTAATTCATGTCAACCATATCATTGATCAAATGTGTAGATCATGGTTACTAGAATAGTAACTCTAACAACTGGTTGCTACATATTGACACCCTATATATATCGTAAAGCCAAATATGATATCTCCACAAAGTGATAAAGTCGTGTATAGTTTAGCCAGATGAGTTGTGTGGACATTTACAGAAGGGCCATGCCCCCCCAAGATTTTAAATTTTTTAAGTACTAAGGCCCATTAAATTTTTTAACTACTAAGGCCCACCTACAATTTTTAAGTACTAAGGTCCACCTCCAGTCCTCCAATTTATTTCTATCCCTTTTGGCCTTTTCATTTCATTTCATCTCAATTCATTTCATTTTCATCTGCCATTTCAGTTCTGCCTTTCTGCCCTAACAAAGTAACATAGTAACATACACATACACATCACAGGCTCACAACATATTTGAGAGACGCCCTCCAGCTGTGAAATGGTTCAAAGAATAGTAAACAATACATCCTTTTTATAGGTACAAAGGGCTGGAGATATACGATGGGGTTCTCACTTAAGGTCTCTTTCTAGCTTGATAAAGATATTTAGTGCAATTTTTCAGGAACTTGGGATCAACGTGGAGATGCTGATTCGGCTTACACTTCTTTGACTTCTTTCGAGTTTGTGTTCATCTTGTATCTTATGAAAGCAATTATGGAAATCACTGATATGCTTTCTCAAGCTTTGCAGCGAAAGTCTCAAGATATTTTAAATGTTATGCACCTTGTTAAAATCACAAAGAAACTTATTCAGAAGTTGAGAGATGATGGATGTGATACTTTCTTAGTAAAGGTGAAGTCTTTTTGTGAACGACATACAATAGATGTCCCTGATTTAGATGCTTTATATGTTGAGAGAAGAGGCCGAGCTCGACATCAACAAGATAAATTTACAGTGATTGAGCATTATCGGATTGATATATTTGCAGCTATAATAGACTCTCAGTTACAAGAGCTAAACAATAGGTTTAGTGAACATGCGGTGAAGTTACTTGTTCTAAACTCTACATTGGATCCTCAAAATAGGCATACGTCTTTCAGTATTGATGATATTTGTAAGCTTGTGGATGAATTTTACCCCAAAGACTTCACAGAGCATGAGAAAGAGAACTTAAGGATACAATTGCAACATTATGAGTTTGATGTACTCTAACATCAAAAATTTCAAAAGTTGTCCACTATTTCTGATATTTGTCAATGGTTGGTAAAAACTAGAAAATCAACAACCTATCCACTAATCGATAGACTGATTAGGCTTGTTCTAACTCTTCCAGTTTCTACTGCAACTACAGAACGTGCATTTTCAGCTATGAGTCATGTCAAATCTGAACTTCGAAACAAGATGAAGGATGAATATCTTACAAATTCTCTTATAGTCTACATTGAAAAAGAAATTACAAAACAGTTCAGTACAGAATCAATCATAGATGGATTTTGTGATTTGAAAGAACGTCGGGTGCAATTCTGACAAAGCTTTGATATATTTTAAAAGACTTTTTTGTTATGTTTTGTTATCTTTGTCAAAACAAATTCTATTTCTACATTATTTTGCAATTTAGTCTTTCAACAATGATAACTACTGAACTTTGGGCATCTGGAGATGAGCTGAAATAAAGGAATGCATGAGCAATGGAATTTATTGCTTGTCTACAAAAGTTAGAATTGTTGATACATTTCAACAACTCGACAAACATTTGCTTGTCCATTGCAAAATATTCTTTTAAAAAATCTAGAATTTCCCCATCAAGTGTCATGCGGCAAGAAATCTAAAACTTTGAAATTAAATAAATGTCAAAAAAAATAAAAATAAAGAATCCATAACCATATATACTTTTTTTTTTCTACTATAGAAGATAAGTACGTTAAGAATGCAATCAATGCTATATATGGAAGTATTGACTCATTATGGACAGAGCTCCATGTCACCTTAATTTAGCATAATAAGTGGCCCTCCATCCAACTCTTAGTCCCCAGCCACCAAGTAGTGATATAAGTCAAAAATGGTACACAGGTTTAGAAACCATCCATATGACATCAACCACAATAATGCGAAAGTATGCAGTCTTAAGCTATCACTTTTTCAACAAACTCGAACTTTGAAGACTGAATTTAAACAAATGCAGATGAATCTAATTACACTCCTGTCAATCTCCCTTTCTCTCTCTTATCTGTACCCACTCTATAATTAAGTGAACGCAAACCACATATAATAAAATAAAGAGAGATAAAACAACACAATATATAACATTTAGCAACTATAACGGTGGTCCTCCGTAAACGCAAAATCTCTTAGATGAACACCAACTCCTTCAATCTTCACTCTCTTTATTTTTCACACCCATGCGACTAATTCCCTTCTACCTTGGATCCATTCAATCTATCTCTTGATACCACTTTGTTGGGAATTAAGTTAACACAAATCACACAATAAAATAAAGAGAAATAAAACAACACTATATTTAACATGGTAAACCCTTAAAAGGAAAAACCATCAGTCAAATTCCGAATCTCCAATATATCAATATAATGGACTTACAATAATTCTCCTAAGTTTTACGCCATACACAATACCACGATCCAACTTTTTGCACAGACTAAAAATAGTAAAACTAGATCTCCATCCTACAATACAACTTTTTTACACGAAATATAAAAGTTGCAAAAAATCATCTCCCTCATACAAACACAAAACCGATTCACATCTTCTCTCAACTCTTAAGATGCTACATGACTTTTAGTTGTGCTACACTTCAACAACAAAACATAAGACTATATTTATAGAGTACCTACAACTCTTCTCTTTTTATTCAAAATAGACCACTTCTAAAATAAAATTTTTACTACAAATTGATTTCTTTCCAAAATAATACTCCTATTAAAAATAGGAGTTCTTCCTTTTCATATTAGCAATTCTTTTTTTAATAGAATTCGAGGAGTAACCCAACAATTCCTCCCTCAACTTGAATTCTTAAATACTTCAACTTCATATCTAAATAGAATTCAAGAAATTTCGCAACAATCTAGTACTCCCTCCGTCCTTTAAAATATGTCATTTTAGATGATTTCATTTTTTCCTAATTATTTGTCGTTTTATATAATCTAGAAAAAATTAACTACAATCTTTATAAAATTACCTCTCATGGAAAAATATTACAAATAAGAGAGACAGTATGAGATAAGTATAAAAATTTAAGAGTATTATAGACAATTGATATTATATTTAATGCTATAAATAGAATTCAAGAAATTTCGCAACAATCTAGTACTCCCTCCGTCCTTTAATATATGTCGTTTTAGATGATTTCATTTTTTTCTAATTATTTGTCGTTTTATATAATCTAGAAAAACTAACTACAATCTTTATAAAATTACCTCTCATGGAAAAATATTACAAATAAGAGAGACAGTATGAGATAAGTATGAAAATTTAAGAGTATTATAGACAATTGCTATTATATTTAATGCTATACAATTATTTTCTTAATTATTGTGCACAACTCTAAGACAGTGTATATTAAAGGACAAATCGAGTATATATCATGGATATTCAAAAGTGAATGATCATTGCAACACTTATGCATGCATCTAACTTATGCAAGGACGAATTAATGGAGTATCATGGATATTCAAAAGTGAATGTCATTATATTGCAACACTTATGCATGCATCTAAGAGAATTACTATATGAAAAATATAAAACTTTTTGAAAGGAATATAACTTATATAAGACAAAAATGATAAGTAAAATTGATGTGCTTACCACTGTAAAAGAAGCGTATATGTCCTGCGTTTAGACTTCCAACGATGCATTTGTGTTTTTGAGTTAAACAAACTGCATATGAAGGAACAAAATTCTTAAATGCGTTTCCAAAAGCATCAAGTGTCTGTAAAATGATAGACAAACAATAACAACCTCCTTGTCAAATGAATTCCAATGACTTCACCTTCACTTCTGCCCTACTAAATTCCTCATTGCTTACACCATCTAAATAAACAACACTTCAACAAGGAAAAGCTAGCTCAGATAAGAAAATGAAAGAAACTAATAATAGCATGAGTGACATAGTTAAGTAACAAAGAACATGAAAAGATAAAACCAACAGACAATTTAATTCACAACCAATAAACAACAAAGTCAAGTCTACCTCAGTACTTCCTAATCTTACAACAAAAACTAAAAGATGTTTGAACAAACAAGTTAGCAGTGATTCTCTGTCTCTCATTCTAGTAAGAGGGAGGGGGACGTGGGGGAGGAGCCCAAAAAACATCATGATGCATCTGGCCATTGGGTAAAAGATTGGGTGGTAAATTGTAAATAGGCATCGAAGATGCTACAGCTTGGTCACCATGAGACTGAGCTGCTGATGCTGAATTACCACCATCATTATTTCCAGCATTTGACCCTGATGTTGCCTGTAATTGCATTCCGCCTTCTCCGGCCACTGCAGCCTCCTCCTCCTCCAGCGGCAGCCTCTCATACGTGGCATTCGTAAACGTCGCTGCAATCACCATTACCGGTCCCGACGCCACAAGCTGATCCACCACAGTTCCACCCACCACCTGCCCCTGACCACCCGCCAAGTATACCGTCAATCCAGCTGCTCCTGGCGGCGATGGGGCAGGCAAAAATGCACCAGATAGGGACAAAATCTCGAACCTCCCCTGGAGCGTTATAATGCCGCCTGGCGCAGCCGGTTGCCGGAGAGTCACGTTGTTGACAATGCCAGTGCCACTAAGGACCGAGACGCCGCAGTGGCGGCGCTGGGAGAAGGTGGCGATACACTCAACGACGTCGCTTCCGTTGCTGATTTCCAACACATGGCTCCGGAGTGCATTAGGGTTTTCTTTGGTTATCACAATCGGAGGCTTTGGTTTGTTCTTGGAACCGGGCGGTCGGCCTCTTGGCCTGCGGCCGGAGCTACCCGGTTCATAGATCTCAAGAGCTCCAGCATTATGGTCTTCAGCTAACTCCTGCTGCTCATTATCTTGCCCATTTCCATCTTCCTCTCGGTTTTGATTGGCCGAGTTCGTGTTTGGGTTGCTTCCGCTGCTATTTGTGGTAGTATTCTCCATAAATTCCTGCTCTCTTCTCGGTCCAAGTCGGATCAATCCGGTTTTATCTTCATCCCCTCCACTATTTCTCATGTGAATAGATGATGGAGATGACATCGGGTTCATCGCCACATTTCCTGCCCACCACCTGTTCGCCATTATTTCTCCTACAACAAAAAACCCTTTTCTCTCTCTAAAACACCCTCTATCTCTCTATGTTGACAAACACAAATTTCTACACATCTTTAATGCACCCGCCAGCTATATCTTTACTCGATCACATATCAATACTAGCTAGCTGCCCTCTATCTCCGTTGAGAAGACTACACAGCTTTTAGCACATAAAATAGACCTCCAGATTATCCTTCACTCTGTTCTTTACTTTGTCCGTTTCCTAAATTTAGATTGAGATCTAATAATGAAAGAAAGACAACCCAAATCCAACCGATAAAATCCAAAACCTTATCAACTTACCTCTCACATCCCCAACCAGCTGCAGCTACCCAGCAATTTCTAGCTTCCCAATTTGCACAAAACCCTAATCTTCAATCTCAGAAATGGAAAAACCCCAGATCTGAGAATTTGAAAAAAAACCAGAGCCAAACCCATTTGCTTAAATTTGAAAATTTGTAGCTTGGGTATGCTAAAAACCAAAAATCAGCTGAGACTTGAGCTTTCAACCTTTATACAGAATGCTTAGCTTGTTATAGTCAAACCACATAGATATCAGTGCCCCGAATATATACATACATATATGTGTACTGTTTCTGGAGGAAGAAGAAGCTTTGTACCGGTAGGTATTTACTGATTAAGTTGGTACGGTGCTAGGGTTTTGGACTTTTTCATCTGGCTACTTAATCAATTTCTCGGATTCTCGACCAGTTCTTATTTTTTTCGCTTTTTCTTCTGCGTATGGTACTGTGAATCTGGGAGTGGGGGTGTACGTTAACAGGGGTTGTATACGTCTGGCGTACGATAAGGAAAGCAGGAGCCGCAAGTATATTAGCTGATACAATATGTATGGCGGTTTTGCAGTGCTCTGGTTTTTGTTGTCCCCTGGTTTTCGGTTTTTCGTGGGATGTCGTGTAGTTTTCAAGGTGTCGAGTCTAATCCTGAGACGGGGGTGGCAATCGTATCAAGTTAGGTAAATTGGTGTAGTATACAGGTGTTTATAGTATGAATTTGTTTATGAATTGTATTTATGTCGAAAATTGATAGTGATTAAAATGATATTTATACAATAAAATCTCTATTTAAGAATACTCTATATAAGAATAATTTTTATAATATTATAAAAAAATTGATCACAATTTGGGCCAATTAAAAATAAAAATAACTCTCTAAATTATAATATGTTATATCTTTTTTAAGCTCCATATTAAAAAAACTATACTTTATATATAGTAATAATTTATATATATATATATATATATATATATATATATATATATAGAGAGATTATATTAATTTTAAAAGATTACATTTTTATAAAAAGACTATATTTTCTATAAAAGAACTATATTTTCCTATAAAAGATTACATTTCCTATAAAGAACTACATTTCCTATAAAAACCTACATTTTCTTATAAAATACTATATTTCCTATAAAAGACTATATTTTTCTAGTTTGAAAATCTAAATAAATTATGATTTCTTTAATTTTTTTTCCCAAAACCCTACATTTACTTTTTATTAAGGAGTTCTTATAGATATTTTTGTTAAAGTGAATATTTTTGGGTGTTCAAAAAATATTTTGTATAAATACCTATTTAGTAATAACCTCTCAATTAGAATCTTGTGAGACCCCGGATTTTATAAATAAATATTTAATTTTCTCAAAATAATTTTTAAATATTATGGTGTGGATTTGATATAATGTTATAGTTGTGGGTTATATTTATAAATTTTGCAAAATCGCAAGTTGTTATATAATATTCGATTGGTGGGAATATTCTTTTTGTTTGGGAATATCCGTACGATGGTCTGATCATTGGTGGACCTCATGATGGAATTATTGTTTGATTGAGAAAACGATAAAAATACTTTATGAAAATAAATCATGGAAGTTTCTACCGTTAACTGTTGAAACACCGGTGTTAAAAGTAAAGATATCTGGCGTGGTTGCATAGTAGATACGGTATTGATTATTGATGCTTTACGTGAGAAGTCACTCGGTTATACTCAATTATCATTGCTTAAAGATAATTCTTTGCGATCATATCTTTCATATTATTGATTCAATTAATGTTACAATGATCATCCGCGTAATATGATATATTATTAAATCGATGATTGAGATGGCAAAGTTATTCATATTATTATTTGCAATATTACAATGTCTGTAAGTTCACAATGAGAGGTTTGGTCACCTAATTGCGTGCGATAAAAAGAAATCCTTATCTGAAAGCCTCTCTTTCCCGAAACGACACAGTTGTTAAATATTGTGAGTTATAATATTAATGATGAATGTTATTAAAATTGAAGTTGTGTTCGTAGTTAAATTTGGAGACGCGGACGTGATATTTGAGTCTGGAACGATGAAATTAGTAAAAATAGTCTATAAACACAAAATTTTTCGGGATTCACTATTTGGTCAAAAGTCAACAGTTAACTTTTTCGGGGAAAGTCAAACTTCAAAATTTTAAAATTTATATTGTTGATAAAAATAGTTTCATTATGTTGGAATTGTTTGTGTTAGTGAAAATCGACATCTATTCCGATGATAATTGATGTCTGGGGGTTATATTGATAAATCGGGTAATTTATCGGATAAATGAGCAATTAATTACTACTAATTCACATGCTTATATAACTATTTGTTCACATGTGTATACTATTGAATCACATTTTGTACTATTAGGGGAGTTGGTGCAAAATTGATAATACTTGCATGACTAAGTTAAAAATGGAGGTATAGAAGGAAGTCTATATCTTTGTAATTATTTTTATCACATGATTAGAACTATTGAGTCACATGATTTACTATTGATTCACATTATTTATTATTAGGGAGTTGGTGCAAGTTTGATAATACTTACGGTGACTAAATTAAAATGAAGAAAAAAGAGAAGGTATTATAATTGTAATATTTCTTTGCCCCAAAACGTGCGATTATCGAAACTATATTTTCCTATAAATAGAATCTCATTCTTCCTTCATTTCTCACCAATTCACAAAAGCTTTAGAGCAATTATTATAGAGAGAAATTATAGAGAGAAAGAAGAAGA
This sequence comes from Panax quinquefolius, assembly GCA_020205615.1. NCBI lineage: Eukaryota > Viridiplantae > Streptophyta > Magnoliopsida > Apiales > Araliaceae > Panax > Panax quinquefolius. The sequence continues at coordinate 26,763,357 of CM035160.1, read as the reverse complement.
GAAGTCTGTTACCTTACTATTCCAATATCTAATTTCTTCTAAGGTAGAGAATATTATTTGTTGTACTCGTAAGGGGTATTCTTTCTTTCTTATTTATGAAGATAACTTCTGTTATTCCATTCTTTATTATTCTTGTGAGACCCCGAATTTTATGAAATAAAAGTGTTCAATTTTTTTATTTTGGTGAATAGTTAAATTGATAAAAGTTTAAAGTTAAGGGTGATATATGAATTTTATCAAAATAAGCAAGTGGCTATAAAATACTTATTGTTGTCGGGGAATATTTGTTTGGTCGTGGAATATTTTTGCTGTCGGAGAATATTCGTACGACGACGCAACCATTTGTGGGCCCATAATGTAAATAACAATCCGGATGACGAAGAAAACGCACAAGTTTGAGTTTTATAAATAACGACATAATTGTTATCGTTAACATCATTGGAATAACCCGCAAAAGTAAAGTAATACACGTTGTTGCACATAGAAGATACCGGTATTATCGCACATTTTTTGAATTATCGATTCTTACGTAAAGGCCTTTACTCAATAATGGTTACTGATAATTATTGCTTCAATATTTTATTTTATTGATTCAACAATTGATGCGTTGATATTTTATATTATTATTGTTCAATAATTGTCACCGCATTATCTCCATTATCGGATCAATAATTCATATTATTTGTAAGACCCCAACTTTTATAAATAAAGATGAATTTTTTCTATAAATATTATTTTTGAATAAATTTGATATAATGTTATAGTTGTGGGTAATATTTATAAATTTTGCAAAAGTATGTAAGTGGTTATATTATTCGATTGGTCGTGGAATATTCGGTTTAGCGGGGAATATTCGTCAACTACTCAATCATTGGTGGACCCCTACAATGTAATTATTGTCGGATTGAAAAACGACAAAAATATTTTATTGAAATAACGGCGGAAGTTTTACCGGATTGATCTTTGTTGAACTACTCTTGTAGTAAAAGAATATGTCGTGTGGTCGTGATAAGCGCGCGGTATTGCAGTATTGATTATTGATCTTATGTGAGAAGTCACTCATTTGATTCCATTATCATTTATTAATAATATGAATTATTATAGCGATAATGACGTTTTGTTTTATTAAGTATTATTAACGTAATAAAATGCGAAACATCTTTTTATATAAAAAATGTAATACTTTATTAAAGTTATTCATAAATAAAATATATTATATTTTATTATGCGTAGTGTTGCGTAGTATTTTTGCATAGTGTTTTACGTAGTGTTGCATAGTGTTTGCGTAGTAAAATGTTTTTATATAAATAGAATATATTACATTTTATTTAAAAGATTTTGCTTTAAATATGGACCGTCGATTAAAGTAAATCAATCTGACCGCTCATGGATTAATTACTATGCATTCCATTTTCCTATAAATAAAGCTCATTCCTTCATTATTTTCTTTACGAATTCAATTTGAAACTCTGTAGAGAGAAACTATAGAGAAAGAAGAAAAGTATTCTTACTTCACTTTGCCAATATTCAGTTCTTCTAAGGTAGGGAATATTATTTGTTGTACTCGTAAGGGATATTATTCTTTCAGTATTCATGAAGAGAACTTGATTATTCCATTCCTTATTATTCGCTTGGAATAACTCGTATCGCTGACTCACCCTATACTTGGTGACATTCTTCTATTATTCTGTTTTATTATTCATTGGAACATCACATCTGCATGTGTTTTACACCCACTTGGTTCCATCTTTATTATTCTGTTGGAACATCCTGTGCATGTGTTTTACACCCGGACTGGTTCCGCTCTTTATCATTCTGTTGAATATCCTATCTCGTGTGTTTTACACCCGGATCTTGTTCCATCTTTATTATTCTGTTGGAACATCCCGCTCGGTGTGAATTTCACCGACCCGTTCCGTTATTATTATTCTGTTGGAATAACTTTTATACATGTCGTAATCCGCATTTACGGTGATTTCTTTTGTTATTCCATTCTTTATTATACCCGGTTGGTTAAAACTTTGACTTCTATACTCCATGAAATTAGTAGAATATCCTTGATATTTGCGTTTCATCCAAAGATCTTTTCATGGAAATATTCTTCCGATCATTCTTGAATTTTACTCTACAAAACAAAGATCGTGTTGACAATTTGGGCGTTAATAATTTACGGATAAAATAATTCTTGAACTTGTTTTATTGAATTCTTATATCATTGTCATCATCCTCATGTTTATATATATATTTTTTAAAGTCATCTGTGGCTTTGAAGTGGTCGTAGATGAACTTGGTATGATTATGACCGAGAGACTATTCTTGTAATCATTTAATCGTAATGTTACAAATGATGTGGTAAAAATCCTCGTTGGTAGTAGTGCATTGATGGACGATTGTTGGCATGATCATGACCATTAATGAATACACAACTATTCTTGGCCGTAGTAGTGCATGAATAATTGTGGTCGTGATACTTAAAGAATATCTTTGGCCAGTAGTCGTGGGTGATTCAATGATGTGGATTATTTATTAAAAGCCGAGTCTCATTTATAACAAAGATGAAAAACCTTTTAAATCATAAAAGATAGTAGATTTTATTTTCTACTTGACTCTTGTAATGGATTGCTTGTTCAAACCGCAGCTAAACTTGATGTTTATTATATTTTATTAGTTTAACACTTTGTTGAAGGCTAATGATAATTTATTCTACATTATCTTAGTCATAATATTTCTTCTTGGGCTAGTTGAGCTCACCTTTTCTTTCACCATTTTCTTCAAGAAATGAGAACATAAATTTGGACGACGAGTAGAGGGAACGGAGAATGGTCCGAGGATAACATTAGTAGTCCTCACTATTACGTGAAATAGTGTGATAATAATTGTAATGAGGACTCTTTTTGAGTTTGTATAATATCTAGTAGATAATATTTGTATTCAAACTCACGCTTTATGTCGATTATTATACCATGCTTATATTAGTAAGTTGTATTTAAATTACATACCATGTATCGACTACCCAAGATGGGTGATGTATACCTAATTTTGGGGCGTCATGGGTTGGTATCGAGCTTAGGATATGATCCTGGCTAAGATGTGAGAATAATACTAGGAGGGAGGCAGGGGAATACCTTTCGCTAGTATGACTACCTAAGTTTATGTCTTTATTTTATTGGTCGGTCGTAATATAGGGATAATTTGTTACATGTCAATTAACCTTTTGTTTTGTGGCGATGTCAAAAATGACATCCGAGAATGTTGAGAATAAGAATGGAGCACAAAGCGATCGTTGATTCGCCACATATCAATAATCGTGGATAATGTGCATCGTAAGGCGACAATCCTCATGCAAACAACAACACGACTAAATGATGAATGATCAAATGTTCGAGGAGGCTTTATGCGATTTATGCAACAAAGAAAGTAGAGCGACTCTCGTCCAAAACGTAGGTGGAAACACAAAAAAACTCTCGGCCACCGCTAAACAATTCAAGGAGTTGACCAACCGGAGTTTAAGGGAGAGCCAAAACCACTTCACGGGGAAGCATGGATAAAGCAGATTACCAAGATATTTTGTAAGACCCCACTATTATTATTAATGAAATTTAATTTTCTATTTATTATTTTGAAATAGTAAGGGTTGATTTGATTAATGTGGATAGTTATGGGTAAAATACGTGAAATATTTCAAAATAAGCAGTGGTTATAAAATATTCATTGTTGTCGGGGAATATTCGTTTGGTCGTGGAATATTAAATCTTTGTTGGGGAATATTCATACGACGGAGCGACCATGTGTGGGCCCCATAACTGAAAGCGATTGGATGAAAGAAAACGACAAATATAAGTGGTTTAAAAAATAATCAGCGTAGTTATTCACAGATTAATCTTGTTAAAATACCCGGTGGTTAAAACACAAGAACACTGCAGTATTGCACCAATTATTGATTCTTACGTAAGAAGGCACTACTCAATAATGGTTACACTAATTAATTCTTATTAGAAGATTTTATTGAGTTAATAATTGTTTGCGTTGATATTTTATATTCTTTGTTGTTTGATAATTGTCATTATACAATTATTTTTATTATCGAAGCAATAATTCATATTATCTGAATAATATTATTAGATAACATTATTGGCAATGTCTAGAAAGTTCTGTCTAAGGAGGGGTTTGCTCACCTAATTGGGCGCCAGTAAGAAGAAATTCTTATTGGAAAGCCCCCTCTTTCCTGGGAATTGCCTGGTTGTCAATATTGTGATTCTGTAATATTATTTGTGAATAATTAATTATTGATTCATATGATGAGAAAAATATTAATTTTATGTGGATATAGTTGGAGAAAATTTTTAATGTGACAATTGTTGAAAATTAAAATTTTATCTTTTTCTGATAAAATAATTCATTTAAATATATTATTATATTTTAATAATATAATAATGGTGATATTTTTACAACGAATGTGGGATACGAGGAGGAAGAGTATTTTTGTTGCAATAAATGTTTAAAACATGTTAAACAAGTCGGTGGACCCCATTTATTGACTGAAATTTGTTTATAGCCTGTAAAATCGTCCGTTTGTGGATTTCGGTCAATTTCTATTTGGAATTTGGGAAAACTATCTTCTGTAAAGTTGTAGATAATTGAATTTTCTATAAAAACTCGCGAGATTCAAATATTCTGATAAAAGGGCTATTTATTATGAATTATTGAAGTTTTGAAGCTCCGAAATAATTGATTTTTGGAAGTTTAAAATATTTAAAATAGGAAAAACGTTTTTTTACACTTGTGGGCCTCATGAAACATGTGCAAAGTGTTGAAGCTAGAGGATTCAAAGTGGGCGTGAGAAAATTTATTTATATATTAATATTATATTAAATTTTCTGCTTTGGTGTTCTAAGCAATTTCCTATAAATAGGGTGCTTAGGTTAGAATTGAAAATCACACCGTAAATCAAGTTTTCTCTCTATATTATCGAGCGTATTCTTGTGAGTATTTTGAGTATACTTTGAGTATTGCTATACGGTTGCAAGTTCAAGTCATAGCTTATATCAAGTGTTTCAATTTAAGAAGTCTTGATCTTTCGAGGTAAGGGATGTTATTTTCTTCTCAAATGATATTATTTCTTCAATATCATTATCTTTGAAATATTGGTTGAAACTTTTATCAAATTTGGAACTTTTCCATGTATGGGGTTATTATTCACGAGTTACTTATTCACGAAGTTACTATTCATGAGTTCTTATTCACGAGTTTACTATTCACGGTACTTTTAATGTGAAGCGTGAAGATGTTTTTTTTTTGGGAAATTTCTATCTTTTGGTGTCTGAGTTACTATTCACGATATCTGGACTATTCACGATAAGACCTTATTCACCTAAAAAATAAAATTTCTTCTTTTGTCCAAAATATCTATTACGGATACTAGCTTTGATTGTATCCATGTTTTGATCATTCTTGAATTTTACACCACTATGATTATTTTTGAGGTATTTTTGAACATGGATAAAACAAAGTACGAATCCTAAATCCTTAATCCTTGTCATTTTGTTTCACTGGATTCGTTTCTTTAAAAATATTTTTCATCATCCTCAGTCTTAAATGATGATATTATTGAATATCTTTGGCACATAGTGCAAAGATGAATGATTTCGAAGAATATCTTTGGTAGTAGTGCAAAGATGAGCAGTGTTTAGATGAACATGACCAATCGATGAATATCTTTGGCTGTGAGTACTGAAGATGAATATTTGATTCCGAGATGTATATTGATTGATGTTACGGGGATAAAAGATAGACGATGAACTTTTAAATTCATACATAGAAGATAGTAGTTTGCATTCTCTACTTAACTCTTCTAATGAATTATTATTCCATTGCGAATATTGATTTAAAATTTGTTGTCTATTGTATTCTATTAGATTTTTCCTGTTGAAGACTAACGATAATTTGTTGTATATTATCTTAGTCATAATATTCTTTACCTAGCTAGTTGAGCTCACCCTTTTCCTTTTTGTTCCATTTTTCTTCTCGGGAGGCGAGAATATAGCGATACGAAGTCGGGGTTTGGAATGAAGGTTCTAGAGAGAGTTGTTTAGTAGTCCTCACCATTTTGTAAAATAATGTATCAATAAATGTGATGAGGATTTATTTGAGTATAGATATTGTCTAGAAGATAATATTTGTATTCAAACTCACAGTTTTACTGTTGTAATAATAAAAGTTGTAGTTATTTCTGTACCATGTATTGACAACTCAGAATGGGTGATGTATACCTATTTTGGGGGCGTCACATATTTGATGTCTTGGGATGCTCCGAGGAGCAAAGGTTCCTTTCACCTTTATTTATGTTGCGGAGGGCGGAGAGCTTTCGGTGAATCGGTAAAAACGTACTCAACTTCTTTGTCTTGAAGATATCTTGGGAGAAGTTCCAGAATCATTAAACGACAAATACTTTCACGAAAGTATTCGCCACATGAAGGAGGTGGAGTTTATCAAGTTAGAACAAAACAATATGGCCGTGTCGCAATACGAGGCAAAATTTATGAGTTTATCACGATTTCACGTCCCACTTGGTGGATAATGAAGAAAGAATGGCGCGAATGTTTTTAAGAGGTTTGAAGTCGGAGATACGCCAACATCTTATTTCTCATAAACCGTGTTTGTATTCAGATGTTGTAAATAGGGCTCGATTAGTGGAGTCGCGATAACGAGTTAACGCAACTAAAAGAGAGCGGTAAGCAAAATTATAATACCGCCGTAGTAGTCATCGGCGGTGACAACAAGCGTGGAGGAATCAACAAAGTCGATATGGTAACCACTTGGTGTGGTAATCGGGGCAAAACAATAAGAATGGACATTTCAAGAAACGGAGATTCAACAATGATGGAAAGACGTCAAGACTAGCACTCGTTGTTAAGGAAGGAGAAAGACCACCTATCATATGCTTCAAAATGTGGAGGAGAGGACACATCATCCAAACTCGCGCCATGTCAGTCAAAGCATGTTATAATTGTGGAAGAGAAGGTCACTTAGCTTGATTTTGTCGTTCTCAAGACAAATTCAACTAGGATGGAGGCACCAAAGGCCATCCCGTAAAAAGTCAAAATCAGAGCGTTAGTCTGAGGAGGCGTTTGTTGTGACCTCCCGGAGAAGCGAAGGAACCCGAATGAGGTCATCACGGGTAAGCTTATCATAAACTCTAATGAAGTCTATACTTTATTTGATCTGGGTTCTACCCATTCTTTTATTTCTCCTACTTGCGCTTTCGTCGATTAAATTTGACTCAGGAGAAATTAGACTTTGACTTATCTGTGGAAACTCCGTTGGGAGAAACCTTCATTACATCCACTCGCTTATAAGTCTTGTTTGGTTCAAATTGGTACCCTCACATTACACCGTCGATCTTATTTCATTAAAAATACTTGTATTTGACGTGATTCTGTGGATTGATTGGTTAACTACTTATCATGCAAAATTGATTGTTTTCGTAAGGTTGTTAGCTTTCATATTCCTAATCAACCTATTATATGCTAATTCAAACGACCAAACCATTAAAATCAATCACGGTCATCTCAAGCCATAAAGCTATTCGTTTATTGAAAAGCGGATGTCAAGCTTTCTTAGCTTCATGTCGCGATTTAAACAAAAAAATACGCCGCTTTTGAACGATATTTCTATTGTTAATAAATTTCCGACGTATTCCCTCGAAGAACTTCCCCAGCCTACCCCGTAGGCGTGAAATTGAATTTTGTATCGACCTTGAACCCTAAGTACAAAACCTATTTCCAAAGCCCCATATCGAATGGCTCTATTGAACTTCGTGAGTTAAAGACCCAACTACGTGGAATTATTAGACATTGGCTTTATCCGTCCTAGTACTTCTCCTTGGGGTGCTCCTGCTCTATTCGTGAAGAAGAAAGATGGGAGTATGCGACTTTGTATTGATTATCGGAGTTGAATCATGTCACCATCAAAAATAGGTATCCATTGCCACGTATTGATGACTGTTTGACCCGATTACAAGGAGCCAAATTCTTTTCAAAGATAGATCTTACCGGATATCACCAATTAAAGATTAGAAATATTTGACATTCCAAAGACGGCTTTAACTCCCCAGACGGCATTATGAATTCCTAGTCATGTCCTTTGGATTGACTAATGCTCCTCGCGCCTTCATGGATATGATGAACCGAGTATTCAAGGAATATTTAGATCACTTTGTGATCGTCTTTATTGATGACATCCTTATTTATTCCAAAAGCCGTGAAGATCATGAAAGCAACACTTGAGGTCGACACTCCAAAAGCTTCGTGAATATAAGCTTTATGCCAAGTTGAAGAAATGCGAGTTCGTCAAAGAAGAAGTAGCATTCCTTGGGCACGTGGTATCAAGTCATGGAATATCTGTTGACCAAAGAAAGATTGAAGCTATTCAAACACGGGAACAACCTAAATCGTTAATGACCGGAAGTACGTAGCTTTCTCGGTTTAAATGGGTTATTATCGGAGATTCGTGGAAGGATTTTCTCGAATCGCTACTCCATCGACTCACCGACTCGAAAAGATACAAAGTTCGGTTGGAGCGAAGAATGTGAGAAGAGTTTTCAAGAACTCAAGAGGAGACTTATTTCAAAGACTGCTTACGAAAATACCATCCGCTCGGAGGATTTGTGATCTCTGATGATGCTTCGGGCAAAGGGTTGGGATGTGTTCTCATGCAACATGGAAAAGTTATAGCTTTATACCTCGCGACAACTCAAAGAATATGAGAGGAATTATCCTACTCGCATGATCCAGAGTTAGCGGTATTATCTTCTTGCACTTAAAATTTGGAGGCATTACTTGTATGGGGAGAAAGTGGAAATCTTTACGGATCATAAAAGCCTCAAATATTTCTTCACTCAAAAGGAACTCAACATGCGACAACGACGTTGGCTTGAATCATTGAAAGATTATGATCATACCATCCAATACCATCCCGGAAAAAGCGAAACGTGGTGGTGGTACGCGTTGAGTAGAAGATCATATCAAGCAAATGCAGAGTGCGTTATTGTCGTATGAGCCCATTTTGTGTGACTTGCAAAGGATAGAGATAGAGTTAAAGACTCGAGGGGACGCGTGTGATGATAGCGAATATACCAAGAGAAGCCGACTTTAATCGATAAAGTTAAAAGTACCGCTTTCTGCACTGGAGCTGATGCGTATGAGGAAGAAAGTGCAAGAAGGTGCTATCTTAGGAAGCAAGAATCGATGAAGAAGGAATACTTTGAGTCAACTCCGGACTTTGTGTTCCTAACAACCTCGATTTAAAGTATAATATCATGATGGAGGCGCACAACACACCATTTGCAATCCATCCGGGAGTACCAAAATGTATCATGATATTCGCCATACATTTCGTGGTGGAGCAATATGAAGAGGGGAGATAACATCGTTTATCTCAAGGTGTCTAACTTGTCAATGAGTTAAAGCGAGCATCAAGTACCAAAAGGTCCATTGCAACAAATTCCGGAATGGAAGTGGGAACACATTACCATGGATTTAAATTCTTAGGTCTTCCTAAGGTTTCTCGAGCATTGATGCGATTTGGGTCATTGTTGATAGATTGACCAAGTCTGCTCATTTCTTCTGCCGATACGAGAAACTTATACACTTGAACGTCTTGCTCAGTATGTACATAAACGAGATTATAAGATCGCATGGTATGCCAAGTATCCATAGTTTACGATCGAGACCCAAGATTCACTTCACGATTTTGGGTTAGTTTGCAAAAAGCTATGGCGCAGGACTTACGATTTAGCTTCGGCATATCATCCTCGAAGACCAGACGGACGGTCGGAGAGGACTATTCAAACTCTTGAAGATCTATTAAGACTACGTGTCCTTGATTTCAAGGGGAGTTGGGATAAGTTCTTACCATTGGTGGAGTTTTCTTACAACAACAGTTATCAAGCAAGTATTATTCGTGGCTCCATTCGAGCGTTGTATGGAAGAAAGTGTCGCTTCTCCGAAGATTTTGGGATGAGGTGGGTGAAAGCAACGTTGTTGGGACCGGGAGTTGAATACGCATGACTACGAAAAAAGATTCAAACGATCCGACAACGATAAAAAACCTCACAAAATCGACAAAAGAATTATCGATCTTCATCGAAAGGACGTAAAATTCGATATAGGAGATCATGTGTTGTTAAGAGTTGCTTCCATGGAAAGGAGTTACAAGATTTGGAAAGAGAGGAAAACTTAATCCTCGATTCATCTGGTCCATTTTAATCCTCGATCGAGTAGGAAGGCTGTGGCTATAGACTCGCTTTCTGCCGCCAAATATGTCTCGTGTTCATAACGTTTTCACATATCCATATTACGTAAATATGTGAAAGACCCGAACCATATTATTGAGTTAGAGCCGGACGAAATAGCGGAAGATTTGGCGACGAATGAAGAGTTCCCTGTTCAAATTTTGGATAAGAAGGAACATATTCTACGCTCGAGGTTATACCTCAATTCAAAGTTTTGTGGAGGAACCACGATGTTGAGGAAATGACTTGGGAGTTAGAATCAAATGAAATCAAGGTATCCTTACCTCTTGACATACAGTGCATATCAGAAAGATACGTACCCTAATTTCGGTAGAGAATTTACCTTTCATAAGAAGGGAGGTTGTAAGACCCGACTTTTATAAATAAAGATGAATTTTTTACATAAATATTATTTTGAATAAATTTGATATAATGTTATAGTTTACTAAAGGATATTGATACTTTATTGGCGACTTCTTGTAATGGATCGCTTGTTCCATCAAGCAGCTTAAACTTGATGTTTATTATATTTTATCGCTTCTAACACTGAAGGCTAATGATAATTTATTCTTGGACATTATCTTAGTCATAATATTTCTTCTATTCGGGCTAGTCGAGCTTCACCCTTTCTTTTCACCGTTTTACTCTTCAAGAAATGAGAACATAGCTTCAGCAGTCGGGAACCCTCATATTTTAGTAATGGTCCGGTCGTAGATGGATAGCATTAATAGTCCCTCACTTCAGGTGAAATAGTGTGATAATAATTGTAATGAGGACTCCGGGGCTTTTGAGTTTGTATAATATCTAAAGTAGATAATATTTAGTATTCAAATCCGGATTGTGTCGTATTATGTACCCACGGGAGAAAACTAATTTATATTAAGTTGTCATTTAAATTTCTGCACTACGATCCCATCACCCAAGATAAGATGTATAGTCCCTCCTAATTTTGGGGGACTCCACATTATTTGAATAATATTATTAGATAAAGATTATTGGTAATGTCTAGATGTAGAAAGTTCTCATAGAGTTCAATCACCTAATTGTGCTATAGTAAGAGAAATCCTTTATCTGAAAGCCCTCTTTCTGTGAACTACCGGGTCATTAATTGTGATTCTGTAATATTATTGGTGAGTAATTAATTATTGATTTATATGATAAGGAAATATTTATTTGATGTGGATATAAATGATGGATTTATTTATGTGGTTATAAATGAAGGAATTAAATATTTTATCGATGATTTTGTATGATTAGAGGTATTAAAAGATCAAGCCTGTTGTTACTGACTTCATTGTGAGTTATAATTTTTAATCCGACCGTTGGATCAAGCTTTTGATTTTTGGATATGTTATACATATATCAGTTGCGATATGTTTGTAAATTTTGAACTGTTAAAAATGAACGAATGATTTGTTATGAATTTTAAGAGGTGACTGATTCGAAATTAGGTTTATAAATGATTTTGGTGAAAATTCTAGAAATGGGTGGGCCCCACTTTTGGTTATTGGGGAAGATGGCTAATTTTTGGTGGGTGGAATAGTAGCGGTGTAAAGTCATCGTACAGGCGTCAAGTCCGCTTCTGTCTTGCCATTAACATTTTCCTATAAATAGAGGGCTAAGTAGAATTGAAACTCACACAAGAATTCATAAGTTTTCTTTTTTTTCTCTCTAGATTATCGAGTATATTTTGTGAGTATTTAGATACTTGGTGAGTTGATATTCATCGCAAGTTTCCTTCAAATAATATATCCGATATCCTCGCTGTAAGAGTTGCTTCTTTTGAGGTAAGGGATAGTAAGGGATATTAAGGATGTTATATTTTTCATAATGATGTTATTCTTTCAATATCATTATACTCAAATATGGGTATAGATTTTATCAGGAATTTTTACCTTTTTGAGTCTGGGTTACTTATTCACGATATTAACTATTCATGCATATGGCATTATTTACGATATGATATTATTTACGTGATACTAAGATTATGTATCTAATACTTTTAATACTATTCACGAAGTTACTATTTACGAAGTTACTATTCACTTAGTTACTATTCATGAGTTACTATTCACTTAGTTATTATTCACGAGTTACTATTCACGGTACTATTCACGAAAAATTGGTGTGACGCCTCTAAAATTAGGTATACGCCACCCATCTTGGGTCACCGCCACTTACATGATACATAAATTCAAATACAACTTACTAATATAACCTGCTGTGTACAATACGACATAAATCGAGAGTTTGAATACAAATATTATCTACTAGATATTATACAAACTCAAAAAGGAGTCTTCATTATGACTATTATCACACTATTTCACGTATTAGTGAGGACTACTAATGCTATCCTCTTCGGACCATTACTCTGCTCCCCTAACTCATCCCAAATTTATGTTCTCATTTCCTCAAGAGAACAAAGGTGAAAGAAAGGGGCTAGCTCAAGAAAGAAAAATATTACGACTAAGATAATGCGAATAAATTATCATTAGCCTTCAACAAAGGTTAAACCGATAAAATACAATAGATAACTAGTTTAACCTGCAGCCGAAATAAGAATCCATTAAAAGAGTCGAAGTAGAGAATAAAGTCTACTATCTTTTAGGTTTTAAAAGTTTTCATCAATTTTTATCGGCCGAGACTCAAATTTAATAAATAAACCACCACATCTAATCATCCCCGCATTACCTGGCCAAGGATTTTCATCAAATTATCAATGGTCATGACTATACCGAATCACCCCGGTCATAATCATACCAAAACTATCCATCATCGCATTACAGCCAATTTGAGGACTTTTGTCACATCATTTATATCAAGTCATGATTATACCGAATGATCCCCGTCATAATCATACTAAGTTCATCTATTTAAGCCAAAGATAACATAATATAACATGAGGATGATGACAATGACATAATAATTCAATAAAACAAGTTCAAGAATTATTTAATCCATGAATTATTAACGCCCAAATTGTCAACACGATATCTTTCAGAGTAAAATTCAAGAATGATCGTAAGAATATTTCCATGAAAAGATATCGATGAAACGCAAATATCAAGGATATTCTACTAATTTCACGGAGTATAAGTCCAAGTTTTAACCAACCGGGTATAATAAAGAATGGAATAACAAAAGAAATCACCACGCATGCAGATTGCGATGTATGTGTTATTCCAACAGTAATAATAATAATCTAACTGTGTCGTGTGAAATTCACAATCGATGTGATGTTCCAATGTAATAATAAAGATGGAACTGTGATCCGGTAAAACACATGCATAGATATTCCAACAGAATGATAAAGATTTTGAATCAGTCCTAAAAACACATGCATGTGATGTTCCAACAGTATATAATAAAATCGGAACCAGTCCTGTGTAAAAACACACGTATGTGATGTTCCAAATGTATAATAATAAAGAATGTCACCAAGTATAGGTAAACCGCATATACGAGTTATTCCAATGTAATAATAAGTAATGGAATAACATAAGGATTTCACCAAGTATAGGGTATGCCGTGTATATAAAAGTTATGTATAGGGTATGCCACTTTTACGGAGTTATTCCAATGTAATAATAATGAATGGAATAATCGAAGTTCTCTTCAAGAAGAAAGAATAACACCCTTACCGTAGAAAGAACTAAATATAAAGTAGTGAAGTAGCGAGAATACTCTTCTTCTTTCTATAATTTTCTCTATACTTTCTCTCTAATTTCTCTCTCTAGAGTTTCAAATGAATTCGTGTTAGAAAAATAAATGAAGGAATGAGCTTCTATTTATAGAAAATGGAATGTATAAGAATTAAATCCATGAACTGGTCCGATTGATTTACTTTAATCTGACGGTCCATATTTAAAGAAAAATCTTTTAAATAAAATATAATATATTCTATTTATATAAAAACATTTTACTATGCAAACACTATACAATACTATGCAAAACACTACGCAACACTACGCATAATAAAATATAATATATTCTATTTATGTAATAACTTTAATAAAGTATTCTATTTTATATAAAAGATGTTTCGCTTTTTATTACGTTAATAATACGAATAAAACAAAACGTCATTATCGCTTATAATAATTCATATTATTAATCGACAATAATGGAATCAAACCGAGTGACTTCTCACATAAGATCAATAATCAATACCGCGCGCTACTATGCAACCACACGTGACATCGCATTTTTACTACCGAGTAGTTCAACAAGAACTACGGTAAAACTTCCGCCGTTATTTCAATAAAATATTTTGTCGCTTTCTCGATCCGACAATAATTCGCTGTGGGTCCACCAATGATTGAGTAGTTGCATTTAATATTCCCTCGCTAAACCGAATATTCCCCACCAATCGAATATAATATAACCACTTGCATACTTTGCAAAATTTATAAATACTACCCACAACTATAATATTATCTCAAATTCACACCATAATATTAAAAATTTATTTCGACAAAATTTAAATCTTTATTAATAAAATCTGGGGTCTCACAATCTCCCTCCTTATGGAATTTCGCCTCGAAATTAGTGGTACGACTTGATATGATAAAGAGATGAGGATACCTTGAATACCTTTATCGTTGAAAACATTAAATTCATTTTTTGCACTACAGCCAAAGATATACAAATCGTAAAACCAATAATATCGAGACTCAAATTAATAAGATCACAACCATGAATTATTCATGCACTACTAGCTAAGGATATTCGTGTTTTCAATTACTTGGCCATGATTATACCGAATAATCCGTGGTCATAATCATACCAAGTCTATCAATGCACTACTACCAAAGATGACTTTTACCACATCCATGAATTAATATTTCATTCAGAGACTCAAATTTCAATAATTAATCCATATCATCGAATCATCCCTCGCACTACGTGCCAAGGATATTCATTAGTATCACGAACGAATTATCCATGCACTACTACCAAAGATAATTGTGTATTCATTAAGATCACGACCACAAATTATCCATGCACTACGCCAAAGATAACTCGTGGATTCATTAAGATCACGACCACAATTATCCATGACTACGGCCAAAGATAATCGTGTATTCATTAGTATCACGACCACAAATTATCCATGCACTACGGCCAAAGATAATTGTGTATTCATTAAGTATCACGACCACAAATTATCCATGCACTACTACCCCAAAGATAATTGCGGTATTCATTAGTATCACGACCACAAATTATCCACGCACTACTACCAAAATATAACTGTGGTATTCATTAGTATCACGACCACAAATTATCCATGCACTACTACCAAAGATAATTGTGTATTCATTAGTATATCACGACCACAAATTATCCATGTACTACTACCAAAGATAATTGTGTATTCATTAGTATCCGACCACAAATTATCCACGCACTACTACCAAAGATAATCGTGTATTCATTAGTATCACGACCACAATTATCCATACACTACTACCAAAGATAATCGTGTATTCATTAGTATCACGACCACAAATTATCCATGCACTACGTACCAAAGATAATCGTGTATTCATTAGTATCACGACCACAAATTATCCATGCACTACGGCCAAAGATAATCGTGTATTCATTAGTATCACGACCACAATTATCCATGCACTACTACCAAAGATAATCGTGTATTCATTAAGATCACGACCACAAATTATCCATACTACTACCAAAGATAATCGTGTATTCATTAGTATCACGACCACAAATTATCCATATACTAATACCAAAGATAATCGTGTATTCATTAGTATCACCACAAATTATCCATGACTACTACGAAGATAATTGTGTATTCATTAAGATCACGACCACAAATTATCTATGCACTACGGCCAAAGATAATTGTGTATTCATTAGTATTAGTATCACCATAAATTATCCATGTACTACGCCCAAAGATAATTGTGTATTCATTAGTATCACGACCACAAATTATCCATGCACTACGACCAAAGATAATTGTGTATTCATTAGTATCACGACCACAAATTATCCATGCACTACGACCAAAGATAATTGTGTATTCATTAGTATCACGACCACAAATTATCCATGCACTACGACCAAAGATAATTGTGTTTTCAATTACGGTTATGATTATACCGAACAATCCCTGGTCATAATCATACCAAGTCCATCTATGCACTACAGGCCACAGATGACTTTCAACATAATATAAACATGAGGATAATGATATAAAGAATCAATCAAATGAGATAAAGGATAAATATTAAACATTTATAATATAATTTATCCAGGATTCAAGAATATCCCCATGTTATCAATCACTTAATAATCTCATAATCTAATAACATTAATATTATAACAATATTTTAATCACTTCTTAAATTTATAAATAATTTTTCTCAATTGTTTACGCTTTACCATATAATGCATTTAATCATTCAAAAATGCCATACTCATAAAATATCATCACCAATTATCAAATCCCTCATCAAAAAATATGCATATACTCTATATAGGATTCTCTAGCCATAAAATCCTATTTTCAACTTTGTTACTTCACATAACATATTTAACTCATATGTTCGTAACTAAACTATTTTCATGAAAAATACCAAATCAGTCCCAAAAATATTTCTTTTCTGGGATTTAGCATAATATAGTCCCATAATGAAAATATATTTTTCTCGAATTTTAAAATTCATTTACTATTTTTTAAAAATCAATTTCTAATTAATTCCTTAAGAAATTAGCTACCTCAAGTTTAACTCCAAAAATTCCCAAATCTTGGCAGGACCTTACACATGTTAACGTGAGCTTCTAGTTTAAATTTCATGGTCATCGGAAGAGTTATAGAACTCGGTTATAGCGTTTTTCATTCGGAAAAACCTAAATATTGAAATAGTCATAACTTGCTCATTTTAAGTCAGAATGAGCTCATTTTTGGACAGGAGGTACTTTATACCATATACCTTCATGTCCCCAAAACCCAGAATTTTTCTCATAATTTAAGTGGCCGAAACAGTCCCTTAAAGTTTCTGGGCAGTAGCATTTTCGAAATTTACAGCTTTGGCCTCCTTTGCTAAAATCAGTCCCCACAAAAATCTACAATACCTTTTCCAGTAATTCCACTTGGATTAGTTAGTTAACTCATAGATCTAACTCTAGGACTTGACCACATTCAAAATTCAAAATATAATAAGAGATATAGTCAATTGAATTTCATGTTACGTTTTTCACCAAAATCGATTTTCAACTCTTTGTGATTTCTAAGAAACTTTCATGTTTTCACATACTAACCAACATAACTCATCATAAAACTTACTAATACTTCATATACCCATGATTTTCATTAGTCCAATGCTTTTATTATGACTTTCATCATAAACCACGTAAACTGCTCATTTTAGTTGAAGAAATATTTGAGGGTTTAAGAAATGGGTTTTGTCTTGGAGGGGTCAATACAAAATTTGATTTCACGCTCTAGGGTAGGCTAGGAAGTCTTCAAGAATACGCCAAGAAATTTATTAATGATAGAAATATCATTCAAAACTCACATGACTCTCGTCCAAGACTTGGATAGTAGACACACATTGATACCAACTGTGACTTCTATCCCTTAACCTAGATAGCACCTCACAATGATACCTATAAACTTGCCATCTTCATTCACGATGTCGCCACGTAAAGTCCTATTTGGTTGCATTCCACACAAGAAAGTCAACAACGAAAGGTTCGGAGCTCTTTACTTATGGCTTGATATTATAATGATTAGCTTTTTAGGGTTTGGTTACTTTGAATTAAGTATAATGTGGTTGTTATAAATATAAAAGCTAACAACCTTACGAAAAGAATAATAAGTAGTTAATCAATCGTTTCAAAAATTACCTCAAAGGCAAGTATTTTCAAAGAGATAAGATCGACGAATAACGTGAAAGTGTTTATTTGAAACAACAAGATTAATAAACAAAGGAGGTAACGAAGGTTTCTCCCAACGAAGTTTCAATAGATAAATCAAAGTCTAATTTCTCCGAGTCAAATTTAAACGTTGACGCAAAGCAAGAGAGATAAAAGAATGGGTAGAACCGGGTATCTAATAAGGTATAGACTTCGCAAGAATTTATAATTAACTAACCCGTGCTAACTTCGTTCGGGTTACCCACTTTTTGAGAAGTCACGAAAAACGCCTTCCCGAAACCACCGACTTTGTTTTCATCAGTATCCGCCTTTGGTGCCACTATCCCAAATGGACTTGACTTCACTATACGACAAAAAATCGAGCTAAATGACCTTCTCTTCTTGAAATTTCCACTTCTATTATCTTTTCCATGATTACCACCGGTGGTTACCATTCTTAGCATGATAATTTCCCCACGATGGTTATCATTGTTACGATAGCCGAATTGCCACCAAAGATGATTATTATCGTATTGTTGGTCGTTACCTTTTGTTTGAGCTTTGAATCAACACTCTCATGTGCTTCATTGCTTATCTCAAAGATTTTAAGATATCATTCTCAAACACCGTCACAAAACAAGGGTTAATTAACATATCACATATTATCCTTATACTACGACCAGGACCAATTAAATACCAAATAAATTTAGGTAGGTCATACTAGCGAAGGAATTCCCGTCTCTCCCTCCTAGTTCTTATCTCACATCTCACCGGGATCATATCCCTAAGCTCGATACCAACCGTGATGCCCCCAAAATTAGGTATATCGTCACCCATCTTGGGTCGCCACTTACATGGTACATAAATTCAAATACAACTTACTAATATAACTGTAGTGGGTACAATACGACATAAACCGTGAGTTTGAATACAAATATTATCTACTAGATATTATACAAACTCAAAAGGAGTCCTCATTACAACTATTATCACACTATTTCACGAATAGTGAGGACTACTAATGCTATCCTCTCTCGACCATTACTCCGTTCCCGACTCGTCCCATTTATGTTCTCATTTCAAGAAGAATAAAGGAAAGAAAGGGTGAGCTCAACTAGCCCGAAGAAGAAATATTATGACTAAGATAATGCGTAATAAATTATCATTAGCCTTCAACAAGTTAAACCGATAAAATACAATAGACAACTAGTTTAAGCTGCGGTGGAATAAGCAATCCATTAAAAGAGTCAAGTAGAGAATAAAGTCTACTATCTTTTAGGTTTTAAAAGTTTTCATCAATTTTTATCATTTGAGACTCGACTTAATAAATAAACCACCACATCTAATCATCCACGTACTCACGGTCAAGGATTTTCATCAAATTATCAATGGTCATGACTATACCGAATCACCCCAGTCATAATCATACCAAAAACTATCCATCACTACATTACAAAGCCACCGAGGACTTTTGTCACATCATTTATATCAAGTCATGATTATACCGAATGATCCTCGTCATAATCATACTAAGTTCATCTATGCACGTAAGCCAAAGATAACATAATATATCATGAGGATGATGACAATGACATAATAATTCAATAAAACAAGTTCAAGAATTATTTAATCCATGAATTATTAACGTCCAAATTGTCGACATGATCTTTATTTAGTAGAGTAAAATTCAAGAATGATCGTAAGAATATTTCCATGAAAAGATCTTTGGATGAAACGCAAATATCAAGGATATTCTACTAATTTCATGGAGTATAGAAGTCCAAGTTTTAACCAATTGGGTATAATAAAGAATGGAATAACAAAAGAAATCACCATGCATGCGGTACTTTGCGATGACAGAGTTATTCCAACAATAATAATAATAACGGAACGGTCGTGAAATTCACACCGATGGATGTTCCAACGAGAATAATAAAGATGGAACCGGATCCTGTGTAAAACACATGATATATGATATTCCAATGTAATGATAAAGATTTTAACCAGTCCGGTAAAAACACATGCATGTGATGTTCCAATGAGATAATAAAAAAGCGGAACCAGGTCCTTGTAAAACACACGCATGTGATGTTCCAATGAGAATAATAGAAGAATGTCACCAAGTATAGGGTAAATCACGTTATACTGAGTTATTCCAACGTAATAATAAGTAATGGAATAACATAAGGATTTCACCAAGTATAGGGTATGCCGCATGATCACGAGTTATGTATAGGGTATGCCACTTTTTACGAGTTATTCCAATGAATAATAATGAATGGAATAATCAAGTTCTCTTCAAGAAGAAAGAATAACACCCTCTAGTAAAGAACTCGAATATAGAAGTAGTGAAGTAGCGAGAATACTCTTCTTCTTTCTATAATTTTCTCTCTATAGCTTCTCTCTATAATTTCTCTCTAGAGTTTCAATGAATTAAATAAGAAAATAATGAAGGAATGAGCTTCTATTTATAGGAAAATGGAATGCATAAGTAATTCAATCCATGAACGTTCATTGATTTACTTTAATCGACGGTCCATATTTAAAGAAAAATCTTTTAAATAAAATATAATATATTCTATTTATATAAAACATTTTACTATGCAAACACTATGCAATACTATGCAAAACACTACGCAAAACACTATGCAACACTATCGTAATAAAATATAATATATTCTATTTATGAATAACTTTAATAAAGTATTCTATTTTATATAAAAGATGTTTCTATTTTATTACGTTAATAATACTGAATAAAACAAAACGTCATTATCGCTTATAATAATTCATATTATTAATCGACAATAATGGAATCAAAAGCGAGTGACTTCTCACATAAGCATCAATAATCAATACCGTATAGCTTCTTATGCAACCACACGTACATCGTACTTTTACTACCGAAGTAGTTCAACAAGAACCACGGTAAAACTTCCGCCGTTATTTCAATAAAATATTTTTGTCGCTTTCTCAATCCGATAATAATTACATTAGGGGTCCACCAATGATTGAGTAGTTGTCTGAATATTCCTCGCTAAACCGAATATTCCCCGACCAATCGAATATAATATAACCACTTGCATACTTTGCAAAATTTATAAATACTACCCACAACTATAATATTATCTCAAATTCACACCATAATATTAAAAATTTATTTCGACAAAATTTAAATCTTTATTGATAAAATCTGGGGTCTCACAATTGGTTTCTTTTTCTGACCAAATTATCGTTGATTTATGATTGTTGCTCTTGAAAATAAATGCAGTTGTTGATCATATTGTTTTTATTATCATATATAACATTTTATAACCACGATGTTGAATTTCTCTTTCAACGAGTGTAAAGATGGGTAGATTATTGGTATGATCATGACTATGGGTTCTCTTTTAGCGATAGTCTGCAAAGTTGAATTGTTAACTGGTATGATCATGACCATTGAATTTACAATTGAATATCTTTAACTTTGGTGCAAAGGTGAATTGATCAACATGGTTATAATTATTGTTTATATAAATTCTAAAATGATTATATATTTCTTTGAGATATTAATATATTTGGCATGTAGTCTGCAATATGAACTGTTGAGGAATATCTTTGGCACATGTAGTGCAAAGATGAATTATTGATGAATATCTTTGGCGAAGAGTGCAAAGATGACTTATTCTTTGAATATCTTTGGCGATGGTGCAAAGATGAACTGTTGACAAATATATTTGGCCGTAGTGCAAAGATGAAGTTATTAGTATGATTATGAACATGAACTGTGATTTGGTATAACCATGATCTTTGATGTTTCAGGTAAAGACATGTGATGAAAATTATCTTCGTCTTGGATGCAAAGAGGAATTTAGAATTACAATTATGATTATGAGTTATTCATATAATTGTGGAAAGGGAACTGCTGATTGATGTTACTGGGGATAAAACATTGTTGGTGGATTTTAACATGGAGAAGATAATAGATTTTATGGTCTATTTGACTCTTCTAATGGATTGCTCCGTTCGCCTGCAACTATGGTTGAAAAGTTTTATCATCACCATATGTTCTAAATCTCTGATTTATTACTGATGAAGGCTATTGATAATTTATTTATCTTTAGTCATGATATTCTTTCTCGAAGCTAGTTGTGCTCACCCTTTTTGCTTCTGAATTCCTTTCGTGTAATAAGAGTGTAGGCGGGTCGAGCTTGGGATAACATGGGAATAGAATCCGGTGTCTATATAGCTGAGGTTCTCCCTAAATAGTATGAAAATAATTTTATTGAGACTTTAGATAAGTGTGTCGTATTATATATCGCCATTTGATATTTAATTTTGGTGAACCGAATAGGGTGAGGTGAACTCAACTTTGGAAGGGTGTTTTGCCACTATCATACAAGATGTCTAATGACATACAAACTTCGTACTATCATAAAGACGTGGTTGTGCACATCCACTTCTTGAGTATATCTACTACCGCACTACCTATATGATCTTGGTGTTTGTTTGAAGTATAATTCACAATTAGAGACAGTGGAGATAATGATATGTCAAGAGAAGACTCACCATTGGAAAGAATATGATAGTAATCTTCTCATTTTTTTGGGGATCTTTTGGGTCAACCAAGGATAATTTTGTGGGCATATGATATCTATCATAACCTGCATTTACGGGCCTCCCGTGTTTAATGTTTCCTTGAGCACTTTCCAAAAATTCTAATTTCTAAAATAGTTTTTGACTGTAACTTTATGTAAGGTGTCATTGTGACGTGCTATCCAAGGTTAGGACATGAGTCACAGTTGGTATATATTTGTATCAAAACTCATAGCATTTATGTTGTTATATTTTGCACGACAATTGTTGTAATAAAGTTGTAGTTATTTTCTGTACCATGTATTTGGCGACTCAGAATGGGTTGGATGGAATAGACCTATTTTGGGGTAGTCACAATTCTGTTGGAATAACTCAGATACGCCGCTACCCTATACTTGGTGAAATTCTTACATTATTCCATTCTTTATTATTATGTTGAATAACTTTGTCTACATGCAAAGTCTTCGCATACATGGTGAAATTCTTTTAATATTCCATTATTTATTATTCTTAGAATATCCTCGTCGATCGTTTCTTTACGCGGACTCGGGTTCCGTTATTTATTATTACATTGGAATATCCTGCTGCATGCGTTTTTCACGCCGACCGGGTTCCGTTATTTATTATTCTCATTGGAATAACTTGCGCATGCGGCTCTATCGCGTATTTATGGTGATTTCTTTTGTTATTCCATTCTTTATTATACTCAGTTGGTTAAAACTTTGACTTCTATACTCCATGAAATTAGTGGAAAATCCTTGATATTTGTGCTTCATCCAAATTCTTTTCATGGAAATATTCTTCCCAGCATTCTTGAATTTTACTCTACAAAGCGATGTCGTGTTGACAAATTGACGTTATCGGTTCCTAGATTGCCCCAAAATAGGTATACATCACCCATTATTCGGTTGTCGATACATGATACGAAACAACTACTAACTTTATTATTACAACAATAAAAGCTGTGAGTTTGAATACAAATATTATCTTCTAGACAATATCTATACTCAAATAAATCCTCATCACATTTATTGATACATTATTTTACAAAATGGTGAGGACTACTAAACAATTCTTTCTAAAACCTTCATTCCATACCCAGAGCTAAATACTTTCGCTATATTCTACGCCTCACGAGAAGAAAAATGGAACAAAAAGGAAAAGGGTGAGCTCAACTAGCCCGATAAAAGAATATTATGACTAAGATAATATACAACAAATTATCGTTAGTCTTCACGAGGAAAAATCTAATAGAATACAATAGGCAACAAATTTTAAATCAATATTACATGACGAAATAATAATTCATTAGAAGAGTTAAGTAGAGAATGCAAACTACTATCTTCTATGTATGAATTTAAAAGTTCATCGTCTATCTTTTATCCTGTAACATCAATCGATATATATACGGAATCAAATATTCATCTTTTTTTCTGACGGGCGAAAGATATTCATCGATTAATTCGTGTTCATCTAAACACTGTTCATCTTTGCACTCTGACTGACGAAGATATTCTTGAAATCATTCATCTTTTTGCACTACGAGGCCAAAGATATTCAATAATATCATCATTTAAGGCGAGGATGATGAAAAATATTTTTAAAAAGCGAATCCGGTGAAACAAAATGACAAGGATTAAGGATTAAGGATTAGTACTTTGTTTTATCCATGTTCAAAAATACCTCAAAAAATAATCATAGTGGTGTAAAATTCAAGAATGATCAAAACATGGATACAATCAAAGCTAGTATCGAGAATAGATATTTTGGACAAAAAGAAGAAATTTTATTTTTCGAATAGTCTTGATAGTGAATAGTCGTAATAGTCTTAGTATCGTGAATAGTAACTCAAACACCAAAAGATAGAAATTTCCCAAAAAAACATCTTCACGCTTCATGAATAGTATAGTACTGAATAGTAACTTTCGTGAATAGTAACTTCGTGAATAGTAACTCGTGAATAGTAACTCATGAATAGTAACTTGGACATGAAAAAGTTCAAATTTGATAAAAGTTCCAACCAATATTTGACATAAATGATATTGAAGAAATAATATCATTTGAGAAAAAATAACATCCACTTACCTCGAAAGATTAGTACTTCTAGTTGGAATCTAGGATATAGTCTTTGAAGGGAACTTACTTTGTCTAACAATACTCAAAGTATACTCACAAGAATCGCTCAATATATCGAGAGAAAATAGAGAGAAACTTGGTTTACGGTGTGTTTTCGATTCTAACCTAAGCACCTATTTATAGGAAAATGCTTAGAACACCAAAGCGAAAATTGAATATAATATTAATATATTTTTACATTTTCTTTAGCCCACCTTAACAACTGATCTCAGCCCATTTGAATCACATGTGAGGCCAACTTAGTTGCAAAAAAACGTTTTTCTCAAAATAATTAACTAAAACTCCCAAAAATTAATTATTTGAACTTGAACTTCAATAATTCATAATAAATAGCCCTTTTATCAGAAAATTTCAAATCTCAAGAGTTTTTATAGGAAATTCAATTCTCTACAACTTTGCGAGAAGAAAGTTTTTCAATTCCAAACGAAATTGGCCAAAATCCACAAGCAGGCGATTTTACAAATTATAATCAAATTTGATCGATAATTGTGTCCACCACACACAAAACATGTGTTAAACATTTAATGCCACAAAAATACTCTTCCTCCTCATATATACTCATATATCCCACATTCATTGTAAAAATATCATCGTTAATATATTATTAAAATAATATATTTAAATGAATTATTTTATCGAGAAAAGATAAAATATTAATTTTCAACAATTGTCACATTAAAAATTTTCTCCATCTATATCCTCATAAAATCAATATTTTCCTCATCATATAAATCAATAATTAATTATTCATAAATAATATTACGAGAATCACATTATTGACAACCGTGGTTCAAGGATAGAGGGGCTTTCCATAAGGATCTCTCTTCTTCTTGCCGCTGATTAGATGACCAAACCTCTCCTTAGAACGAACTTTCTAGACATTGTCAATAATGTTATCTTATAATATTATTCAGATAATATGAATTATTGCTTCGATAATGGAAAATACGGTGTAATGACAATTATTGAAACAACAACAATATAAAATGTCAACGTAGCAATTATTGAATCGATAAAATAAAATCTTGAGCGATAAATTCTCGTAACCATTATTGAGTAGTGCCTTCAATAATTAATTGGTGCAATAATGTCTTCTTTTGTGCAACAACACGTATTCTTGTGTGTTTTAACCATAGGGTATTCCAACGATGTTAACGGATAACAACTACTGATTATTTTTAAACAACTTATATTTGTCGTTTTCTTCATCCATATCGCTTTTCGGTTATGGGGCCCACACATGGGCTGCGGCAGTGCGAATATTCGTACGAATATTCCACGACGAACGAATATTCTCAACAATGACAATGAATATTTTATAACCACTTGCTTATTTTGAAATATTTGCGTATTTTACCCCTAACTATCCACATTAATCAAATCGACCCTTACTATTTCAAAATAATAAATAGAAAATTAAATTTCATTAATAATAAGTTGGGGTCTTCTGACCTCCCTCCTTATGAAATTTAGTCCTCGAAATTGGCGTGCGTACACAGTGTTTTGAAAAGGTGAGGATACCTCGCTTTCATTTCCGTTTCCAATTCCCGGTCATTTCCTCTATAGCATGATTCCTCCACAAAACTTTAACTTGTGGTATGACCTTTCTTGGCGTGGGACATGCTCCTTCTATCCAAGATCTTGGCGGTACCTCCTCATACGTTAAGTCTTGGCTATCTCGTCCGGTTCTAACTTTCTATAACGTGGTTGGGTCTTTCACATATTTACTGATGCGGATATGTGAAACACATTATGAACACGAGACATACTTGGAGATAGCTTGCGAGTCTATAGGCTACATTTCCTACTCGGTCAAGAATTTGAAATGGACCAATAAATGCGTGGATTGAGCTTTCCTCTCTTCCCAAATCTTGTAACTCCCTTCCATGGAGCAACTTCATGACAATCATGATCCCCACACTAAATTCCACGTCCTTTCGATGAAGATCCGCATAACTCTTTTTCGATCTTGTGCTTGGTTTGTATCGTTGTCGAATCATTTGGATCTTTTAAAGTAGTCATACGTACCAACTTCGGGTCCCAACGATGTTGCTTCACCCACCTCGTCCCAACATATCTTGGAAGCGACACTTTCGCCCATATAATGCTTGAAATGGAGCCACACTATACTTGCACGATAAGCTTTGTTGTTGTAGGAGAATTCCACCATGGTAAATACTTATCCCAACGCCCTTGAAGTCTAGGACACGAGTCTTAATAAATCTTCAAGAGTTTGAATAGTCCTTTACGATTGTCCGTCCGGTTTGAGGATGGTATCTTAGAAGCCCAGATAAATAAATCCGTGCCCATAGCTTTTTGCAAGCTAACCCAAAATCTTGAAGTGAATCTTGGGTCACGATCCGAAACTATGGATACGAGCATGCCATGCAACCTCACAATCTCATTCACGTACATACTAGCAAGGCGTTCAAGTGAATAAGTCTCCGTATCGGCAAGAAATGAAGCGAGACTTGGTTAATCTATCAACAATAACCCAAATAACATTGATGCCTTGAAAACCGTAGGGAAGACCCGTAACGAAATCCATGGTAATGTGTTCCCACTTCCATTTGAATCTCAAGTGGTTGCAGCGGACCCTTAGGTACCGGATGCTCCGCCTTTACCGTTGACAAGTTAAACACATTGAGATAAACTTTGCAATCTCTCTCTTCATATTGTTCCACCAAAATGTATGTCGAAGATCACGATACATTTTAGTACTTCGAGATGGATTGCAAATGGTGTATTGTGTGCCTCCATCATAATCTTGTACTTCAAATCGAGTCGTTAGGAACACAAAGTCTAGAGTGGACTCAAGTATTCCTTCTTCATCAATTCTCGCTTAGGAATAGCTCCTTCTTGTACTTTCTTCTTCATACGCATCGACTCAAGATTGGGTGGCTTGAAAGCGACCTTAACTTTTTCTATTAAAGTTGGCTCTGTCGTATATACTTGACATCATCGCACTCATTCCGCATATGATCTTCTACTCAATCGCGTCGGCTACCACGTTAAACTTTTCGGGATGGTATTGAATAGTGTGGTGCGTAGTCTTTCAATAGCTCGAGCCAGCGTCATTTGCGCGTGTTGAGTTCTTTTTGAGTGAAGAAATATTTAAGGCTTTTATGGTGCGAATATATCTCCACTTTCTCCCCATATAGATAGTGCCTCCATATCTTTAAGCAGCAACATTGCTTTGCATGACTCTAGATCATGAGTAGGATAATTCCTCTCATACTCTTTAAGTTGTCATGGCATAGGCTATGACTTTCCCGTTGCATGAGAACACATCCTAACCCTTTGCACGAAGCATCGGCATGTAGATAACAAATCCATCCGAACCGGATGGTATTGTTAGAAGGTGTCTTAGAAATAAGTCTCCTCTTAAGCTCTTGGAAACTCTTCTCGCATTCTTCGCTCCAAACGAATTTTGTATCCTTAGGAGTTAGGCGGGTTAATGGAGTAGCGATTAGAAAACCCTTCCACGAATCTCAGATAATAACCATTAAGCCCAAAAACTACGTACTTGATCCAAACTTGGGTTGCTCCCAACTTTGTATTGCTTCAATCTTGGCCGGGATCAGCGGATACTCCATGTTTTGACACCACGTGCCCAAGGAATGCTACTTCCTCAAGCGAAACTTCGCATTTCTTCAATTTGGCATATAGTTTGTTTTCACGAAGCCTTTGGAGTACCGACTTCAAATGGTGCTCATGATCTTCACGACTTTTGGAATATATGAGGATGTCATCAATAAAAACAACAACGAACCGATCCAAATATTCCTTGAATACTCGGTTCATCATATCCATGAAAGCCATGGGGAGCATTAGTCGATCAAGAAAGACATGACTAAGAATTCATAATGCCGTCTGGGGGAGTTCTAAAAAGCGATCTTTGGAATATCCTCGATTCTAATCTTGGTGATGATATCCGAGCGAAGATCGATTTTTGAAAAGAATTGTGCCCTTGCTTATCTGGTCAAACAAGTCATCAATCTGAGGTAGAGGATACCTATTCTTGATGGTGACATGGTTCAATTCGATAGTCGATACAAAATCGCATACTCCGTCTTTCTTCTTTCTGAATAAAGCAGGAGCACCCCGAGGAGATGTCTTAGGGCCAGAATGAAACCGATGTCCAACAATTCTGTAGTTGGACCTTTAACTCTGAAGTTCAATAGGAGCCATTCGATATGGGGTTTTAGAAATGGGCTTTGTACGGGTTCAAGATCAATAAAGAATTCAACTTCACGTTACGGGGTAGGCCAGGGAAGTTCTTGAAATCGTCGGGAAAATCGATAACAACGGGAATATTATTCAAATTTGGCGTGTCTTTATTCAAATCCATAACATGGGCTAAGAAAGCTTGACATCCGTTTTTCAATAAGCGAATAGCTTTATGATTAGATATGGCGGTGATTGATTTTAATGGTTTAGTTGCTTGAATTAAATACAACGACGGTTGGTTAGGAATATGAAAACTAACAACCTTACGAAAACAATCAATTTTGGCATGATGAGTAGTTAACCAATCAATCCCTAAAATCACATCAAAAGCAAGTATCTTTAAAGAGATAAGGTCAACGGTAAGGTAATGGTGCCAACTTGAATCAAACAAGATTTATAAGCGATGGATGTGATGAAAGTTTCTCTAACGGAGTTTCCACGAGATAGGTCAAAGTCTAATTTCTCGGAGTCGAGTTTAAGCGTTGAGCACAAGCGGGAGAGATAAATGAATGGGTATGCACCGTATCAAGTAAGGTATAAACTTAGCAGAATTTATAAATAGCTTACCCGTGATCACCTCGTTTGGGTTCCTCGCATTATGACCGATCCTGACAAACGCTCTTCCGGAATCGTTGACTTTGACTTTTACGGGACGATCTCTTTTGAGTCACCGTCCCATTGAACTAGGTTTACGCTTCTTGTCTGATCTCGAAGCGATATGTCCTTCCTTTCCACAATTATAGCATACCTTGAGCTGTTGTGGGCGGTTTGGTGATATGTCCCTCTTTCCGCATTTATAACATATATATGGGTGGTCGTTCTCCTCCCACTTAGAACCGATTCTTTCTTGCCTTTGTCGTCTTCACATGGTCATTGTTAAATCTCCTCTTTTAAAATCTCCTCATTTCGCTTCTTCTATTTTCATGGCCATATTACCACGGTGGTTACCATTTTGTCCCGTCTGTTTCTTTCTCCGTGGTTATCATTATTTTGTTGATTGCTATCTCTACGATACGATCCACGGTTATGGTCCCTCGGTTGGCCGTACTTCGTTATCTCGCTCTAATAATTGAGCCTGTTTTACAACATCTCGAATAGAGAAAAGT
The DNA here is from genome assembly GCA_020205615.1 of Panax quinquefolius. Lineage (NCBI taxonomy): Eukaryota > Viridiplantae > Streptophyta > Magnoliopsida > Apiales > Araliaceae > Panax > Panax quinquefolius. Next base: position 26,733,120 of record CM035160.1, on the reverse strand, counting down.
TTATGAGAAATGAGATCTTGGCGTATCTTGGGTTTCAAACCTCTAAGAAACATCCGCGTCATCGTTCCTCATTCTCCACCAAATGAGGTGCAAACACGGATAACTCTGCAAACTTTGCCTCGTCTTGAGACAAATAATCGTGTTGTTTTGCTCTAATCGATGAACTCCACTTCCTTCGTATAGCCGAACACTTTCGGGAAAGTATTTGTCATTAAATAGTTTCTGAAAGCGTCTCCCAAGACATCTTTGAGTCTTGGTGGATGGAGTGCGCTTCACAGACTCCCACCGATGATACGCTCGCTCGCGGGAACATAAAGGTGGCGAATGGAACCTTCTGTTCCTCCGTGCATCCCAGACATCGAATATCTTGGTAATTTGCTTGACCCGTGTTTCGCCGTGATCGGATCGGCTTTCCCTTAAATTACAGTGGTCCCAACTCTTTGAGCTGCTTGGTTTTGTGACAACCCGTGTAATTGCTATCATTTCCTCCTATATTTTGAACACGAGTCTCCTCTCGTGCGATTTTGCATGAAGCTGCAAAAAGCTTCTAAACATCCCTCGTTCATCATCTGCTTTCGATGGTGTTGTTGTTCATAAGAGGAACATTGCCGACTGTTGCGTTCTCCTCGTTGGTGAGTATGAAGGCGTCTCCACGGTCTCATTTCCATTGTTAATATTCTCGATCGACATTCTCAAATCTTTGTCGTAAAACAAGGGTTAATTAAGGAAATCAATATATCACATAATATCCTTATATCTTGACCAACTAAAAAAATAAGCTTAGGTAGGACACACTTTAGCGAAAGATTTACTCGTCTCTCCCCTCTAGTTCTATTCCCCGTCTCACTTAGATCTCATGGAGATCATATCCTAAGCTACGATACCAAGTGTGGCGCCCCCAAAATAGGTATACATCACCCATTACGAGTTGTCGATACATGATGCGAAAACAACTACAACTTTATTATTACAACGATAAAAAAACGTGAGTTTGAATACAAATATTATCTTACAGACAATATCTATACTCAAATAAATCCTCATCACATTTATTGATACATTATTTTACAAAAATGGTGAGGACTACTAAACAATTCTTTCTAAAACCTTCATTCCATACCCAGGCTAAATACTTTCATTATATTCTAGCCTCACGAGAAGAAAAATGGAACAAAAAGGAAAAGGGTGAGCTCAACTAGCCCGGTAAAGAATATTATGACTAAGATAATATACAACAAATTATCGTTAGTCTTCAACGAGGAAAAATCTAATAGAATCTGATAGACAACAAATTTTAAATCAATATTACATGAAAATAATAATTCATTAGAAGAGTTAAGTAGAGAATGCAAACTACTATCTTACATGTATGAATTTAAAAGTTCATCGTCTATCTTTTATCCACAACAACATCAATCAATATATATACGGAATCAAATATTCATCTTTTTACTCTGGGCGAAGATATTCATCGATTAGTCATGTTCATCTAAACACTGTTCATCTTTTTGCACTTTCTGACGAAAGATATTCTTGAAAATCATTCATCTTTTTTTTCTGAATAAGATATTCAATAATATCATCATTTAAGGCGAGGATGATGAAAAATATTTTTAAAAAGCGAATCCGGTGAAACAAAATGACAAGGATTAAGGATTAAGGATTAGTACTTTGTTTTATCCATGTTCAAAAATACCTCAAAAATAATCATAGTGGTGTAAAATTCAAGAATGATCAAAACATGGATACAATCAAAGCTAGTATCCGAATAGATATTTTGGACAAAAAGAAGAAATTTTATTTTTCGATGAATAGTCTTGTATCGTGAATAGTCTTAGTATCGTGAATAAAACTCAGACACCAAAAGATAGAAATTTCCCAAAAAACATCTTCACGCTTCATGAATAGTACTAGTGAATAGTAACTTCGTGAATAGTAACTCGTGAATAGTAACTCGTGAATAGTAACTCATGAATAGTAACCCCGACATGAAAAAGTTCCAAATTTGATAAAAAGTTCCAACCAATATTTGACATAATGATAATGATATTGAAGAAATAATATCATTTGAGAAGAAAATAACATCCACTTACCTCGAAAGATTAGTACTTCTAAATTTGGAATCTAGGGTATAGTCTTTGAAGGGAACTTGCTTCCATCTAACAATACTCAAAGTATACTCACAAGAATCGCTCAATATATCGAGAGAAAATAGAGAGAAACTTGAGTTTACGGTGTGTTTTTCAATTCTAACCTAAGCACCTATTTATAGGAAAATGCTTAGAACACCAAAGCGAAAAATTGAATATAATATTAATATATTTTTCACATTTTCTTTAGCCCACCTTGAACAACTGATCTCAGCCCATTTGAATCACATGTGAGTCCAACTTAGTTGCAAAAAAAAATTTTTCTCAAAATAATTAACTAAAACTCCCAAAATTAATTATTTGAACTTGAACTTCAATAATTCATAATAAATAGCCTTTTTATCAGAAAATTTAAATCTCGCGAGTTTTTATAGGAAATTCAATTCTCTACAACTTTGCGAAAGAAAGTTTTTCCAAATTCCAAACAGAAATTGGCCAAGAAATCCATAAGCAGGCGATTTTACGGTATAATCAAATTTCGATCGATAATTGTGTCCACTGACACACAAAACATGTTTAAACATTTAATGCCACAAAAATACTCTTCCTCCTCATATACTCATATATCCCATTCATTGTAAAAATATCATCGTTAATATATTATTAAAATAATATATTTAAATGAATTATTTTATCGAGAAAAAGATAAAATATTAATTTTCAACAATTGTCACATTAAAAATTTTCTCCATCTATATCCTCATAAAATCAATATTTTCCTCATCATATAAATCAATAATTAATTATTCATAAATAATATTAAAGAATCACATTATTGACAACGAGGCGGTTCAGGGATAGAGGGGCTTTCCATAAGGATCTCTCTCTATCTTGGCCAGCATTAGATGACCAAACCTCTCCTTAGGCGAACTTTCTAGACATTGTCAATAATGTTATCTTATAATATTATTCGGATAATATGAATTATTGCTCGATAATGGAAAATACGGTGTAATAATGACAATTATTGAAACAACGACAATATAAAATGTCAACGTAGCAATTATTGAATCGATAAAATAAAATCTTTGAGCGATAATTCTTGTAACCATTATTGAGTAGTGCCTTCAATAATTGGTGCAATCAATAATCTTCTTGTGCGACAATAGCGTATTCTTGTGTTTTAACCACCGGGTATTCCAACGATGTTAACGGTAACAACTTCTGTGTTATTTTTAAACAACTTATATTTGTCGTTTTCTTCATCCAATAAACTTTTTTCAGTTATGGGGCCCACACATGCGTTTTTGTGGTGTCGTCGAATATATTCCCGACGAATATTCTCGACAACAATGAATATTTTATAACCACTTGCTTATTTTGAAATATTTGCGTATTTTACCCCTACTATCCACCATAAATTGCTTAAATTTTGAAATATTTGCGTATTTTACCCTATGATATCCACATTAATCAAATCATTGATGACCCTATTATACTATTTCAAAATAATAAATAGAAAATTAAATTTCATTAATAATAAGTTGTGGGTTTAGAATCAATGAAGAGAGGAAATCTCAACCCTCGATTTAATTGACCCATTTGAAATCCTCGATCGAGTAGAACGTGGGCTTATAGACTCGTTTCTTTGCCAAGTATGCCGTGTGTCATAACATTTTTTTTTACGTATCGACGTTACGTAAATATGTGGACGACCCAAACCACATTATTAATTTAGAACCGGACGAGATAACGGCTGATTTAACGTTTGAGGAGATACGTGTTAAAATCTTGGATAAGAAGAATCGTATTCAACACTCAAAGGTTATACCTCGAGAGTTAGAATTTGAAATGAAGTCGAGGTATCCTCACCGCTCAAAGATACCAAGACGTCACGTAAATTTTGAGGCAAAATTCCATAAGGAGGGAGATTGTGAGACCCAGTTTTATGAATAAATATTTAATTTTCTCAAAATAATTTTTAAATATTATGGTGTGGATTTGATATAATGTTATAGTTGTGGGTTATATTTATAAATTTTGCAAAAGTACGCTTAGTTGTTATATAATATTTGATTGGTGGGGAATATTCTTTTTGTTTGGAGAATATCCGATGCGATGTACAATCATTAGTGGACCCATGAATGGAATTATTGTCGGATTGAAAAACGGCAAAAATACTTTATGAAAATAAATAAATGGAAGTTTTACTGTTAACTTGTTGAAACACGGTGTTAAAAAATACGATGTCTGGCGTGGTTGCATAGTAGCACTTACCTGTATTGATTATTGATGCTTACGTGAGAAGTAACTTAGTTATACTCAATTATTACTACAGTAATTACTACATCATATCTTTCATATTATTGATTCAATTATTGTTATAGTATCATCTGCATAATATGATATATTATTAAATCAATGATTGAGACTAACAAAGTTATTCATATTATTATTTGCAATATTGAGAATGTCTAGAAGTTACATCGAGGAGAGGTTTGGTCACCTAATTGCATACCGATAAAGAAAAATCCTTATCTCGGAAAGCCCCTCTTTCTGGGAGCGACACGGTTGTTAAGTATTGTGAGTTATAATATTAATGATGAATGTTATTAAAATAAAAGTTGTGTTCGAGTTGAATTTGGAGACGCTGGACGTGATATTTGAGTCCTAACGATGAAATTAGTAAAATAGTCTATAAACACAAAATTTTCCGGATTCACTATTTGGTCAAAAAATCAACAGTTGACTTTTTTGGAAAAATCAAACTTCAAAATTTCAAAATTTATATTTTGATAAAAATAGTTTCATTATGTTGGAATTATTTGTGTTAGTGAAAATCGACATCTATTCTGATGATAATTGATGTCTGGGGGTTATATTGATAAATCGGGTAATTTATCGGATAAATGAGCAATTAATTGCTACTAATTCACATGCTTATATAAATATTTGTTCACATGTGTGTACTATTGAATCACATTCTTGTACTATTAGGGGAGTTGGTGCAAAATTGATAATACTTGCATGGTAAGTTAAAAATGGAGGTATAGATGGAGGTCTTATCTTTGTAATTATTTTTATCACATGATTAGAACTATTGAGTCACTTGATTTACTATTTATTCACATTATTTACTATTAGGGGAGTTCGTGCAAGTTTGATAATACTTGTAGGACTAAATTAAAAATGAAGAAAAAGATGAAGGTATTATACTGTAATATTTCGAGCCCCAAAACGTGCAATTATCGAAACTATATTTTCCTATAAATAGAAGCTCATTCTTCCTTCATTTCTCACCAATTCATAAAAGCTTTAGAGCAATTATTATAGAGAGAAATTATAGAGAGAAAGAAGAAGAGAAGTCTGCTACCTCACTATTCCAATATCCAGCTTTCTAAGGTAGGAATATTATTTTTGTACTGTAAGGGGTACTCTTTCTTTCTTATTTATGAAGAGAACTTCATTATTCCATTCTTTATTATTACATTGGAATAACTCAGATATAATGCCTACCCTATACTTGGTGAAATTCTTCTGTTATTCCATTCTTTATTATTATGTTGGAATAACCTGTCTATGCAAAGTATTGCATACATGGTGAAATTCTTTTAATATTCCATTATTTATTATTTTGTTGGAATATCCTATCGGTGCGTTTTACACCGGACCTGGTTCCGTTATTTATTATTCTGTTAGAATATCCTGTCTGTGCTTTTTACGCCGGACCTGGTTCCGTTATTTATTATTCTATTGGAATAACCTGCATGTGCGGTCTATCGCATGCATGGTGATTTCTTTTGTTATTACATTCTTTATTATACTCAGTTGGTTAAAACTTTGACTTCTATACTCCATGAAATTAGTGGAATATCCTTGATATTTGCTCTTCATCCAGTATCTTTTCATGAAAATATTCTTCTGAGCATTCTTGAATTTTACTCTACAAAGAAGTATCATGTTGATAATTTGGACGTTATCAGTTCATAGATAAATTAATTCTTGAACTTGTTTTATTGAATTCTTATATCATTGTCATCATCCTCATGTTTATATTTTGTTGAAAGTCATCTACATGGCTGTGGTGCATAGATGAACTTGGTATGATTATAATGAGGATTATTCTATATAATCATAACCGTAATGTTACAAATGATGTGGAAAAAGTCCTCATTGACGTAGTGTATTGATGGACAATTTTTGGTATGATTATGGCTATAGATTCTCTTTGGTAGTAGTGCGAAGATGAATTGTTTTATAAATAATCGGGGACCGTTGATGAAAACATGATTATCTTTAGTAGTAGTGCATGGATAATTAAATGGTCGTGATACTAAAGAATATCCTTGGTAGTATTATAGGGGGATTCGATGATGTGGATTATTTATTAAAAATTTGAGTCGAGCGATAAAAGTGATAAAAACCTTTTAAATCATAGAAGATAGTAGATTTTATTCCCTACTTTACTCTTCTAATGGATTGCTTGTTAAACCTGCAGATTAAACTTGATAGTTATTATATTTTATCGGTTTAACAACATTGAAGGCTAACGATGAATTATTACAGTATTATCTTAGTCATAATATTTCTTCTTGGGCTAGTTGAGCTCACCCTTTCTTTCACCGTTTCTCTTGAAATGAGAATGTAGCCGGGACTAGTCGAGAACGAGCAGTGATGGTCCTAGATGGTGCATTAGTAGTCCTCACTATTCTTTGAAATAGTGTGATAATAATTGTAATGAGAACTCCTTTTGAGTTTGTATGCTCTCTAGTAGACAATATTTGTATTCAAACTCACAGCATATGTTTTGTCATATTGTACACGACAGTTGTATTATTAAGTTGTTTTTGAATTCTGTACCATGTATCTGGCGACTCAAGATGGGTGATGTATACCTGTTTTGGGGGCGTCACAGTTGGTATCAAAGGTTAGGGATATGATCCACAGTTGAGATGTGAGAATAGAACTAGGAGGGAGAGGCGGGATTTTTTTTAGTATGACCTACCTAATTTTATTTGGTATTTAATTGGTCGGTCAGAGTATAGGGATAATATGTGATATATCAATTAACCCTTATTTTGTGATATGTGATATTTGTGTATATTCAAGTCCAGCTAGGGACGGTGGCACCAAAGGTGAATACGGACAAAACAAAGTCGGTGGTTTCAAGAATAGCGTTTTTCGTGACTTCTCAAAAAGAGAGTAACCCGAACGAAGTTAGCACGGGTTAGTTAATTATAAATTCTTGCGAAGTCTATACCTTATTCGAATTTTGGTCCGGTCCGGGAGTTCGGACCTGATCCGGCCTCATATATATATATAATTTCTCCCGAACTATGGGACTATTAATCAGATTTTAAAGTTTTTAGTCAACTGATTAACTATTTTTTTTTGTTAAATTACAAATTATAATATTATATATTCAAAACTGTAAAGCCCCCAAATCCGGGTACTTGAAACCCAAACTCGGTGCTTCACGATACCATTTCTATGAGCGAAATAATACTAATAATAATAACAATAATATAAAGATCAACTTAATTTACATATTTATCAGAGTCTGAATTCCCAAGTACGAGACCTTTAAACATTCATTACAATACATGATAGATAATATATCTCATTGTCTTAATAATATTAAACTATTACATAAACTACCACGAATCTTATTCTGTTTGCTTTCCTTTTCCTTTGTTTCTGCATGATCCTTCAAGTTGTTCACACTTAGCTGAAAACATTTAAATTAAGCAAGGATGAGCATTTGAGTTCCCAGCAAGTAATAGCAATTATATATATATAAGCTGAAAGAATTTAAATATTTTCTTTATACTACTCTTCTACAACAAGTCAATAGTTGTGAAGTAATCTGAACCGATAATAATAACATAACAACCCTCTTTCAAATGTTTTAAACTACGTATTGACTATAACTAGGGTTAATGTGACATACTATAAATATTGTTTTCATTTTCAAAAAGGTTTAAATGAACTTCATCTCATGAAGCCGTCTTTCTTCTTACTTGACACGCAATTGATCGATCAAATTGTACCTTGTATTAATCAACACTACATTGCAAGAATGAGGGTAAAATTCACACTGTCCGCCTTGGGCGCATAAAAGTTTTCCCTTGATAGGGATGTTCATACTTGTCTGGGTTCCAAATCAAAGATTTTATCTTGTTCAACAATAATCTATAATTCAACATATATACGGGTAATTGACAAAGGTGTATCAACATGTGATTAAATACAATGATTATCCAAGTGGGGATAACATAATATATATATATATCTGAATTATCATATACTAACATGTTGATAATCAATGAGCGTATATAATATAGGGTTAATAATCTGTACAGTAATAATATAATTTAGAAACATTCTAACTCATGTCCATTGCATAAAGAAAATGCAAAGGTAAGATACTTGCCTGATGCGCTGCTTACAATTTGCAACTTAGTTTTATCTTTTATATAACCACCTATCAGTAATAAGATCATTTTACTGATTAGAATATCATATTATAACACATAACAACGCTTATTATTGCTTATTAAATCACCAACACATACCCTAATCACATTGGCACATATGTTTAATAACCATTGAATCACAAATAATCACTTATATCTAATCAATTTATCTAAGTCCAGATCATTTTAAAACATGCCATTGTTATCTGCAAAGCGACTTTATCGGATAATTATCGAGTCTAAGACTCTATTCTGTAACTCAATATCTATAAATATCAGTCATATTATTTTTAAATGACTTATAATAATTTTAAAACATTTATTATAATTTATCATGAATTTTCAAACACCGAATCATTATTAAATAATTTAAATATTAAACAATTTAATTATCATTAATATTTAATTAATATTAAACTATTAATGAAATCATTTCTAAAATGTTAAAGTATTAATGCATTATTTATCAAAATATTAAAAGTCATTAAGTATAACTTAAAATATTTTTAATTCATTTATATCCCTTTTAAATAATTTTTAAATTAATAAAACCATCTTTAAACTATTTATTTAATATAATTACTAAATAAATTTAATATCATTAATATTAAATTAATAATCCTTAATATTAAATTATTAATAAAATTATCCTTTAAATATTAAAAGTTATAATTTATAACTTAAAATATCCTTAAACACTTTATTTTCATTTAAAATGATTTTTATAATATTAAAATCATTTTAAACTAATTTATTTAATATAATTATTAAATAACTTTAATATCATTAATAATAATTAATTAATGAAATTTACCTTTAAATATTAAAAGTTATATTTTATAACTTAAAATATTTTAAATACCTTTTATTATTTAAAATGATTTTAATATAATAAAATCATTTTTAAATTTATTTATTTAATTCATTTATTAAATAACTTAATTATCATTAAAATTAATTTATTAATGATATTTATCACAAAATATTAAAAGTCATTAAATATAACTTAAAATATTTTCTTATATCATTATATTATTTTAAATGATTTTTCAAATATTAAAATCATTTTAAATAATTTATTTAATATTATAATTAAATAAATTAAATACTTTTAATATTTCAAAAATATTAAATATTTATGAAATATATTAAAAATAATTAAAAATTAATTTTCAGAATTTAAATTAATTTTTAATAATTAATTTTATATTTTTAATAATTAAAAACTAATTTTCTATAATTATTTAATGAAAATATAATTTTTATATTAAAACTGTCGCTAAAGACCACCTATAGTGACAGAATTGTCACTATAGGTGTTCTTCGTGTTCTTCATGCAAACCAAGAACTCATATGCAGCTATCGTGGTTACTACTTTGACCAACCATTATTCTTAATCTATGATGTTTTATGGCATACTTGTGGTCAGATCTTAAAGTACTAGTGCAGATCTACATATTCCAGCAACGATCATGGTCAACAAGAATATATTGAGAGAGATCTAAGGCATCAAAGTGGCTGTCAGACCTGTTCTTCATTTTCTGGGTTACCCAGAAATGAAGAACAGTTTGACCTGCCCACTTTGGGCTTCCACAACTTGCAATCCGTGTATTATTTTTGTGATCTAAACATTTCAGTGTGTTTCTAACATGTAGGACAAGAGATCCATCACATAAAATCATAATAACAACAACACAAGAAAGATATATGGGCCGGTCAAAGTAGGGACCATGAACTATTCTTGAACATTTCTGGGTTTTCCAGAAATGTTCTTGAGCAGTTTCGTCAACCCATGTTTGACCAGCACTTAAATCGAGTCTGTTAAGAATCTGGGTAATACAAAAGCTTTATCATGTAGTCTTCATGTCAGTTTACAATCACAAAACAACAACATGATCAAAACACTTATCAACAACAAGATCAAGCGCCGCAAAAAACATCGTCGAGCGTTACGGGCAATTCAGATTTCGCCCGAAATAACCCAATCAATCTTAGGATCAACCCACTTTGACTCTTAATAACTTTAATACTATAACAGATATGGACCTGATTCTAGTTTCATATCAAAGATTTCATGTCAAGCTACAGATTAAAACTTTAAAACAACAAAAATCATTAAAGATCACAGAGATATAAGGTTTGACATTCGTTGTCAGACATCACAAAAAAAAATTTCCAGAATTTTTTAAAACTTGATTTTGAGCAGATTAAAGTTATGGATCTAGTATGTGTCAACCCAGATCAACTATATGGACTACAAATAACCTATTCTAACATTAAAATCTAACATCTAACACAAGATCCATGGTCAAATTTCATGGCTAGGGTTATACCTTTTCTTTGATTTATCTTGTATTTGAACTTCTAATTTGTTAATGGATTTCGCGGGGCTTAGTTTGTGACTGATATATGAAGGAAATTTCGGAGGTTTGGGGGTTGAGAGAGAATGGTTGAGTGTTGTTACAAAAATGAGCATGAATGTTCCATTTTTCTCTCTCTCAATCTATAAATAGACATACAAGATGCATGAATGGCTGATTTAGAGCCCATGTGCTGGAATTTTTAAGTCAATGGAGTTGTTGAGTTTGGTGAACAACCTCTCCTAATGTCAAAACCTACTAGTAAGCCAAAATAATGCAACTAGGGGCAATATGATCAATTGGCATTATTGTAACTTATCAAACCCTTAGGGTTTAACCCTAAGGTTTAGCACATAGTATTTGTGGGGAATAGTAACTAGGGTTTGTACAAAAAATAATAATAAAATAAAATAAATAATTTTAGTTTCTAAAATTTTGAAATTAGGGTTTCCTAATTAAATTAATTTTCTAATTACTTTATACAGGAACATTAGGGTTTAAAATAACTAATTATAATTAATTTTGTTACTTTAGCAATTAGAGTTTAAAATTAGTAATTAGTTTTATAATTTTTAATTACTAAGCACTAATTTTAGAAATTAGGGTTTCTAGAAATTAATATCTCTAAATGTTAATTAGGGTTGACCTAATTAATCATGAAATCACATAACACAGTTATATAATAGTCTCGAACTCATGATTGAGTTTCAAGTTAGGGTTTTCTAATTTAGAAAAGACCCCAACTTTTATAAATAAAGATGAATTTTCTATAAATATCATTTTTGAATATTATGGAATGAATTTGATATAATGTTATAGTTGTGGGTAATATTTATAAATTTTGCAAAATCAATGCATGTAGTTGTTATATAATATTAGATTGGTTTGGTGGGGAATATTCGTTTTAACGGGAATATTATTAAATACAATGCAGCACAATCATTGGTGGACCCCAGCGAAATTATTGTCGGATTGAAAAAATGACAAAAATACTTTATGAAAATAACGGCGGAAGTTTTACAGTTAATTGTTGAAACACCGGTGTTAAAAATGCGATGTCTGGCGTGGTTACGATGTAGCACTTGCGGTATTGATTATTGATGCTTATGTGATAAGTCACTCGGTTTTGTTTTATTGGTATTATTAATGTAATAAAATAGAAAAAACTTTTATATAAAAGCAGAATACTTTTATAAAGTTATTACGTTTTATTAGACTAATAATAAAAATCTTTTTATATAAAAGCGAATACTTTTATAAAGTTATACATTTTTTATTAGATAATAATTAGAATATATTATATTTTATTATGCGTAGTGTTTGCATAGTGCACTGCATAGTGTTTGCATAGTAAAATCTTTTATAAAGTTATTCATTTTATTAGATTATAAATAGAATATATTATATTTTATTTAAAAGATTTTTGCTTTAAATATGGACCATCAGTTAAAATAAATCAATCTGGACCATTCATGAGTTAGTTCTTATGCAATCCATTTTTCTATAAATAGAAGCTCATTCCTTCATTATTTCTTACGAATTCACTTGAAACTCTAGAGAGAAATTATAGAAAAAGTATAGAAAAGTATTACTCCTTCTACTCTACTCTTATATTGATTTATTTTACGGTAAGGAATATTTGTTTCTTTTGTATTCATTCTTTTGTATTCAGAAGAAACTTACATTATTCCATTCTTTATTATTACTGTTTTGGAATAACTTTTGTATCTGTGAACTACCTATACTTGGTGACATTCTTATTATTATTAGTCTTTATTATTATTACATTTGGAATATCACATGCATGCGTTTTTCTGTGGACTGGTTCCAATCTTTATTATTATTACATTGGAATATCACATGCATGCGTTTCTGTTACTGGTTCCATCTTTATTATTATTACATTGGAATATCACATGCATGTGTGCGTTTCTGGGACACTGGTTCAATTTGTATTATTATTACATTGGAACATCACATGTCAATTTTTACTTTGACTGGTTTAGTTACTTATTATTACATTGGAATAACTTTACATCTGCGAAATCTGCGCATGCGTGGTGATTTCTTTTGTTATTCCATTCGTTATTATACTCGGTTGGTTAAAGTTTTGACTTACATACTCCATGAAATTAGTGGAATATCCTTGATATTTAACGCTTCATCGATATCTTTTCATGGAAATATTCTTACGAGCATTCTTGAATTTTACTCTGAAAGCGATATCGTGTTGACAATTTGGGCGTTATTAGTTCTGGATAAATTAATTCTTGAACTTGTTTTATTGAATTCTTATATCATTGTCATCATCCTCATGTTTATATTATGTTGAAAGTCATACGTGGCTGTGTAGTGCATAGATGGACTTGGTATGATTATGACCGAGGATTATTGATTGTAATCATGGCCAGTAATGTTACAAATGATGTGGAAAAAGTCCTCGTTGGCCCGTAGTGCATTGATGGATAGATTGTTGGCATGATCATGACCATTAATGAATACCACAAATATTCTTGGCACGTAGTGCGTGGATAATTGTGGTTGTGATACTAAAGAATATCCTTGGTAGTAGTGCGGGGGGTGATTCGATGATGTGGATTATTTATTAAAATTTGAGTCTCGGCGATAAAAGTCATGAAAAACCTTTTAAATCATAGAAGATAGTAGATTTTATTCTCTACTTGACTCTTACAATGGATTGCTTGTTCATTGCTGATTAAACTTGATGTTTGTTATATTTTATCGGTTTAACAACTTTGAAGGCTAATGATAATTTATTACGCATTATCTTAGTCATAATATTTCTTCTTGGGCTAGTTGAGCTCACCCTTTCTTTCATTTGTTCTCTTGAGGAAATGAGAATATAGGCGGGGGACGAGTCGGGGAGCGGAGTGATGGACGGATGATAGTATTAGTAGTCCTCACTATTACATTAAATAGTAGTGAAATAATAAATGTAATGAGGACTTATTACGAGTTTGGATATTGTCTAGAAGACAATATTTGTATTAAAACTCATGACTCTCTTTTTGTATATTAAAGATTGTATTTATTTGATTTTGTACCCATGTATTTGGCGACTTCGAGATAGGTGATGTATACCTATTTTGGGGGCGTCACGATTAATATCAAAGCTTAGGGATATGATCCACAGCTAAGATGTGAGAATAGAACTAGGAGGGAGAGGCAGAAATTCCTTAGCTAGTATGACCTACCTAAGTTTTTTGGTATTTAATTGGTGGGTCGAGAATATAGGGATAATATATTTACATGTCGATTAACCTTTTGTTTTGTGGCGATGTCTGAAAATGACATCAAGAGAATGTTGAGAATAGCAATGGAGCACAGAGACGTATTGATTCACCACATATCGATAATCGAGGATAATGTGCATCGAGGAAGGCGACAATCCTCATCTGCAAACAACAACAACTTGACCAAATGATGAATGATGGAATGTTCGAGGCTTTATGCAATTCATGCACACAATGCGGAGAAGCGGCTCTGTCAAAATGTAGGTGGAACCACTTTGGAAACTCTCGGACGATCACCTTAAGCAGTTTCGAGGCTGGGACCACCGGAGTTTATTGGAGAGCAAAACCACTTAAAGGCGGAAGCATGGATAAAGCGAGATCACCAAGATATTTGATGTCTTGGGATGCTCAGAGGCAAAAAGGTTCCTTTTTGCCTTTATGTTGCGAGGAGGAAGCGATTCTTGGTGGGAATCGGTAAAAGCGTACTCGACTGCCCGCCTTGAAAATGTCTTGGGAGAAGTTCGAGAACTATTCAACGACAAGTACTTTCCCAAAGTATTAAATCACATGAAGGAGGTGGAGTTCATCAAGTTGGAACAAAATAATATGGCCAGTGTCGCGATGCGAAAACAAAGTTTGCTTAGAGTTGTCGGTTTGCGTCCCACTTGGTGGATAATGAAGAGAATGATGCGGATGTTTTTAAGAGGTTTGAAGCGGGAATCGTCGACATCTTATTTCTCATAAAGCGTGTTTGTATTCAGGATGTTGTAAATAGGGCTCGATTAGTGGGCGCGATATAATGAGTCAATATGACCAAAGAAAGCGGTAAACAAAATGATAATACCGGTGAGGCGATCGTCGAAGCGGTGACAACAAGCGTGGAGAATCAACGGGCGAAATGGTAACCACTTGGTGGTAATCGGGGCAAAAGCAATAAGAATGGACATTTCGAAGAGAGATTGATAATGATGGAAAGAGCGTCGGCACCGGCACCGTTGTTAAGGAAGAAGAGAACGACCACCTATCGTATGCTTCAAATGCGGAGGGAGGGACACATCGGTCAAAGCTGCGATGCCATCAAAGCGTGTTATAATTGTGGAAGAAGGTCACTTAGCCCGATTTTGTCGTTCACCAGAAAACAAGAGTTCACTAGGATGGAGCACCAAAAGTAGTCCCGAAAAAAGTCCGAAATGGGTGTAGTCTGAGGAGAGCGTTTGTTGTGACCTCCCGAGAAAAGCGAGGAACGAATGAGGTCATCACGGGTAAGCTTATCATAAACTCTAGCGAAGTCATACTTTATTTGATCTGGGTTCTACCCATTCTTTTATTTCTCTACTTGCGCTCAGCGATTAAATTTGACTCAGGAGAAATTAGACTTTGACTTATCTGTGGAAACTCCGTTGGGAGAAACCTTCATTACATCCATTTTTTATAAGTCTTGTTTGGTTCAAATCGGTACCCTCACATTACATGTCGATCTTATTTCATTGAAAATACTTGCATTTGGCGTGATTACAGGGATTGATTGGTTAACTACTCATCATACTAAAATTGATTATTTTAAATAAGGTTGTTAGCTTTCATATTCCTAATCAACCTATTATGCGAATTCAAGTGACCAAACCATTAAAATCAATCACGATCATCTCTCGAAGCCATAAAATTATTCGTTTATTGAAAAATGGATGTCGAGCTTTCTTAGCCCATGTCACGAGATCTAAACAAAAATAAATCGGTTTTGAATGATATTTCTATTGTTAATAAATTTCTGGCGTATTCACGAAGAACTTCTGGCCTACCCCGGGCGTGAAATTGAATTTTGTATCGACCTTGAACACGGTACAAAACCTATTTCCAAAGCCCATATCGAATGGCTCTATTGAACTTGAGGAGTTAAAGACCCAATGCGAGGAATTGTTAGACATTGGCTTTATTAGTCTAGTACTTCTCCTTGGGGTGCTCTGTTACTATTAAGTGAAAAAGAAAGATGGGAGTATCGACTTTGTATTGATTATCGGGAGTTGAATCATGTCACCATCAAAAATAGGTACCCATTGCCACGTATTGATGACTGTTTGACCCGTTGCAAGGAGCAAATTCTTTTCAAAGATTGATCTTCGTTAGGATATCACCAATTGAAGATTAGAGCAGATGACATTCAAAGATGACTTTGAACTTCGATGCGGGCATTATGAATTCCTAGTCATGTCCTTTGGATTGACTAATGCTCCTGCTTTGCCTTCATGGATATGATGAGCCAAGTATTCGAGGAATATTTGGATCACTTTGTGGTCGTCTTTATTGATGACATCCTTATTTATTCAAAAGCCGTGAAGATCATGAAAGCAACACTTGAAATGACACTCCAAAAGCCGTGAATACAAACTTTATGCGAGTTGAAGAAATGTGAGTTACGGCTTGAGGAAGTAGCATTCCTTGGGCACGTAGTATCAAGTCATGGAATATCAGTTGACCCGTGAAAGATTGAAGCAATTCAAAGTTTGGGAACAACCTAAATCGATGGCCAAAAATCGTAGCTTTCTCGGCTTAGCTTGGTTATTATCGGAGATTCGTGGAAGGATTTTCTCGAATAGCTACTCCATTAACTTCGGTGACTCGGAAAGATCTGAAGTTTGGTTGGAAAAGAAATGTGAGAAGAGTTTTCAAGAACTTCGAGGGAGACTCATTTATTTTGTTACGTGAATACCATCGGCTCGGAGGGATTTGTCGTCTCTGATGATGCTTGGGTAAAGGGTTGGGATGTGTTCTCATGCAACATGGGAAAGTCATAGCCTATGCCTCGAGACAACTCAAAAGAATATGAGAGGAATTATCCTACTCATGACCTAGAGTTAGCGGTTGTTGTCTTCACACTTAAAATTTGGAGGCATTACTTGTATGGGGAGAAGGTGGAGATCTTTACGGATCATAAAAGCCTCAAATATTTCTTCACTCAAAAGGAACTCGACATCGACAACGACGTTGGCTTGAGCTGTGAAAGATTATGATCATACCATCGATACCATCTGGAAAAAGCGAGCGTGGTAGGCGGCGCGTTAAGTAGAAGATCATATGCAAAATCTGACGAGTGCGATATTGTCAACATGAAATACCCATTTTGTGTGACTTGCAAAGGATGGAGATAGAGTTAAAGACTCGAGGGACCCGTGTGATGATGGCGAATATCTGAGTAGCAGCCGACTTTAATTGATAAAGTTAAAGGCTGCTCAAGCTTCTGAGACACAGGCGATCGTATGAGGAAGAAAGTGCGAAGGTGCTATCTTGGGAAGCAGAATCGATGAAGAAGGAATACTTGAGTCGACTCCGGACTTTGTGTTCTAACGACCACGATTTAAAGTATAAAATCATGATGGAGCGCCTGCACACACACCATTTGCAATCCATCACAGGAGTACCAAAATGTATCATGACCTTGATCGTACATTTTTTGGTGGAAGCAATATGAAGAGAGAGATAGCGTTGTTTATCTCGAGGTGTCTAACTTGTCAGCGAGTTAAAGCGGAGCATCAAGTACCAAAAGGTCCATTGCAACCACTTGAAATTCGAGAATGGAAGTGGGAGCACATTACCATGGATTTAGTTCTGGGTCTTCTAAGGTTTCTCGGCGTAGATGCGATTTGGGTCATTGTTGATAGATTGACCAAATCGCTCATTTCTTCTGGACCGTCTGAAAACTTATACACTTGAGCGTCTTGCTCGTATGTACATAAGCGAGATTGTAAGGCTGCATGGTATGCTGGTATCCATAGTTTACGATCGAGACCCAAGATTCACTTCACGATTTTGGGTTAGTTTGCAAAAAAAGCTATGAGCGCAGACTTACGATTTAGCTTCGGCATATCATCCTCGAATGACGGACGGACGATCGGAGGGACTATTCAAACTCTTGAAGATCTATTAAGACTCTGTGTCCTTGATTTCAAGGAAGTTGGGACAAGTTCTTACCATTGGTGGAGTTTTCTCTGACAACGATTATCAAACAAGTATTGGCATGGCTCCATTCAAGCGTTGTATGGAAGAAAGTGTCGTTCTCGATTATCTTTGGGATGAGGTGGGTGAAGCAACGTTGTTGGGACCGGAGTTGATGCGTATGACTACTCTGAAAAAGATTGAAACGATCCGTGACGTATAAAAAAACCTCACAAGATCGACAAAAGAGTTATCTTGATCTTCATCGAAAGGATGTGGAATTCGATATAGGAGATCATGTGTTTGTTACGTGTTGCTCCATGGAAAGGAGTTCTGAGATTTGGAAGAGAGAAAAGCTCGATCCTCGATTCATTGGCCCATTTTAATCCTCGATCGGTAGGGCGTGGCTATAGACTCGCTTTCTGCCGCCAAGTATGTCTCGTGTTCATAACGTTTTTCACATATCCATATTACGTAAATATGTGAAAGACCGAACCACATTATTGAGTTAGAACCGGGACGAAATAGCGGAAGATTTGGCGTATGAAGAGGTTCTGTTCAAATCTTGGATAAAAGGAACATATTCTACGCTCGAGTTATACCTCAAATCGAAGTTTTGTGGAGAAACCACGATGTTGAGGAAATGACTTGGGAGTTAGAATCGAAATGAAATCAAGGTATCCTTACCTCTTGATATACCGGTCGTACCCTAATTTGAGGGCGAAATTTCATAAGAAGGGAGGTTGTAAGACCCCACTTTTATAAATAAAGATGAATTTTCTATAAATATCATTTTGAATATTATGGAATGAATTTGATATAATGTTATAGTTGTGGGTAATATTTATAAATTTTGCAAAAATCATGAAGTTGTTATATAATATTAGATTGGTGGGGAATATTCGTTTTAACGAGGAATATTAAATACAACGACACAATCATTGGTGGACCCCACAAGCGGAATTATTATCGGATTGAAAAAAGCGACAAAAATACTTTATGAAAATAACGGCGGAAGTTTTACGTTAAGCTTGTTGAAACACGGTGTTAAAAAAATGCGATGTCTGGCGTGGTTACTTTACGATAGCACCACGGTATTGATTATTGATGCTTATGTGATAAGTCACTCGGTTTTGTTTTATTGGTATTATTAATGTAATAAAAGCAGAAAAGCTTTTTATAAAAAGCGAATACTTTTATAAAGTTATTAGTTTTATTAGACTAATAGTAAAATCTTTTTATATAAAGCAGAATACTTTTATAAAGTTATACATTTTATTAGACAATAATTAGAATATATTATATTTTATTATGCGTAGTGTTTGCATAGTGCACTGCATAGTGTTTGTATAGTAAAATCTTTTATAAAGTTATTAGTTTTATTAGATTATAAATAGAATATATTATATTTTATTTAAAAGATTTTGCTTTAAATATGAACCGTCGATTAAAAATAAATCAATCTGGACCATTCATGAGTTAAATTCTTATCTGATCCATTTTTCTATAAATAGAAGCTCATTCCTTCATTATTTCTTACGAATTCAACTTGAAACTCTAGAGAGAGAATTATAGAAAAGCTATAGAAAAGTATTACTGCTCCTTCCTACTCTTATATTAGGTTTATTTTTAAGGGATACGGTTGTACTTTCGTAAATATTATTTCTTTTGTATTCATGAAGAGAACTTACATTATTCCATTCTTTATTATTATTTGGAATAACTTGTTATCTGTGACTACCTATACTTGGTGACATTCTTACATTATTATTATTATTGTATTATTATTATTATTATTACATTTGGAATATCACATGCATGCGTTATTTTACTGTGGGACTGGTTGATTCTTTATTATTTTATTATTATTACATTGGAATATCACATGCATGCGTTTATCTGGGACTGGTTCCATCTTTATTATTATTACATTGGAATATCATGTGCATAAATGCGTTTCTGTGGGACTGGTTCCATCTTTATTATTACATTGGAACATCACATCGGTGCAAATTGTACGACACTGGTTTAGTTACTTATTATTACATTGGAATAACACATACATCTGAATCTGCATGCATGGTGATTTCTTTTGTTATTCCATTCGTTATTATACTCGGTTGGTTAAAGTTTTGACTTCATACTCCATGAAATTAGTGGAATATCCTTGATATTTGCGCTTCATCCGATATCTTTTCATGGAAATATTCTTACGAGCATTCTTGAATTTTACTCTCTAAGCGATATCATGTTGACAATTTGGGCGTTATTAGTTCTAGATAAATTAATTCTTGAACTTGTTTTATTGAATTCTTATATCATTGTCATCATCCTCATGTTTATATTATGTTGAAAAAGTCATACGTGGCTTTGTAGTGCATAGATGGACTTGGTATGATTATGACCGAGGGATTATTGATTGTAATCATGGCCAGTAATATTACAAATGATGTGGAAAAAAGTCCTCGTTGGCCGTAGTGCATTGATGGATGATTGTTGGCATGATCATGACCATTAATGAATACCTGAAATATTCTTGGCATATAGTGCATGGATAATTGTGGTGCGTGATACTTAAAAATATCCTTGGTAGTAGTGCGGGGGGTGATTCGATGATGTGGATTATTTATTAAAATTTGAGTCTCGGCGATAAAAGTCATGAAAAACCTTTTAAATCATAGAAGATAGTAGATTTTATTCTCTACTTGACTCTTACAATGGATTGCTTGTTCATTGCAGATTAAACTTGATGTTTGTTATATTTTATCGGTTTAACATTTTGAAAGGCTAATGATAATTTATTACGCATTATCTTAGTCATAATATATTTCTTCTTGGGCTAGTTGAGCTCACCCTTTCTCATTAGTTTCTCTTGAAAATGAGAATATAAATGTGGGACTTATTCTAAGTCGGGGAGCGGAGTGATGGACGATGATATAGTAGTAGTCCTCACTATTACATTAAATAGTGTATGACAATAAAAATGTAATGAGGACTTATTACGAGAGTGGATATTATGCAAGAAGGCATTATTTGTATTAAAATTAAATCTAACTTACTCTTTGTTGTATATTAAAGATTGTATTTTTAACGATATTTGTATTACCATGTATTTGGCGACTCGAGAATAGGTGATGTATACTATTTTAGCAGACATCAATGCGTCCTCTTGGTTATTCTTTTTACAAGATTTTCCTAAGTCATGATCTTCTATCTTTCTTTTCCCCTTCTTGCTCGAGGCGCACGATGATGTGTTGCTTGTGACTCCCATTTGATCAATTTGGATTTTAAGCTTATCTTGTTCTTCCATTGTTTCTATTAACGCTTGTAACCTTGATGGTATTCAATGACTTTTCTATCTCCCACAGCATTTCCAGAGAAGATACCTTTTTCCTCAGATCCTGCACCTCCATTGATTCTTGATCAGCTTTAACTTTAGTGTCCGAATCACTATCTGTCAGCTCCACCATCTCCGGATCTGGTACTACATTTTCTACAATAACTACATCGTCCGAGTTGTTTCCATTGTGAGCCTCCATTTCAGCTATTGGCTTCGATATCGGCTCAGGTGTATGGGTTTGAACCTTCTTCATGCTATATGCATATAACAAGCCTTTTCCACTAAACATCTACACATAAATTATCCTGATTAGTATATAGTTTATACACATAATAATTAAGAGTTTTATATAAGTTATCTTTTATTTTGTTTGACGATGAATTTATTCAATTCATCTCTTTTTAAACTCTATATGAGTTGTTTTATATTTTCAACGTTTCCTTCTGTTCTAAGGTTATAGCCTAAGGTCTAGCCCACCTAAGGTTTTTAACTCTAAGCTCTGATACCAACCTGTAAAGCCCCCAAATCCGGGTACTTGAAACCCGAACTCGGTGTTTCACGATACCATTTTTATGAGCGGAATAATACTAATAATAACAACAATAATATAAAGATTAACTTAATTTATATATTTATCAGAGTCTGAATTCCCAGGTACGAGACCTTTAAACATTCATTACAATACATGATAGATAATATATCTCATTGTCTTAATAATATTAAACTATTACATAAACTACCATGAATCTTATTCTATTTGCTTTTCTTTTCCTTTGTTTCTGCATGATCCTTCAGGTTGTTCACACTTAGCTGAAAACATTTAAATTAAGCAAGGATGAGCATTTGAGTGCCCAGTAAGTAATAACAATTATATATATATATATATATATATATATATATATATATAAGTGAAAAGAATTTAAATATTTTCTTTATACTACTCTTCTACAACAAGTCGATAGTTGTGAAGTAATCTGAGGCAAATAATAATAACATAACAACCCTCTTTCAATTTTTTGAAACTACGTATTGACTATAACTAGGGTTAATGTGACATCTTATGAACATTGTTTTCATTTTGAAAAGGTTTAAGCGAACTTCATCATAAGCAAACCGTCTTAGCTTCTGAACGCAGGGGTGATCGACCCAATTGTACCTGTGTTGATCGACCTTACATTGCAAAAGCGAGGTATCGTTCACTCTGTCTCTACCTTAGACGCATAAAAGTTTTCCCTTGATAGGATGTTCATACTTATGCGGGT
The DNA here is from genome assembly GCA_020205615.1 of Panax quinquefolius. Taxonomy (NCBI): domain Eukaryota; kingdom Viridiplantae; phylum Streptophyta; class Magnoliopsida; order Apiales; family Araliaceae; genus Panax; species Panax quinquefolius. Next base: position 26,710,408 of record CM035160.1, on the reverse strand, counting down.
TCCAAATAAAGGTTTTATCTTGTTCAACAATAATCTATAATTCAACATATATATATCACGGGTAATTGACAAAGGTGTATCAACATGTGATTAAATCAATGATTATCCAAGTGGGGACACTTTTATAACCATTTATAGAAATTAACAAACAGAATATATATATATATATATATCTAAATTATCATATACTAACATGTTGATAATCAATGAGCGTATATAATATAGGGTTAATAATACATGCAAAGTAATAATATAATTTAGTAACATTTTACTAATGTCCATTGCATAAAGAAAATCAAAGGTAAAGATACTTTTTTTGATCTTATTTAACTACAATTTGCAACTTAGTTTTATCTTTTATATAACCACCTATCGATAATAAGATCATTTCTTGATTAGAATATCATATTATAACACATAACACTTTTTTATTGCGATTAAACATTACATACCCTAATCACATTGACACATATGTTTAATAACCATTGAATAACAAATAATCACTTATATCTAATCAATTTATCTAAGTCCAGATCAATTTCTGAAATATGTCGATTCTGCAAGCGACTTTATCGAATTTGAATTATCGAGTCTAAGACTTATTTGATACGTAACTTCGATATCTATAAATATCAATCATATTATTTTTAAATGACTTGTAATAATTTTAAAACATTTATTATAATTTATCATGAATTTTCAAACATCGAAATCATTATTAAATAATTTAAATATTAAATAATTTTATTATCATTCATATTTAGTTAATATTAAACTATTAATGAAATCATTTCTAAAATGTTAAAGTAATTTATAATAACTTGAAATACTTTTAAAGTATTAATATTACCCTTAAATGATTTTTAAAACATTTAAAATCATTTTAAATAATTACCATTAATATTAAACTATTAATGTATTATTTATCAAAATATTAAAAGTCATTAAGTATAACTTAAAATACTTTTAATTCATTTATATCCTTTTAAATGATTTTTAAATTAATAAAACCATCTTTAAACTATTTATTTAATATAATTACTAAATAAATTTAATATCATTAATATTAAATTAATAATTCTTAATATTAAATTATTAATAAAATTATCCTTTAAATATTAAAAGTTATAATTTATAACTTAAAATATCCTTAAACACTTTATTTTCATTTAAAATTATTTTTATAATATTAAAATCATTTTTAAACTAATTTATTTAATATAATTATTAAATAACTTTAATATCATTAATAATAATTAATTAATGAAATTTACCTTTAAATATTAAAAGTTATATTTTATAACTTAAAATATTTTTTAAATATCTTTTATTATTTAAAATGATTTTTAATATAATAAAATAATTTTTTAATTTATTTATTTAATTCATTTATTAAATAACTTAATTATCATTAATATTAATTTATTAATGAAATTTATCACAAAATATTAAAGTCATTAAAATAACTTAAAATAATTTCTTATATCATTATATAATTTTAAATGATTTTTCAAATATTAAAATCATTTTTAAATAATTTAATGAATATAATAATTAAATAAATTAAATACTTTTAATATTTCAAAAATATTAAATATTTATAAAATATATTAAAAATAAATAAAATTAATTTTTAAATTTAAATTAATTTTAATAATTAATTTTGTATTTTAATAATTAAAACTATTTTTCTATAATTATTTAATGAAAATATAATTTTATATTAAAGCGTCATTAAAGACCACCTATAGTGATGAAATTGTCACTTATAGGTGTTCTTCGTATTCTTCATGTACAAACTAGAACTTCATATACACTATCGTAGTTACTACTTTGACCAACCATTATTCTTAATCTATGATGTTTTATGGCATACTTGTGGTCAGATCTTAAAGTACTAGTGCAGATCTACATATTCCAGCAACGATCATGGTCAACAAGAATATATTGAGAGAGATCTAAGGCATCAAAGTGGGTATCGGACACATTCTTCATTTTACGGGTTACCCGAAATGAAGAAACGATTTAACTTAATCCACTTTGGGCTTCCACAACTTGCAATCCGTGTATTGTTTTTGTGATCTAAACATTTCAGTGTGTAGCTAACATGTAGGACAAGAGATCCATCACATAAAATCATAATAACAACAACACAAGAAAGATATATGGGCCGGTCAAAGTAGGGACCATGAACTGTTCTTGAACATTTCTGGATTTTTCAGAAATGTTCATGAGCAGTTTCGTCAACCCATGTTTGACCAACACTTAAGTATCTGGGTAATACAAAAGCTTTATCATGTAGTCTTCATGTCAGTCTAAAATAACAAAACAAAAACATGATCAAAACACTTATCAACAGTGTGACGCCCCCAAAATTAGGTATACATCATACATCTTGGGTCCATCTTCCTAATTCAAATACAACTTCAATACAACTGCAATAATACGATAAAACATAAAGCGTGAGTTTGAATACAAATATTGTCTACTAGAGATTATACAAACTCAAAAGGAGTCCTCATTACAATTATTATCACACTATTTCACGCGAGAATAGTGAGGACTACTAATCTTATCCTCACGGACCATCACTCCGTTCCCAGACTCGTCCTAGCTATATTCTCATTTCACGAAGAATAAACGGTGAAAGAAAGGGTGAGCTCAACTAGCCCAATGAAATATTATGACTAAGATAATGTAGAATAAATTATCATTAGTCTCCAACAATGTTAAACCGATAAAATATAATAGACATCAAGTTTAATCTGCGGTGAACAAGCAATCCATTAAAAGAGTCAAGTAGAAAATAAAATCTACTATCTTTTATGATTTAAAAGGTTTTTCATCATCATATATCGGCGAGACTCGACAATAAATATTCCACATCATCGAATCACCCCTGCACTACTGACGAGGATATTCTTTAGTATCACGTCCACAATTATCCATACCTTCTGGGCCAAGAATATTTGTGTATTCATTAATGGTCATAATCATGCCAACAAGCGTCCATCAATGCACTACGAGTGCCAATGAGGACTTTTACCACATCATTTGTAACATTACGGTCGTGATTACACGAATAATCCACAGTCATAATCATACCAAGTCCATCTATGCACTACAGTCACGAGATGACTTTCAACAAAATATAAACATGAGGATGATGACAATGATATAAGAATTCAATAAAACAAGTTCAAGAATTAATTTATCTAGGAACCGATAACGTCCAAATTGTCGACATAATCTTTGCTTTGTAGAGTAAAATTCAAGAATGCTCGGAAGAATAGTTTCATGAAAGATCTTTGGATGAAGCGCAAAAATATCAAAGATATTCCACTAATTTCATAGATTATGAAGTCAAAACTTTAACCAACCGAGTATAATAAAGAATGGAATAACAAAAGAAATCATCATTCATGCGGTACTTCACATAGGCGAGGTTATTCGATAGAATAATAATAACGGAAACCCGGTCGGGAAAAATTTTGCACAAGCATGATGTTCCAATGAAATAATAAAGAGCGGAACCAGTCCGGTGTAAAACACACGACGGATATTCCAGCAGAATAATAATAAAGAGCGGAACCGATTAGGTTGTAAAACACTACGAGCGAGGATGTTCCAATGAGAATAATAATAAAGACGAACCGGGCCGGTTGTAAAACACACGAATGTGGATGTTCCAATGAATAATAGAAGAATGTCACCAAGTATAGGGTAGAAATAAGCATTATAAAAGTTATTCCAATGAATAATAATAAGCAATGGAATAACAACAGTTCTCTTCATGAATAAGAAAGAATAACACCCACTACAGTAAAAAGCTGGATATAAGAGTAGGGAAGTAGCGAGAATACTTTTCATAGTTTCTCTATAATTTCTCTCTCTAAAGCTTCATGAATTAAAAGAAAATAATGAATGAATGAGCTTATTTATAGAAAAATAGAATGCATAATAACTAACTCATGAAGCAGTCCAGATTGATTTACTTTAATCGGCGGTGCATATTAAAAGCAAAATCTTTTAAATAAAATATAATATATTATATATATATATATATATATCATATGTGTCTAATTTATTCACGGGATACACTCCGTGACTTTTCCTTTGCTTTTACTAATCAACATCATCATATATACATATAAATTAATACTTAGTACCTTATTTATATATATATATATATATATATATATAATACTAATAATAACTCCCTCCCACAATCAGATTACCCCCCCCATAATTCAATTCATGCCAACCTTGTATATATATATATATATATATATACAAGACTTATATATATATATATAATGAATAATTTTCTACTAGGTTATTTTGAAAAATGGATAAATAGGGGTCCATAAAATAAGAAAAATTCTGAATAATTACTATATAGCGATAATTGAACAAAATTGAGTGACTTCTCACGTAAGCATCAATAATCAATCTTGTGTCTTCTTTATGCAACTACGGCAGACATTCTTGTACTTTTAACACCGGGTGTTTCAATAGTTAACGGTAAAACTTCCGTAGTTATTTTCATAAAAATATTTTTGTCGGTTTCTCGATCAAATGATAATTCCGTTAATGAGGTCCACAAATGATTGTGTCGTTGTATGAATATTCCTGTTAAAATGAATATTCCCAGCCAATCGAATATTATATAACAACTTGTGTACTTTTGCAAAATTTATAAATATTATCCTGACTACTATAACATTATATCAATTTTACTCCATAATATTCAAAAATAATATTTATAGAAAATTCATCTTTATTTAAAAGTTGAGGTTTTACAATCTCCCTTCTTATGAAATTTACGCCCTCGAAATTAGGTGCGATACACAGGTATGTCGAAGAGGTAAGGATACCTTGATTTCATTTGATTCTAACTCCCAAGTCATTTCCTCAACATCGTGGTTTCTCCACAAAACTTTGACTTGAGGTATAACTTGAGTGCGTAGAATATGTTCCTTCTTATCCAAGATTTGAACAAGAACCTCTTAATACATCAAATCTTCAGCTATTTCATCCGATTCTAACTCAATAATGTGGTTCGGGTCTTCCACATATTTACGTAGCATGGATATGTGAAAAACGTTATGAACACGAGACATACTTGGCGATAAAAGCGAGTCTATAGGCCACGTTCCTACTCGATCAAGGATTAAAATAGGTAGATGAATCGAGGATTGAGCTTTCCTCTCTTTCCAAATCTCGTAACTCCTTTCCATGGAGCAACACGTAACAACACATGATCTCCTATATCGAATTCCACGTCCTTTCGATGAAGATCAGTATAACTCTTTTGTCGATCTTGTGAGGTTTTTATACTTTGCCGGATCGTTTGAATCTTTTTCGTAGTCATACGTACCAACTCCGGTCCAAACAAAGTTACTTCACCCACCTCATCCCAACATACTGGAGAATGACATTTTCTTCCATACAACGCTTCGAATGGAGCCATGCCAATACTTGTTTAATAACTGTTGTTGTAGGAAAACTCCACCAATGGTAAGAACTTGTCCCAACTTCCGTTGAAATCAAGGACACAGAGTCTTAATAGATCTTCAAGAGTTTGAATAGTCCTCTCCGACTGTCCGTCCGTCTGAGGATGATATGCCAAGCTAAATCGTAAATCTGTGCCCATAGCTTTTTACAAACTAACCCAAAATCGTGAAGTGAGTCTTGGGTCTCGATCAAAAACTATGGATACTGGCATACCATGCAGTCTTAGAATCTCGTTTATGTACATACGAGCAAGACTTTCAAGTGTATAAGTTTCTCGTATCGGTAAGAAATGAGCAGACTTGGTCAATCTATAAACAATGACCCAAATCGCATCTATACCTTGAGAAACCTTAGGAAGACCGGTAATGAAATCCATGGTAATTTGCTCCCACTTCCATTCTGGAATTTCAAGTGGTTGTAATGGACCTTTTGGTACTTGATGCTCACTTTGACTAGTTGACATCGTTAGACACCTTGAGATAAACAGTATTTATCTCTCTCTTCATATTGCCCCACTAAAATGTATGTCAAGATCATAATATTTTTTGGTACTCCCAGGATGGATTGCAAACGGTGTGTTGTGCGCCTCCATCATGATTTTATATTTTAAAGCAGGGTTGTTAAGAACACAAAGTCTATAGTTGACTCGAAGTATTCCTTCTTCATCGATTCTTTCTTCCGCGTAAGACCTTCTTGCACTTTCTTCCTCATACGCATCGGCTCCAGTCCGTGGCTTGGCGACTTTAACTTTATCAATTAAAGTCGGTTCTACTCAGATATTACGCCATCATCACATGGGTCCCTGAGTCTTTAACTCTATCTCCATCCTTTGCAAGTCACACAAAATGAGCCTTTGTGTTGACAATATCGTACTTTCGTGACTTGCATATGATCTTACACTCGATCGTCGGCTACCGTTAAGCTTTTCGGGGATGGTATTGGATGGTATGATCATAATCTTTCAACAGTTCAAGCCAACATCGTTGTCGTATGTTGAGTTCCTTTTGAGTGAAGAAATATTTGAGGCTTTTATGATCCATAAAGATCTCCACCTTCTCCCCATACAAGTAATGCCTCCAAATTTTAAGTGCGAAGACAACAGCTGCTAACTCTAGGTCATGAGTAGGATAATTTCTCTCATATTCTTGGAGTTATCGTGAGGCTTAGGCTATGACTTTCCCATGTTGCATGAGAACACATCCTAAACCTTTGCCCGAAGCATCACTGTAGATGACAAATCCCTCAGAACCAGATGGTATTGTCAGAACAGGTGCTGAAATGAGTCTCCTCTTGAGTTCTTGAAAACTCTTCTCACATTCCTCGCTCCAACCGAACTTTGTATCTTTCCGAGTCAACTGAGTTAGTGGAGTAGCGATTCGAGAAAACCCTTCTACGAATCTCCGATAATAACCAGCTAAGCCGAGAAAGCTACGTACTTCGGTTACTGATTTAGGTTGCTCCCATCTTTGAATAGTTTCAATCTTTGCTAGGTCAAAAGATATTCCATGACTTGATACAACGTGCCCAAGGAATGCTACTTCCTCAAGCCAGAACTCGCATTTCTTCAACTTGGCATAAAGCTTGTATTCACGAAGCTTTTGGAGTATCAGCCTCAAGTGTTGATCATAATCTTCACGGCTTTTGGAATAAATAAGGATGTCATCAATAAATACAACCACAAAGTGATCCAAATATTCCTTGAATACTCGGTTCATCATATCCATGAAGGCAGCAAGAGCATTAGTCAATCCAAAAGACATGACTAGGAATTCATAATGCCGTCTGCAAGGTTTTGAAAGCCGTCTTTGGAATGTCATCGATTCTAATCTTCAACCGTGATATCCTAAGACGAAGATCAATCTTTGAAAAGAATTTGGCTCCTTACTCGGTCAAACAGATCATCAATACGTGGCAATGGGTACCTATTTTTGATGGTGACATGATTCAACTCCCGATAATCAATATAAAGTCGCATACTCCCATCTTTGTTCTTCACAAATAGAACCGGAGCACCCCAAGGAGAAGTACTAGGACGAATAAAGCCAATGTCTAACAATTCCTGCAGTTGGGTCTTTAACTCCTGAAGTTCAATAGGAGCCATTCGATATGGGGCTTTGGAATTGTATCGGGTTCAAGGTCGATACAAAATTCAATTTCACGCTCTAGGGGTAGGCCAAGAAGTTCTTCAAGGAATACGTCAGGAAATTCATTAACAATAGAAATATCATTCAAAACTGACGTATTTTTGTTTAGATCTGTGACATGAGCTAAGAAAGCTTGACATCCATTTTTTAATAAACGAATAGCTTTATGGCTTGAGATGACAGTGATTGATTTTAATGATTTGGTTGCTTGAATTCACATAATAGGTTGGTTAGGAATATGAAAGCTAACAACCCTACGAAAATAATCAATTTTTACATGCTGTGTAGTTAACCAATCAATCCCTATAATTACATCAAATGCAAGTATTTTCAATGAAATAAGATCGACAGGTAACGTGCGGGTGCCGATTTGAACTAAACAAGACTTATAAACAGTGGATGTAATGAAGGTTTCTCCCAACGGAGTTTCAACAGATAAGTCAAAGTCCAATTTCTCCTGAGTCAAATTTAAACGTTGAAATAAGTAGGAGAAATAAAAGAATGGGTAGAACCGGTATCAAATAAGGTATAAACTTATTTAGAGTTTATGATAAGCTTACCCGTGATGACCTCGTTCGGGTTCCTTGCTTTCTGGGATGTCACAACAAACGCTTTCCCTTGCACTACCGATTTTGACTTTTCTCGGATGGCCTTTGGAGCCTCTATCCTAGCTGAACTTGTCATTGGTGAACGACAAAATCGGGCTAGGTGATCTTCTCTTCCACAATTATAACATGCTTTGGACAAAGATCGCCAGAGCGATTTGATGATGTCCCTCTCCTCCGCATTTGAAGCATATGATAGGTGGTCGTTCTCCTTCCTTAACAATGGGTGATGGTGCTGACGTCTTTCCATCATTGTTGAATCTCCTTTTCTTGAAATGTCCAGTTTCTTATTGTCTTGGCCATGATTACCACCGGTGGTTACCATTTACGGCATGTTGATTCCTCCACGTTTATTGTCACCGCTTGATGGTGATACCACTTGTATTTTCATGTTGCTTTTGCTTTTTTTTTCGTTGACTTGTTACCGTTCTGGCGCTCCAATAATCGAGCCCTATTTACAAAATCGAGTACAAACACGGTTTATGAGATATAAGATATTGACGTATCTCCGGTTTTAAACCTCTTAAAAACATTCACGTCATTCGGCTCCTCATTATCGACCAAATGGGATGCTGGCCGGGATAACTCATAAATTTAGCCTCGTGTTGCGACACGATCATATTGTTTTGTTCCAATTTGATAAACTCCACTTCTTTCATGTGACGAATACTCTCGGAAAGTACTTGTCGTTGAATAGCTCTTGGAACTTCTCCCAAGACATCTTGAGTGCAAGGCCGGTGGGTGCGTTTTATAGATTCCCACCCGATGTCTGCTCTTTCAAGCAACATAAAGGTGGCGAAGGAACCTTTACTCCTCGGAGCATCCCAAGACATCAAATATCTTGGTGATTTGCTTTATCCATGCTTCGCCTTAAGTGGTTTTGGCTCTCCTATAAACTCCGGTGGTCCCAAATTTGTAATAACCCCAAAATAGGTCCATTCCATCCAACCCATTCACGAGTCGCCAAAATATATGATACGAAAAACAACTACAACTTTATTACAATAATTGTCGTGCAAAATACAACAACACATATCTTTGTGAGTTTGGATACAAATATATACCAATCAGAAGACGTCACAATGACACCTTACATAAAGGTATAGTCAAAAACCTGCTTTAGAAATTAGAATCTTTGGGAAGTGCTCAAGAAAACCTTCGTACATGGGAGGCCATGCTTTTAGGTTATGGTAGATATCATATAGCCCGCAGAATTATCCTTAGTTGACCTAATAGACCCCAAAGAAAAACGAGAAGATTACTATCATATTCTTCCCAATGGTGAGTCTTCTCTTGACATATCATTATCTCCACTTGTCTCTAATTGGGTATTATACTCCAAACAAAAACCAAGATTATATAGGTAGTGCTTGTAAATATACTCGACAAAGTGGATGAAACTGAACCATGTCTTATGATAACACGAGTTTGTATGTCATTAGACATCTTGTATGATAGTGACAAAACACCCTTCCAAAGTTGGGTTAGCCTCACCCTATTTAATTCACCAAAATAACTATTAAATGATGTATAAAATACAACACACTAAAGTCCTCAATAAAATTATTTCCATACTCTTTGGGAAGAACCTCAACAACTATAGACCACCGATCTATTCCTTGTTATCCCCACTCAACCCAGCTACACTTTTATTACACGAAAGGAATTGTGAAACAAAAGGGTGAGCACAACTAGCTTCGATAAAAGAATATTATAACTAAAGATACATAAATTATCAATAGTCTTCATCAATAATAAATCGGAGATTTAGAACATATGGTAGATGATAAAACTTTTCAACCATAGTTGTAGCGAACGAAGCGATCCATTAAAAGAGTCGAATAGACTATAAAGTCTATTGTCTTCTCACGATAAAATTCCACCAACAATATTTTATCCTGTAACATCAATCAGCAGTTCCTTTCCACAATCATATGAATAACTTCATAATCATAATTGTGATTCTAAATTCCTCTTCTCATCCGGAATGAAGATAATTTTCATCACTTGTCTTTACGAAACATCAAATATCATGGTTATACCAAATCACAGGTTCTTGTTCATAATCATACTAATAAATTCATCTTTGCACGGCGACGGGCCAAAGATATTCATCAACAGTTCATCTTTACACTACAAAGCTAAAGATATTCAACAACGAGTCATCTTTGCATTACGAGCCAAAGATATTCATCAATAATTCATCTTTGCACTACATGCTAAAGATATTCAACAACCGGTCATCTTTGCATTATGAGCAAAAGATATTCATCAATAATTCATCTTTGCACTCTGAGGATAAGATATTCATCAACAAGTCATCTTTATGACTCACTCTGAGCGAAGATATTCATATATCGAAGAAATACATAATCATTTGAAGTTATATAACAATAATTATAACCATGTTGATCGATTCACCTTTGCACTTAAGCTAAAAATATTCAATTGTAAATTCAATGGTCAAGTGATCATACCGATCAATAATTCAACTTTTTGCACTTCTTGGCGAAAGAACCTATAGTCACGATCATACCAACAATCTACCCATCTTTACACTTAAGTCGAAAGAAATATTATCATTAGGGTTATAAGAATGTTATATAAAAACAATATAATCAAAACATGGTTTTAATTTCAAGAGTAAGATTAAGCCGTCAACGATAATTTGGTCGAAGAAGAAACCAATTTATCGTGAATAGTACCCGTGTTAAATACATAGTCACAGTATCGTGCGTAAGTAACCTCGACACGAAAAGATAAAGTTTCATAATAAAATTCATATCCATATTTATAACACCTTAATCCAAATGTTATAAATCACTTAGAAATCTCATAATCTAATATTATTAATATTACAATAATATTTTAATCATTTCTAAAACTTATAAACAATTTAATTAAATTGTTTACACTTTACTAATTAATGCATTTAATCATCATAAAAATGCCAAACTCATAAGATTTCATCACCAATAACCAAAACCCTCATCAAAATCTGTATATACCTCATATATGATTCTCAAGCCATAAAATCATATTTTCCAATTTTCTTACTTCACATAACATATTTAATTCATTTACTCATAACTAGAATATTTTCATGAAAAATACCAAATCAGTTCCAAAAATATTTCTTTTCTGGGATTTAGCATAACATTGTCCCATATTGAACATATATTTTTCAAAATTTTAAAAATTCATTTACTATTTTTCATATGGCCAAAACCAATAGAATATTTAAACATTATCATAAATTATACTTTTATCCAAAAATTCTGAAATTTACACAAAGATATCTGATATTATATAGATGTACTCCCAATAAAAATTTCATCAATTTTGGAGTTAATCACAAGGAGTTATAAATAGTTACTTTTAAAATAGTCTTTTCTCATAAAATCCATAACTTCTAATCTATACATCCAAAAATCGCCATTTTGGACACACTCTAAAACTCATCAAAATATCATTTCAAATTTTTCCAGAATTTTTGAAGGTTCAAAAAAATTTGAAACTAAAAACATAATAACCCTTAAAATCCTTACTATCCTTTACCTCGAAAAGAGTAAGATCTTTGGAATGTCGGATATAATTTTGAATCGAACTTGCACCGTATAGCAATACTCAAAGTATACTCAAAATACTCACAAGAATAAACTCGATAATATAGAGAGAAAACTTGGGTTTACGGTATGATTTTCAATTCTAACCTAAACACCCTATTTATAGGAAAATCTTTAGAACACTGAAAGCGAAAAATTTAATAAAATATTAATATATATTTATTAAATTCTTATGCACACTTTTTTTATCAACTGAATTCAGCATTCAACACAAGTAGCCCACCTCACAAAACTTTTAAAAAACGTTTTTCTTATTTAACATAATTAAAACTTCAAAATTAACTATTTGAGACTTGAACTTCAATAATTCATAATAAATAATCCTTTTGTCGAAAAATTGAATCTCACGTCTTTTTATGGGAAATTTAATTCTCTACAACTTTGCGAGAAGAAAATTTTTCCAAATTCCAAGCAGAATTGACCAAAAATCCATAAGCGGGTGATTTTACGGTATAATCAAATTTCGATCAATAATTGTGTCCACCAACACACAAAATATGTGTTAAACATTTATTACCACAAAATACTCTTCCTCCTCATATACTCATATATCCCACATTCATTATAAAAATATCACCCTTAATATATTATTAAAATAATATATTTAAATAAATTATTTTATCGAGAAAAAGACAAAAATTAATTTTCAACAATTGTCACATTAAAATTTTCTCCATCTATGTCCACATAAAATAAATATTTTCCTCATCATAAAAATCAATAATTAATTATTCACAAATAATATTACATAATCACAATATTGATGACGGTGCGTTCCTGGGAAGAGGAGGCTTTCTAATAAGGATCTCTCCTTACTTGGCAATTAATTAGGTGATCAAACCTCTCCTGATGTAACTTTCTAGACATTTCCAATAATGTTATCCAATAATATTATTCAGATAATATGAATTATTGCTCGATAATGGAAAATCTTGTGTAAGGACAATTCTTGAAACAACGATAATATAAAATATCAACGCAACAATTATTGAATCAATAAAATATAATATTGAGCGATTAATTCTTGTAACAATTATTGAGTAGTGCTTTCTTACGTAAGAATCAATAATTCAAAATACTATGCAATCTGGTATTCTCTTTAACATGCACAACAACGCGTATTACTTTACTTTACCCACCGGGTATTCCAACAGTGTTAAAGGTAACAATTACGCTGTTATTTATAAAAACTCCCTTTTATCGTTTTCTTCATCCGACAGTTATTCTGTTATGGGGCCCACAAATGGCTGCGCCGTCGTATGAATATTCCCCGACAGAAAGAATATTCCACGACCAAACGAATATTCCCCGACAATAATGAGTATTTTATAACCACTTGCTTATTTTGAAAAAATTATATATATCACCCTTAACTTTAACTTTTATCGGTTTAACCATTTACTTGAATAGTAATTATAAGAAAAATTGAATACTTTTATTTCATAAAATTAGGGGCTTACACCCAAATCTCTTGAACTCTTTAGCGTTAAAGGATGATCAAGAGTTTCCAGTCATACTACCACAAAATAGTAAATAGACAACGCTTAAAAAGACAACGCTTTTATAAAAAGCGTTGTGGTAGTTTTTTTTTTTTACAACGTTTTTTAAAAAAAGCGTTATAGATCACATATGCAAAATGTTATCTATTTAAAAGTACATTTTTTTTGTTTAATTAGATAACGTTTTTTTTAAAACGTTGTCTATTATGAAAAACACGGAGCTAAAAATCTTTATCAATTTAAAGAGTTTGTTTTTCTTTTCTTTTTCTCGCTCTATCGACCTCGCCTCTCTTCTCTTCTTTCATCCTCCATCCCGTATCATAAATCCTCCAGGCTTTCCAGTTCAAAGTCATTCTCTCCCCTTCATTTTCATGGTGGATTTTATAGCTCGGTCATTCTGTTTAGGGCTCGATTTTGACCTAGATTCTAACCCCAAATCGGTGTCGGAAAAGATATCGTCACCTAAACTAGCTCGACAACCTTCAACCTTCGCAAATCTGCTCCCTACAAATGACGAATTTGGCGACGATGATTTTGAATCACCCACGGTGGTCGGGTCCGGAAGTTCGGACCCTCCTGACAAATAAGCAGCGCCTTCGCCCACAGGCCCTGCCGGTTGCCGAAGCGAGCCGGTGGTGTGTCTTGTGTAAGGTAGATGATGAGATTGAAGAGTTCTCTTCTCTCGGGAGGATAAGTGTAGAGGTAAATTTTAGTGGGAACTTGTTATTGTTTTGTTTTGTGCTCTAAATTTGGTCTTGTTGTTTGTTTGGTCCCAAGATTTTGATGAAGAAGAAGAACCGATCCACCAAGAGTCGAGAATACGTGATTGTGAAAAGAAAATGGAGAACTCTACTCCGTCGACTCACGTCGAAGAGAGTTCCATTCATGAGTCCACGACGTTTTAATTAAGGAAACACCAAAGACGAAGGACCTACTCATGAAGCCCTAGGTATGTTTTAATTGATTTGTATTTCTCTATTGTAAATTTTTTAATTTTGTTTGTTTGTCATTTCTTTCCCAGTATCTTTGCTTTCGATCACTAAATTGAAAACTTCTTTTTTTTTTTCATTAGGAATTTAAACATCAACTTGTTCAAGAGCTCTTCTTCAGAGAACACCTTGTAAGTTTATATTTCTAATTGCTTCTCTGAAATTTTTATGTTTAAATTTTGTTACTAAAATGTGAGGGAGAATTTTTCTTCAATGAAAGAAATTCTTCCTTGTGAAAAGATTTCATCTCATCCCTAAATGTAGATTCCTTAATCCTTGAGCCTAACTCTGAGTTCAAAGCTGATGAGCTCCGAAGGATCATGGACTATAAACAAAACATCCGTACTATGTCTGTTATTGCCCATGTTGATCATGGTATAGAAGCAACTATCATGTTTTTTTTCAACTTTTTATGAGTAGTTGTCTAAACTTTTATACCTGTGGTGATGGTGGTATAAGTAGGACTCCATGGATTGATGTTATGTATAACTTTTTTGAGAAATTTATTAGAACGATATCTAAAGTTTTCTATGGGATGAAGCTTATGTGAGCTTCTAATTAAGATATCTAACATTTTCTACTGCAGAGCGCAAAAACAAATCTCAACGTGGAAGAAGTTTTCTTTTCTATTGCAAGGGATATAAAGCAAAGGCTTGCGACACCGACTCAAAATTTGAAGTAATCACCCATCTCATTGTAAATTGAATCTAAAAAACAATCATATTGAAATACCTTTCAAAGATTGCATACTCTAATTACACGAAAAAATGGTTGAGAGTAGTAGTCATTTGTTTGTATTGTTGCGACTCTCTTACTACTAAAAAAATCAATCAACTAGATCCAAATGTTGGAAATGGTTAACTTGCTCAAAAATCGGCATCTTGTGGCTCTTAAATGGATGGCATTCAATACTAAATCCACTTATTGGAAGCCTTGCTTGCAAAAGTTAAGCTACGATCTATCCTAATGCCATTATCTCGAGATAATCTTTGAAAAGGAGATGCGTTGTATGGTAAGTTCTCTATGTTCTTGGTACATTTAAGCTCTGATCTATCATATGTTCATTAAGGAGCTGCTTGTTTTAGTGTTTTTGTTCCTCTCATTTGTCCATTCAATTTTCCTCTCAGGTTGTTTGACTGACCCATTCCAGAGCAAAGGATAAACTCAATTGAAGTGGATCGTGATAGTTGAAGAAAATTCACAAATTTGAGAGGCAATGAATGCAAAAATGAGGCTAGGCTGCTCGTGAGTCAAAGGTCCGCTTTGGTTTTGGTTTTAGCTCATTTTATTTGGTCATTATATGCTCTACTATTTTCTCGATTTTGCAATGATTTCATACATTTACCTTTTAGGTCGAGGCATAAGTTGAAGAAGCGCCGGAAGAGTTGGCTCGGTAGTATCAAAATGTCTCGTGTACTACTTTTTTCAAGCTTTTATTTAATTTTTGGTTATCTTTTATCTATTTTTTATAAGTTTGTTATTATTGTGCGGGAGAAAGGTACGCCATTGCATGAACACTCCCTCCAAACAACATTAGATGTACCAATGCCGCCTCAGAGTAAGCGGAATCGGAAAAGTTGGTGACAACGGATCAAAAATCAAAGAGGACTTTGTCGCAGATCCAGTGAGTGACACAATTTACTTTAAAGTCGCTTTGAATCGATTAGAATCAACATATTGCCCCTGCAAATGAAGCGGAAGAAAAAGGTTTGATTAATTATTATTTACACCAAAATGGGACCGATTGTTTTATTATTATTTGTATTTCATAAGTTCAATACATCGTTACCACAGGTTCGAAACAAATTTAGGGATACATTTCTAATTTTAGATTACGGTGACATGAAATCCCAACATGCTATTATTTACATTTTAGGTAGATTGACTACACTATTACATATGTTCTGAAATGTTAAAACAAAGTGGATGACCCTTGTTTACCTTTGTTAGTTAATATTTATTGTGGGAAAAAAGGAGTTGTGAATTGTATGAACCTCTTACGAAATAGTTACTATAATTTCTTGGTTCTCATTCTCCATTTATCACAATATTCTTTTTATCTAAGTGGCCAAACTTGTAGAGAACTATGGTCGAGTTTGTTTCACATTCCATAAAGTTGACATTCTCATATTATCTAACCAACGTTGACATATCCATTGTTTTGCTTCAATAAGATAGCTTCTGCGTAGAGGCGGTGATTGTGTG